>VZTD01000297.1:423816-446620 GCA_013397725.1 Rhagologus leucostigma | reverse complement strand
TGCTGGCGGCGGGGCTGTGCGGCGCGGTGGCGGCGGGCAGGTCCCCCAGCTGCCACGAAGTGCGGACGGCGTTCCAGCTGCGGCAGATCGGGCCCCTCAAGCTGGTCCCCGACGTGCCCACGGCCGGTCAGTACCGACCCACCCGCGGGTGGCCGCTCCGCGACGGGAGGGTTGCGGGGGCTCGGGGCTGGGGGGCCGGGCTCGCCCCGCTGCGGTGCCGCTGTCCGCCCCGGCTCCCTCCGACCGGCGCGGCTTCCCTGCGGGCTCGGGGAGCGGGAGCGAAGCGCACTGGGCACGCCGCTGGCTAAAATAACTCAACGTTTCCCGGGAGAGGAGAGCGGGATGACTTCTGCGCTTTTACGTTGTGCAGGTGTTGCTTATCGGTGTCCACCGCAAGCGCCGGGGTTTTCATCCCCGCGTTTCAGACCTGTGCGATCCCTTTGCTGAGTACCTGAGGCAGAGCGTTCCTCGCGGGAAGGGTCTCTTTCGCAGAAGGCGAGTCAGTAGCCGGACAGTTTGGCAGGCTTGTTTTGCTGACCAGATGTGGGGTCCTCAGACGGGTGGTGAATTCACTGTGAGTTCTGACTTGGGAAGAGTCATCTTGCAGATGAATTCAGGGGCGCTGTCATACGGAAAGGCAGAGGTGACACCTTGGAGGGATACAGCCAACAGAACTTGGCTTTTGCTTAGTTAAGCAGTAAGTCGGCAGCACTTGTGAAAGTTGATGAGCAGAGTGTTGTTCCGTTTTGCCTTTTCACGGTTCGGGAACAATGCCTGACAGCACTGAAAGGGAAAAGTAACACACAGATAATAAGAATAGACTTTTTTAATAGCATATTCTACAACTACTCTGGTAAGGCGATGAAGTACTTCATAATTAAACTCTTATGGATGTATCATATATCTAGATAATGAAGTCACATTCCTCACTTTTACATGTTTTCCCATCTAAACAATTCAGTGAATCTGTTTTAAGAAAATGTGTACAGGCATTGGAATAAAAAAGAGACTATCACTCTCCTAACACAATTTCTAGCTACCTCATGCCACTGCAATTGCCTGTAGATGTGTGGTGGTACAAGTTTCAATTCAGGTTGTTGTTTTAATTTTTTTTTTTTTGAGAGCAGTTCAATTCAAAGCCTGCTGAGTTTGATGGAAAGACTTATTTTCTTAGATGAGTTTTGGATATGTTTTCTGGCACGGGTTTCTGTCTTGGGGATTAAATTTGATAGGCCATTGGGCTGATCTCTTAGGGCTGTAATCGATTGCAGAGTGCTGGTGATCTTCACTTTGCATGAGGTAGTTGAGATGGCACGGGGGTGTAGAGTTATCTGTGGAGAAGGAGTCATTTGTCATTTTGTGGCAAGAAGAGATTTGCAGGAATGGCATTTTGAAGCTTGGTATTACTGTTCTGTGCTGATAGAGGCATCAGATGGTGGTTGTTTTGGAGAGCTAAAAGAGAGGCAAAACAAGGCTTTTCATCCATTTTGATGAATGCTTAACCCTCTCTCCTGAGCTTTTCCTGGAAGAAGTTCCTCCAACTTTAAATTGATTGATTTACATTTTCTATAGAACTCTAGTGCTGTAGAGGAAACTTTCTCAAAAAATTGTCTGCTTTCAGAAGGGAGGTGTAGATCCTGTGATGCTGCAGAGAATCATAGAATCATGGAATGGTTTGGGTTGGGAGGGACCTTAAAGCTCATTTAGTTCCAGCCCTCCTGCTGTGAAGAGGTTTCATTGTCTTCATGTGTCCTATCGAACTTTCCTGTTGAATAACAAGCTCTCAGAAAAGAAATAGCAGGAGAGAAGGTGAGGGAGGGTAATATGCTTTTAAATTTTAGCTCATAAAGGTTTCCTTTGAAGAGGGTTGGAGCAGAGCTGAGGCAGAGTGGTGCATATTGATCTTCCCTGTTCGTTGAGTATTACTTTGCTCCACCAAAGCTTGTGTGCTTTAATGATCCCTTGCCGGGCAGTAATGCCTCCTGTCTTGTGCCCTCTTTTAATTAAATACTGAAGTGTTTTCCAGCATTTTCATGGGCAGCTGTTACCAGTGAATATATCTTAATATGCACACATTTCTCATGACATTGAGGCTCATTTTATTATGCATTTTAATGCCACACAAATGTTGAAGCACATCCCCTGAAGATGTCAGCTAAAGTGGAAGAGTGGTGGGCAGCTGGGAGTGACACTGGGGAGCAGCGTGCTCAGCTGAATTGAGCCCTGAGCAAAGTGCCAGGAGCTTCCTGCTCGCTTCTGCCCGTGGGGGCCAGACCTGCCCTGCCCTGGGGTGCTCCTCAGTCCACCTGCATGTTGGTTTTGGGCTTATTTTCTCTAAAAAATGAAACTTTTGCAGTCCTGTTGTCTGTTTACTAGATATTTTCAATCCTTAAAGTGTTGAAAGCCCTTGGCTAATCTCAAGCCAGTATTTTTAGGCTAATACAACAAATCTGGCAGGGGTTAAAGTCTTAATGATTATTAGGTCTGTAGACCCTTCAGGAAAACCAGCAGCTCAGCCAAGGAGAGAAGCCCAACCCAGTGCCTGCAGAGGGACCGGCACACACACTGTCAGGTGTATATTTTCTGTCTCCTCTTATGGGTGGTGCCCATTTCACTTGTAATAAAATGAAATACTTGGGAGAGTTAGTAGCCTACACCCTCCTGCGGCGTTAGCTGTGGTTGCAGTGCTGGAGCTGTAAGCTGGTGGATCTGGGGTACAGCAGTGGATCCTGGATAGAAGCCCCATAGGGACTGGGGGACTGGGAGCTGCTTCCCTGTGTGCACCTGGTCTGCAGACAGGTTGCTGGGATTGCTAGGTCAGCATGGCCTAAAGTGAGGTGGAGAGTTGCTTTGGGCAGGACCTGTCAGCCTTCTGGATAAAATGTAGTGGCAAAGGAAGGAGGAAGACTCCTCAGGAAAAAGAAAGGCTTTTGTTTTAAGGTGCGATGTGAATCTGGCAGTAACCTGCCTGAAAATCGTCACCTGAATGAGCTCTTAGAGATGACCCGGAGTTTTCTTTTAAGTTTCTCTTCCACAGCTTCCCCTAAAAGACATGAGATACTTTTCTACTCTGAAGTCTAGTCCATTGGTGAGTGCAGGGCTAAGGACGTGTTTGGCTTTGGGACGGGTAAGACACCCAGCAGGCATTTTTAAACAGCAAATGTCCTTGGTCTGTGTGTTAGGACTCCGTTCTCCTCTAGTGGAATTTGTGCTTCTGTGTGGTATCCTACGTTTTTGGAACAAATGGAATGTTTCAAGGGTAATTTGCTGCAAATAGCAAAGATTGGTCAGGTAAAGGTACTGCTGCCTTGGCTGTGATCCACATAAAGGGTTTTTTTGTGCCTTCCCCAGACTGAGAAATGAGGTAATATGTTCCCGATCTTGTACTTTGATTATCACAGACTGAGCTGGCATGTTTTTGTAGGAGCTCCTTGGTTAACATTTTGATGAGAGAGGATTCTAAACCATCTCCGAAGGTGAAGGAAGGGCTGTGTTAATCCTGCCAAGGGACTAAGCCTTTGGTTCCAAGGAGTCTAGATAGCTCCAACCTGACGCGTGCTGCCACGTCTGGAATGGCTCCCAGACAGGGGCTGCGTTGGCTATACCCTGCGAGCCCTGGGTTGTGTTACAGCGTCCACTGCGCCCTGGCACGGGCTCTGGGAGGAGTTCCGGATACTCACAGGTTTTTCTGGGGCATGGAGCGTGGTGGTGCCTGCCTGTCACCGCTTTCCAAGTTCTCAGTAGGAAAACTGAATGAACCCAACTGGAGTCTGTGACTTGACTGCATTCAGGCAGTGAGTTGTGGCAGAACCAGAATAAAAGTCCTCTTGTGATTCCTTTGGTAATCGTGTAACCACGAGAACATCCTACTCTTTTACATATGCTCAGTTCTTCCTCTGGCTTATTGACTAATGTCTGAGCATGCAAAAAACCCGAGTCTGTAAACATATGGTAAGCAGAGAGAGAAGAGTTGGGCTGATTCTGGGAAGCATGGAAAATATGTCATTTGTGAAAGAATTTTAGGAACTCTTTACCTTATAAATAATAATCTTGTGGAAAACTACCAAAGGGATGATTAGCTTTATCTTGCTGTACTACTGCTTTACAAAGAGCATGGAAGATGCCCAGACTGTGCTCAGGAACATGCTTCTGAAGGGCAGGTTTTGTTCTATTAAAAGCTGCTTTATTCTCCTATGTCATCCTGTACCTTAAATCAGCAAGAGTATTCATTACTGTGTGTATGCTGAATATCCCATAGTAGAACTGGACATGCATTAACAATTTATACATTAAAACTGTTTTACTTTCTGAATAATGAAAGGCAAGTCCTAGATTCCTGTTGCTGCATGTGGTGCATGCATTGGCCTGGGTCTCCTCCCGTCTCAGCCTGTGGCACAGCTCCCGTGTGTGTTGAGAAGGAGCATGAGCTAGATCCCTATTTCGTATATGTCCAAGGATATCTATTAAATCGTCCATTTTATTATGAAATGGGTCATGCCACACTTTATTTTCCTGTTTTTCTTTTATTACCGCTCAGCTTTTTATTTCTGCCTTCTTAGTGGGAGCACCGTGGTTGCCCTGGTAAAGGTGTAGTGCAGAAAGGCATTTTGCTCACAGCAGCAGTCTGTCAATGTCTGCTGTGTGCCAGATGAGACGTGGACTTGCTGTATTGGCTCTGGGAAGTTTTTGCCCCATCTGAATGAGAGACTAAAATCCTCTGGTGTGAACTGCAGTTTGCACTTGGGTGTTCTGTCCACCTGCACGTGTGGTAGTGTGGGGCTGCCTTCAGTAGGGTGGATGAAGGGTACATCTGGGAGGAAAGATTGCTGCACGAGCACGGTTCTGTTTATGCTTAGGAACTACATAGGGTGGTTTAGATTTTTTAAAAAGGCACAAAAAATAGTCCTGTTTCCATGAGGTTCCTGTTTCTTTTTTGACAAACCTGATTGTTACACGAGTTGGAAATGTCCTTGGCATTACCTTGCAGCTTGTTACGGTGGAAGGTGTTTTTCCTGTTACACTTAGTATTTGCTTGTTTATGAACACACAAGCTTCTTGGTGATTTATATCACAAAGGGGATGACATACATGTTGGAGGGGTGGACTGGTCCAGTGCGAGATGGGTTCTGTTCCCATCTTTGTCCCTCTCTGAGTAGCCCGGAACAGTTGCGTCTCTGTTTCCCTGTCTACGGCCTATGTCACGGTGTATTACTGTGAGCAACTTTATCGCTGAAAAGCTACCAGGAAAGGGTGGTAGATCGCAGCCAGAAAAATATCACTGAGCTATACCTTCACTTCTTCAGGCTGACTTTCACTTAATTCTTTCTTTAGATGAGGGAAAAGGCTAGAAGTTACGTTGGTTTCTGAACTGGAAGCTGAACCTGAAAGCTGTCCTTCCTTCACTTCTCTAATCCAGCCTCTGAGCACTCAGGGGCTGTGGTCTGTATTGGCTGAAATAGCTGTTCTGAGTAGAAGGAAAGCTATGCTTTTGCAGCCTGCAGCTCCTCTGGAGTAAGGATCCTTCCTTCATTAATCTTTTCAGGATTTTATAGCACTCTTCAGGCTCAGACTGTCATCAGAATTGTTAACCTAAAGCTGATGATGACTGTGGATACAGGCAAGATCTCGCCAGCAGTAACATCTTTTTTTTCCTTCTTTTCCCATGTCTTAAATTTCTGTTTGACGCAGGACCAGCTGCCCACTCTGTAATGCCCTCTTGGGAGTAATCTGTAGGCAGAAAAAATGTGTTTAAACTTACTTAATGCCTCATAAAGATGGAATTGCTGTTCCACTGCCAGATGGAAACCTGTAGTTTTCATATCCATGAGTCCCAAAAAACATTGTCGTTGGTGACTTGCATGAGCATTTGGTCCAGGTGAGAAGAAAAATGACTTAGTTACTCAGATCAGCCTTTCCTGTAAATGTCTTGGGAAGGTATCCAAGAGTCAGCAAAGAACCTACTCTCCCCCAGCACACAATCTTCTTGTCAGACTGAGTCAAGTATTGCTACAATTCACATGGTCTATTCATTCTCTGAAAAATCTCTGCTGAAAAGAGTATGTAACGATTTTTTTTTTAAATGGTCAGTTCAAGATCTGGTGATTCTGGTGTTGAACATGGAAATCAAGCTTAGTAAGAAATGACTCATCCTTAAAATACTGGTGGCTCCCAAGAGCTGCCTCTGTAATACCTTATGTGCCGCTGAAGTTTTGCTGCCAGGTTGTTATCAGAAAATAATAGAAAAATAATGTTCCCACACGCCCATGCCAGTGTGGCAGGTCTGAGCAGACAGTTCTTAACCAAGGGGCAGTACTAATGAAAAGGCACTGATGTGATAAGTGGAAACAAAGTTGGCATGATAATTGCTATATAAATCAATAAAATAAATATATCAAAATAAGAGCTTTTATAAGGATTAATCATGAAAAATGGCATAGCCTGAGGATCTGTAAAAAGCAAGGATATATGTAAAATTCACCCTGAGTGGTGAAATGGTTTTGCTTTTAAATGGTACATAACTAGAGCTAGAGTTCCAAATATTGTAAAGTCTTTGTAATTGAATTTTTGTCCCACGAAAGCATAAAATGTCATGATAAAGAGGCATATATTTAATAATAGTTCAAATGCATACTCATCGTGTACCGGTTTAGAGCAAAGCTTTTGCTTCTAGGGGAAAATACAAATTTTGATGGCTCAGAGTCAATTCCCAGACAGCAGCCAGGCCTGTGACAAAATTCATACTGAGTGTATCAATCTGTTGATTAGGTTATCTGTATTTAAGATGATGGATTCATCCTCATATCCACCAAGATATATTTAAAGGTATTTGCTTTGTTCACATTCAAGTAACTTCTGAGCAGCACCAATGGGTGAAATAAGGCATCTAGCTAATGTTTACTGATTTATCCTAAGGATAGAATAAGATAGGGAGGCAAGCCTGTTTAAATCTTCTGCCAAGCAGTTAAGACTTAGTGTTTTAAGGCAATATATTATTTGATGGAAAAACACAAAATATTTCTGCACAGTATCTCCTGTTTAGATCCACGGAAATAACCAGAGCCTCAAGCTAAGAGCTGGGTGCACAGGATTACACAGCACAGACTGAGGAGGAAAAGGTTTTTTCCTGGTTTTGTGTCCCTCCTGACCCAGGGTGGTCTGTAGATCCAGGTGTGCTGGAGACTGAGCCTGGTCTGGACAGGGAACTGCCCATGCTGTGTGTGGAGTAGCCATGGCAGGTCTGTGCCAACCTGCTCTGGCACTTTTTTGTGGCTGCATTTTGTCCCTTACAACAGTTAAATATTTTTTATAGCAATGCTGATGATGACACAGTGAGCCCTTTGTGTCTGAACTGCTGTAGCAACACTGGTCCGTCGGACCATGCTGTAGAAGAACTTAAGGGCCATGTTTGCCTCCCTATTTTAGGATGTGAAACGAAACTCAGGTGGCTTTGCTAATTCCAAGCTGAATCCGGTGGTTTCTGACAGCAAGTGAAGCTACATAGCTTAGTGGAGTGGCACCCAGAGGATCCCTCTGGGTCAGCAGTAGTCTCTCCTGTACGAGATGCTGCCCAAAGGCTTACCCTGGCAGTCTGACAGATGAGTTTTATGGAGTGCTTGCCTGTCCTGGGCCCTCCTGGGGCTCTGTGCCATTGTGCAGCACCGAGGAGCTCGGCAGCGTTACACAAAGGATTTGTGATGGAGCAATCAGAACCTTGCCTCTTCTTCTGGATACACACTATGCACACGCTTCCAGGAGAATAAATCTATCTATTTTAGTCTTTTCAGTACATCAGTTTTAAAGGAGGGTTATTAATTACCTTCCTAGTGTATTCATACATGCATGATTAATGTGTAAAGTTTTAACTTGTGAAATTTCACAGCACAAACTGGAAGAATACAGAAAGATTTTAAGACAATGGAGGAATTTTGAATATCACAGATGATACCATTACATTTATTTTGTAGACTCAAAAGGCTCAGGGGAGTATCATTGATACATATCCTCAGGTTCTGTCTTGCATTTTGATAGCTAAAATACAGAAATAAAGAGCAAGCGTAGCTAGGCAATTGCATGGGACCTTCAGACCTGTAGAGGACAAAATTATTCCCCCAGAAGTTGTCTTCCCACTCTTCTCTTTTGAAATGTAGTTCTCAGCCTACTTTATGTGATTCTGTGCCGTATTCTGCCTTTCTCTGCTCTTACTGAGTTTCTGTTAATACTGATGGCCAGCATATATTTGCACTTAAATTACATACATAGATTTTTTTTGGTCTTCTGATGACTCTGCTTGCTTGCTGGAGTCATGGTCTTTCCCTCTGCAGACTCCTTCCATCACATGGTGGATGTGACAGCCGTTCTGGAGGGCCATCCTTCTGCGAGGAGCTCCTTCTGACAAAGAGCCCCTGCGCAGATCACTGTCACGTCCTTTAAAAACAAATGAGAGACAAATTTCAGAGAGCTGCGCTTGCAAACCTGACAATATCAGATAGGTCATGGTAGCTTTGTTTGGCAGCTAGTTAAACTGGATAGTTGGGCACATCCCTAGATGTTAATGGTTAAATGTATTCATTGTTCCAACAAGGCCCCTATTCATAAGGGGACTATTCTGTGCTCGTTATGCATGCATAATTCCCATTAATGCTCCTGGGGGTTAAGGGTGTATAGTGAGGGGGGAGAACGAAGCTGATGTTTACACACCCATGTTTGCACTCAGAGAAGAGGTTTTGTAACACAGGAGAAACTGATTGTGTTTCCACAGCCTTAACTTTAAGGAAAACTTTAAATCTTTGCTTGAAAGAGGGAATGAGAATGGGGGAGAGTGTGACACTTGCATAAGCACCTACTTCCTTGCACTCCATACTTTGTCAATGATTAGAAATACTACACCAGTGCTATTATTGTAGAAGTTTTTGAAAGTAACTAAGTGCTTGGAAATTCAGGGTTCTTATTTGGGTATCAAAACAATGACTCCGAATCTTTAACTTCTGGCGAAAACTTTTGCAAACTTTTGACTCACGTTAATCAGGGTGATGAGATTTTGTGATTTATTACACAATATGGGTGTTTCCATAGAAAACCTTCAGATTAAGATTCCTCACTCTTAGGTGCACATCAAAGTCGTGTAAAAGCCATAAAGAAGCTAAGCACTGCCTAAGAAAGCCTTTCAAGTTCCAGCAAGTGCTTGAACTACTGAAGGTTTTGAAGTGCTCTAATCTCTGACATGGGTGACGTGCTAGGCTAGCACTTTTTTGTTTTGTCACAAATCATCCATGCACATAGTGCAAAGGGACCCTGACAAAGTCATTTTACTTTTGAAAAGGGCTGCTTTTTTTCCTACCATTATGTCTCCCATTCACATCTACATGTTTGCTTCCACTTTGTTCAGGTCTAAGTAGCAGGGCATTTGCATAGTCTTCCCTTTGTTCTCAGTAAATATGGAGTAAAATGAGCAAGATCCGTGCTGTGAAATTAAAGCTCTACTCTTGAGAGATCTTAAGGGCCAAATCCTCACAAAAGGTACAGCAACATAGCGCCAAAGGAGCTGGTGTCCAGGAACAGCTTGCTCTGGGTGTTTGTGCTGGGAAATGTGAATAAAGGGGGACTAATCTGTTGAAAACTGGATGTAATTAGAAAAATACACTGCTGAGAGCTGCTGAAAGATTAGAATAACAGAAAATAGTACTGAAATAGACCTGAAGCGATCATCTGGTCCATTCCCTCTCCTTGTGGCCAGAATAAACTGTTTAAATCAGTGAGAGAAGATTACAGCCTTTTTAGTCTGTTTGTTCCAGTGCTTAATTAACTTACTGCATAGGTTTTTCCTGATGAAAAATCTGACTCTTCCTTGCTAAAATACAGGCCTTTTGCTTCTTATCCTGTTCTGAGGACCTTCCTCTTTGTAGTAACACTCATTTGACAACTGCTCTGTTTTGTTCTGCTCTGAAACAATGCTCTGTGCGTTTGCACTGGTCACAGAGCAATAAGCTTGTTGGTGTAAATGAATCTAGCCTAAATTTGGGTCACATTCACCTGGAATGAACGAAGCAAATTCCAGGTGTGATGACTCAGTAAGGATTATAACTTGACTTGCTGTTTGAGCCCTAAGAATAGGTTTCTTCCTCCTTTATAAGTTTGAGTATTGTGAAGAAGGAGCAGCCGTAGAGTGTGAGGATATCAAATTCCATGATCAGGAGGGCAAAATTACGAATTCACAGATTGGCCATGTAGTGGTAGATGGGAGCATGCAGAAAAAGCAGTTTTTAAGTGATCAGACTTTGAGCAGCAGTCGACTTGCAAGGCTGCTGGTGGGAAACTGCACTGTTGTAGCAAGGCAGCATGGAGATACCTGGAGAGACATATGGAGCATTTGCTCCTAACTTAAATAAAATATTCACCCTAGATTTTGCTGGTGATAGGTAGTTCAGTGTATTGCAGGTGTGTAGGTGAGGTGACAGGCTACTGAAAACAGAAGACAGTGATCAAAGTTTTAAATCTGTCAAATAGACACGGGATTTCCAGAGCAAGTCTGAGTATCTCTAATTTTCCAGGTGAAGGGGAGCTCTGGTCCCTAACCCTCTGTTTTTCAGTGTTTCACTGTTTTGGGGTGTTAATTCTTAAGGAATGTTTTATTGTTAGTGATGTAGGGAAATTATTCTTCATGGCTGAAAAAGGCTCAAAGATGAGGGTTAAGTTTATGTCTCCAGGTGGATTTGGTCTTGCTCCAGCATGCTCCAGATCCCTATAATCCAGTCCTGTGCTGCCAGCAGTGTAGCCATACCTGGCATGATGCCGTGCCCAAATTCAGATCATACTCCACTGCTCCAGGTCGGAGCTTCTGTCTTGCCTCCCCAAAGCATGTCTGTCTGTCTTTCTGTCTGCAGAATGCTGCATGGCTGGGCTTTACATGGCTTGTCCTGGGAGTCTCGCAGAGGGTAAAATCATGGAATGGCTTGGGTTGGAAGGGATCCTAAAGATCATCTCATTCCAACCCCCTGCCATGGGCAGGGACACCTTCCACTAGGCCAGGTTACTCAAAGCCCTGTCCAGCCTGGCTTTGAACACTTCCAAGGATGGAACATCTATTACTTCTCTGGGTAACCTGTGCCAGGGCCTTCCCACCCTCACAGCAACAAATTTCTTCCTAATATCTAATCTAAGCCTCATCTGAGTTTGAATCTACTCCCCCTTGTCCTGTCACTCCATGCTCTTGGAAATAGTTCCACTCCATTTTTTTTTTTGTAGGTTCCTCTCAGGTACTGGAAGGCTGTAATTTAGATCACCCTGAACCTTTCCCTTCTGCAGGCTGAACAATTCCAATTCACTCAGGTTCTCATTGTAGGAGAGGTGCTCCATCCCTCTAATCACATCTCAAACCATTATGTCCTGTGTTCCTGCCCCCCTGTCCCTCCATAAGGAAACACGAAAAAAGTGGGAACTGGAAGGCCAGAGTGATGGTTTTAGAAGGAGCAGGGGCTTGCTAAGTAATATTTGGGGAACAGCACCTAGAGGTTGACATGGTTGCTTCGTGATGGTGGTGAAAATATTCCCTCTCTGCAACTCACAACAAGATCCGGCTTTCAGAAGTGCAGTGTTGCTTCTCTTTTTACATGGGTGGTTAAAAGGAGTGGTGTAATGAGTGTGAAGGCAAGAGAATGAAGCATATGTAGAAAAACCACTGGCTTCCCAAAACAGAGTAGGGCTTTTAAAAAAAGAAGTTGGAAACACAGCTCTCAGAGAAAGGCTTTCAAACTTCTGCTCAGAGAAGACTTGTCTTTAATCTCGTAATCTTAGTTTTGAAGTTTGGGAAAAATATATCTGTTACCATTTGGAGCAGCCCACAGTTGTATTTGGCTTAAGCATTGCATTTTCAGTTTCAAACTGCAGTAATCAAATTTACTCTTTCTAATCTGGTTTGCCTTAGATATGTCAGGAAATATAAACATTTGCATTCCCCAAAAAGCAGCTGTGGTTTGGCTGTACCTGGTTGGGTTCTAAAGCTGACTGGGAGCTTCCCCCTCACTGGTAACAGACCTGCTGTGCTCTGTGGCCTTTTCTGATAGAAATAAGCCCCAACTGGGATGAAAAGCGTCAGTGTCATTTGTTGGCAGGGCTGTTGGCTTAGATGTGGAAAGTTTGTTCTAAGTCACTATCACAGGTGCCAAAACATTAGCTGAGTAACAAGGGCTGCCTGGGGCCAGCCTGTGTCGGCTTGGCTGCCGTGTCTCCGGTGGCTGCCATCCCCAGCCCGGCTGCCTTGCGAGCTGCCCGCCTCTGGCTTTTCCAAAGGGGGTTGCGTGGAGCCAGAACTGCCTGCCCGTGTGTCCAGCTGGCTCCAGGCAGCTCTGCGACACGGGAACTGTGCTGGGCACCCCCAGTGGGCAGCTCTGGAGCTCCAGGAATGCTGGTGGTTCTGAGTGGAATAGAACAAGCAAGAAGGGAAGGATAATCAGTTCAATGTGCTGTAAAGGTGCCTTGTGTGAGTGATGTCAGGGAAGAAACTTGATTTTTTAATTTATATAACAGGTGCAGAGGGTCCCAATCAAAAGCAGGCTCTAGGAAAACCCTGAACATACACATAGCAGAGGGCACTCTCCACTAGGAATTGCTTGCTAGTCTAAGCAAACTAATGGAAGAGATCTTTTCCATGTCTGAAACAAAGTGTGGAGCCTGAGGGATTGGCCTAAGGTCAAACATACATATTAGTATTGGCAAATGTAGGAGCCCATCAGAGGTTGCCACACTGGTTTTCGAAAGTTATTTGTCTGTGGTCCCAGCTTAAAGGCTTTTAGGACATCGTCCTACCTCCCCTCAGTCTTTGGGAAGCAGCATCTGTTTCAGAATGCAGTATCCTGGCTCAAGAAGTCCCAGAATGATAGAGGTTTTCCTGCTGAACACACTGCTGGCGTCCTGGAGAGGTGGTGGGATGTGTCCTGTGCAGTGAGCTCGGCTGCTTTCCAGCTTAGGGTTATGGCTGGTACCCAGAAATCAGGGAATGGCCCCTTCAGGTGAGATGTCACTGGGGGCTGTCTGCAGTTCTCCAACTCTTCATTCCTTGTCTGCTCCTGGTACAGTCAGAACATCCTCCATGGTCTAGGCAGACAGAACAAAGCAAAGGCAAAACAAATGAGAAAGGGCAGAAGGCCAGTCCCACCCTAAGCACTACCATGTGCTTAAGGGGAAATACTGTTGTGGCCCTCAATTTCATGGAGGTTAGATTAACTTTGCTGGTGGGCCCTTGCTGCTTTTTAGGCTAATGAATGCTGTCACCAACTCCATTATGTGTTTGGGGTTTTAGCTGCTTGACCTTCCATTTGCTTTCATTGAATGCATGCAGCTAAAAATCACAAGCACTTGTCTGAAATCAAATGCAAGTTACACTAAGGTAATTAAAGTGTTTCTAAATTATAATTCTTTGCAGGTTCATTTTGCTCTTAATTTTGATTTTTCTTATTAAGGGCAAGTTTTCTCGGGTTTCCTGTCTGTGATCCCTGTTCCAGGATCTACCTACGAGTTTGACCCAAAGCTCTCTGGGTATAGAGCTATGTTAGTCTCAAGCTGCTAAATCCCCCCAGAAGCATGAAGCCCAGCACAGTGCTGTGTCTAACTGTATTTCGTTGTATTTTGTATGACTTGATGCCACTGGGTGTCTCCACTGACATCAGGGGGTGCTAAACCAAGCTCTCTGATACTGCTTACCTTTCCTCTTTCGTGCACGTGTGGTCTAGCATGGGTGAAGTGATCTGAGCATAAATCTAGGTTTAGCCCAGACCATCAAAAGCAGGCTCCTGGTGTCTTGTAGGTGAGCTGTGGGGCTGTCAGCTGGTTCTTCTGCATGGTTATGCTGAATGAGGGTTCCTCTCCAGTTACTGTCACGGGTGTTGGGCTCTTTCCTCTCTCTCCTGCTGTGGGATGCCTCCCAATGCTTGTGGGTCCAATTTGTGGCATCGAATTCCAGTTTTACAGCAGTGACAGCAGTGGCATTGTCTGCATAAGGAAACATAGAAAGGGAACGAGATGCAGAGACCTTGTGATGCTGTAGCCTTGCAGCAGCCTGTTTTAATTAATTATCGTGTCACAGGTGATGAAGTTGAAGAATTGGCCCTAGTGAGGGGTGTCTTGTCTGGTAATCAGTTGCTTAGTTTTGGTTCAGCTCTGTAAGTGATTGCTCTTCCTTTTGTGTAAATAGTATCAAGAGTACAGTGTGCTTTTCTTAAAATTCTCGGATATTTCACGTAGGATTTTATAGTTTTCCTCTCTCTTCTCCCTAAAAATAAATAATGAAAGTGAGAATGGGATCCTAAAGAAATCTGTTCAAATACTGGTAAAAACTGATCAAAACCAGCCAATTCTCATTCTGAAGTCATACACAAAAATGAAGTAACAGGTTTGCAGGACAAGCTCATTGAAAGCATTAGGATTTGGGTTGTAAAATTACTACTTGGGTAAGACTAGTGTGTATTTTTAAAGAAGAGAAAACAGTTGTCTGAGCACTTGGCTTCATGTATGGCTTTCAAGTGGGATGGCAAAACCAGAAGTATTCAAATTTTGCGGGGAAAGGAAGTATTGAAGAGTTGCTATTCCTCTCCTCTTGAATACCGTGCTTGCAATTTCCCTTCCTGAGGCTGTGGCCCAAATGTCCAATAGTCCCATGGTTCCTTTAGATTTATCTTTGCTTTTGTTTCTTCTTCTAGTCTAACCTTCTTACAGGTTTTTATGTTGGCAGGTAAAATGAAGACGAATAGGAAATACATTTTATCGTGAACCTATTAATATGTTTGAAATTCTCTGTGCTTTGCCACCTTATATGGCTCTTACCACAGCAGGTAAAGCATATTAGGGAGTAGTTCCTATTAACAAGTTGGTAAAATAGTTGTTAATGTCTGAATTATCATTAGGGTTTGAAGTTGAGATGAATGAGGTGATTCACACCTCTCAAAACGAATTTTATGTCCTCCCTGTAGGACTAGATAGGCAGCCTGTGTGATTTGCATTCAGAAGGTGTTTTTTACCTGACTGTACAGGGCTAGAAACCTGCTTCTTTCATTTAAATACAATTCAGTTTTGTTGTAAACGCGGTGTGCTGCATACCTGTGTTCCAGTTTAGGCTTTCCACCTCTTGTGGTTTCTGTGGCTCATTCTTCAGGTAAGGCAAGGTTCTGTGGCAGTGAAATGCTGTCCCCTCTGGAGAGCAGAAATGCAGCTGTTAGTTTATTGTTGTCCTTGGATGATAAGGAGTAGGAAGATTTGCTAGACTCCTCTAGAAAATATTTTGTATGTGTTTATGGGGTTTTTTTTTTGGTGGTGGAGAAAATGTATGGGATTTACTGCTCGGAATGTGATGAGACATAATGAAAGATGAGTCATAATAGACTCTAAATTAATAAAAGTTCTTGTAATTTTTCTCTCACCTCTGCATTCGGTTATACATGTTGTCCCAGGAAAGTGGAAGCAGGAGTTGGCATTGCAGTAAATGTAGAAACCCCCTTGCTGAAGATCCATGGATCTCTACCAACCTAGGTTGTTTTATAATGTACTTTATGTACATCAGTCTTCATGCTTTTGTATCAACTCTAGGAGAAAAAAGGCTGGATCCTTGAGAGTGTAAATCTCTTGAATTTGCGTGTACTTTGTAGTTAGAAAGCTCTTCAGCAGTGACAGTCTTGCTGCCTCCCGGATAGATTCAAAGAATATCTCAGCACTGGGCTCATGGGAAGTTATTTAATGTAATCAACATTAAAGAATTTATCACCCAGCTAAAGAAGTGCCAGGCCTGAAGGAGTGGCCACAGTGCAATCCGTGGGCATGGCAGGCAGTGCTTGCCTGCTGCACCTGCACGTACCAGGCAAGAGTCTCTTCCCAGCTGCTCAGCTGTTAAATTCAGTTTGGAGTGAAATTACTGTAAGGTGCGTTTTGTGCCTTCCTACTGAAATTTTGCTGGTTCTGAGATTAGGGCTGGTAGGGGGAGGACCAGAGGGAGGGGGTCGTGAACTGTGGGAAGTTAATAGCTCTTTGTTCCTTCAAGAGATTATTTATGAGCAGTAGTGTTACGGCCTTTTGGCATTGATGCCAAAGATGCATCTTCCAACACCCTATGGAAAATCAGGCTGTTCTGGGAAACACTGGAAATTCTCTAGCTGTAGGTGCTTTGTAGATGTGTTACAGCACTGTTTATTCCTGTGTAAGAGTTCCATCCCCTATTCCTCCTGTTTATCAAACTGAAGACCCCTTCCCTGGGAGCTGGCTGCGGCGGTGAGGGAGGGGTTTATGGCCCAGCTGCTCAGCATCACCCACTGCTGTGACAGTCCGTGGTGGAGACTCTCTGCCTTGCTCCGCTCCTGCTTAGACCAGTTAAGGCAAATCACCTGTTAAAAGCAACCTGGCTGAAGGTGCCTGGGGCAGATGGGGGGCTGCTCCTGGGATCCGTGCCAGAGGTCTGGTAACAGGCATGAGGCAAGGAGTAGTGACTGCAGCTGCCTTCTTAGCTCTTTGCCTTCAGCCTCCTGGGTACAGCCAGACTTTGTAAGGAACAGCCTGGAAAACGGAGGATGAGTGACATGAGGAGGTCTC
Source organism: Rhagologus leucostigma (assembly GCA_013397725.1). Classification (NCBI taxonomy): domain Eukaryota; kingdom Metazoa; phylum Chordata; class Aves; order Passeriformes; genus Rhagologus; species Rhagologus leucostigma. The sequence goes on along the minus strand of VZTD01000297.1, from coordinate 430,054 downwards.
TCTCTGCAGCAGCTGCTCCTCCTTGCAGGGAAGCTGTGGCCCATGGGCTGGAAATGTGTCCAGCTGCTCTGCTGCTCTGGGATGTCCCACAGGTGTGCAAGCAATTGGAGGAAGACAAGGGAGAAGGGTAGCTGAGGAGCCAGGGGAGGAACAATAGAAGGGAATCTTGTCTGAGGAGAGTGAGGAGAGGGATTTTAGGGAGTGAAGGGAGTGCCTGGTTTATGCCTGTGTAGGTTCCAGTGAGTTGGAGGGACATTCAGTTTAGGGAACTCAGATGTTTTTTTTTCCCTCGTCGGGTCCAGGCACAAGACAAGTTCTGTGGGGCACAAGCCAAGGTGAAAAACCGACCAGGCAGTGACCTATGGGGTAGGGCAGAAGGTGCTGTGGAAAATACACCAAAAATTAGAATACAAGAGAAGTGAGAACCAGGCAAGCAGCAGAGGGAAGTGGGAAAAACTTGAACAAAATGGACCCAGCAACAGGCCTAACAACATTTCATTGTGCAGATGCTGCCCTTAAGAGCGGTATATTTGGAAGAGTTCCTGCTCTGGAAGCTGATCAGGGCCGGTGCCTGATGGTCTCCAGCTGTCCTGCAAGCTGTGGCACTTGCTGATGCCGCCAGCTCTCTGGAATCATGACATCTAGTGCTTCTTGCTGTCCCACTCAAGGTTTTTGCTACCCTTAGATTTGCAGGTGTAATTCCAGTGCAATCTAGTGGTCCTTCCATTTTGTGGGGTTTTATACCTTTTTTTCAGGTCTACTCAAGAACCCTTGAGCAAATGCAAGCTATTTGACTTGACAGAGTTGGAAGTAGCTACACTTGCTAGTACTTCCATTAGTAGGCTACCTACACTGTGCTTGATAAATCTTGGTGTTTATCTTTTTAACCTTGATAGTTTCAGCTGGAATAGCAGATCTGGTCATGGCCTTAGTGATGTTTCAGTGTATTTCAGAAGAACAGTGAGAAGGCAAAGTCTACTGATCCAGTTAAACAGTATCTCTGTTAATGTACATTACGAAAGAAGGGATGAGAGGAAAGGAAATTTTCATAACTTGTGTTTTCCAAACTGCTCTTGTAAGGTTTCTTGCTGGATATATGGATGTTGTCAAGTTGCATGTAGATGGATGGGACAAATTCAGGCTCTGCTTTGGTATTTCATGAGCTTTTTGCTTTCAAGGGGCCTTTCAATGTGCTGTTTGTCTGTGTGGTCTTTATATTACAGCTGATAGTAGGATTATTTTAAGAAAATAGAGCGAAGAGTTAGATTGGAAGGTTGTTTCTGCCTAGGCAGAAAATGTGCGTGGGAGGGCCTGGCTACAGAGTACCTGAGGCAGGAAGAGAAGACACCTTTGTTTGACTTAGACTCTGCCCCCTGGAGCTTACCCGTTTTTTTCCCTAGCCCAGGGAGCAGAAGGTTTCTCGAATTAGCTGCTCTTTTATGTCCCAGAGCACTGTGCACTGGCTTGTTGATTTTTGTGCTGATTCCTGGCACTACTTCAAGCATAGTAACTACTATATTTTACACGTTGACAAATCAAATAGTAGCTGTTGGACTACGCACATGTTGAGTTGATGAGTTTAAGATACTTTGCTTGTCTTTCTAGTTGAAAACATTTCATTACTTGCAGTGGGACTGAGCTGTGGTGTAAGGCTGTGCACAGGGAGCTGTGCTCCCTGCTAGGTGAGCATGGCCTGTGGATGGGTTTCTTGACAGCAGTCTTGCAGGTGAAGGTGGTGATGGTTTTAGCACTGCTGGGGCACAAGAGCTGCATGAAGAAAGAACCTCACAGGCTCGTGGTAGCCTACAGTGGCTGGATTCCCTTTCCTCTGCCCATGCCCCAAGTAGTGGCAGGGGGAGTGAGCCCTGGTTGGAAATAGCTTCTTTTTCCTTTGATTTGGCCTCCTCTCCTAAATTAGTTTGTGTTTAATTGCTGAATTTTCCTTAAGCTGAGGCAGCAGCTATACTAGACAGATGAGTCTCAGGAAGGATGGAGTGTTGGCTCGTGTTCAGCTGGGCCAGACACAATGCAAGGTACTTTTGGCACCCTTCTCTGTGTTACTAAGGCATAATCAATCTTGGAGTCTTTGAAGACATTTGTACAACATTAAAATCTTGGGCTTTGGACTAAAGCTTTTTTTGGAGATACTATTGAAGTGTTTGTCAAAATACAAAGGCAAAAACTGTCAGAAGACAGATTGCACTGAGCTCACCCTCTGATCCTGCTTGCTCAGGACTCGTCTGTGCAGTGGAAATTAGGGGCTCAGCTTGTTTGGAAAAAAAAAAACAGCCTGTCTTTGAAAAAGTTGGTGCAGGTAGATCAGTTAGTATGTATTAAAAGTTTGGCTTTCTGGTTTCAGAGTATGGCTTTTACAGTGCGTTCAGCATTTTAAAGACAGAACTCTTAAACTACATGGTCACCTAACAAAATGAATACATATTCAGCTGCATTTGGAAGAAGTTAATTTTGTTTACTAAACAAACTCTCTACTTTTGGGAAATGATACTGATTCAGCTAGTTTTAATGGCCAAAGTTTTAGATTTTATTTATACCAAAGTTCAGAATGAAGTCCCAAACTTTTTGATTCAAAACAAAAAGTTCTCCAAGCAGCACACAACGAAATACTCCACAGCTGATTTTGATAGAGCTGGCCAGATGGATGTCAGGTAAGGATGTGTAGTTTTCTGTGCGTTTAGCACCTAAAGTGATTTATAATTGTGACAGGGAAGTGTCTGAAGGTGTTGCCTTTGGCATGTATTAAGTGCGTTGGGGTTGCAGAGTAGTTTTCAACAGAGATCTCTGATGCATTCCAAAACACACACGCTTTAGACTCAGGTGCTTTTTTTCCTGCATTTCTGAATGTGACTGATTTTCAAAGTGGAGCAAGATACTTTATCCTGTTTTTTATAATAACAGTAAGGATTTAAAGTCTGTAGTTTTTCTCACTTTAAAAAATAAGCTGGGCCACAGTTTTAACCAGTACTCAAGGGAAAAAAACTTGAATGGAAAAATAATGTACATAATCAGCAGAGTAATCCTTACATCTGATCTGAAGCAGAAAATTAATTTGTTTTAGGAAAGCTTTTTATAAACCTGTTGGAATTGAAGCCCAGGCATGTAGAGCTGAAAGTGTTCTGCTCTGTCAGTAAGTTAATGCATAAGAAAATGAAATAGAGAGGTGCCTTGGGATGCAGGTGCTTTGCATCTGTGGCATAAAGTTAGAGTCTAGCAGAGAGCTATCATGGTCAGGGGCTGGAACATGTGGGAATAGAGAGCTGGGTTTGTTCAATTGTAGAAAGCTTAAGGGAGGCCATGCTGCTGTCTGCAGCTACCTTTTGGGAGAAAATAGAGAAAGTGGAGTCAGCTTCTTGTAGGTACATGGCTGTATGCTGAAAAACCACAGATGTGAGCTGGAACATGGGAAATTACCTTTAGATAGAAATTTTTAATTTACTTATTTAACCATGAGTGTAGTCAAATGCTGAAACAGGTCCTGAGAAGTTGTGGTATTGTTCATCTTTGTAGGTGCTTGAAACTTGACCGGATGAAGCTCTTACGTAGTTAGACCTGCTGTAAGGGGAAGGTTGAGCTAGAGGTGCCTCCCAAACTAAATTACTGGTTAGGAAATGAGAGGCAGCTTGGGGAAAGCTGTTAAGCAAGTCCTAGAGGGAAATTAGCGGGGTGAAACCCTGAAATGATGCTGTTGGTAACTTCTGTCTTTCAGGAATGGTGCTCTCTGTGGTGTCTTCAATGGCTTTGTTCCTTAAAAAAAGGGAGGAGTTTGCCCTTAAGGCTGTGTCAGTGTGGCTGGTGGGCAGCACACTCTGAGCAGGCCTAATGGGGTGCTCTGTCTCTGGGGTGCTCAGCCCCTTGGCCACCCCTCTGTCACTGCTCCTCCCCTCTTCCTGTTGGAGAGGGTATTTTTCATTAAGATGAAAGAGATGAGATAAACTAAAATTAGTATCAGAGTTATTAGAGACATTAAGGTATTACTAATGAGTTCTGATTTAATCTCAGCACCCAGGCATGTATAACACTGAAACCTTTTATTAGGTTTCTATAATTGTGTTAAAAGTGATACCCTCAGGCTAATACTGGAGCGAGTGAAATTGCCAGACTGTGTGCATGGCAGCACTGACCTGACAGTCCTGTGAGGAGAGCAGGACTTGCTCTTTGCTGGGATTTCAATGCTCTGTGTTTTACATCAGGCTCCTTAACTGTCAGGGGCTTAGTGCTGTTTCTATTTAAGAGTGCCTTCTGTGTTATTTTGGCTCTGGACCAGCAAATCCTAGTCTTCAGGCTCCTGGAGTATTTGTCGGGGCAGATAGCTGGGTGGGGAATCCCAGGAGTGCAGTTCCAGCTCAGATATCCCTATCCTTAAAGCTTTCTGGAGGAGAAGCAGGTTCCCATGTGCCTCGGTTCAGAGGGGAGTGCCAGGTGCAGCTCTGATAGCCACGGATTGCCTCCTTGCCAGGGCCAGCACAGAGTCGGCACGGAGCACCCGCGATTTCAAACCTTTTTTTGATACAGGTCTGAGCTTTGCAAAACCCCATCAAACAAAGCTGCAGAGGGCTGCTATAAGGAGAAATGCTCTGGGTGTCGGCAGCTCAGCAGTGCAGATGCCGAGCAACATTTACAACCCCTCTGCTCAGACACCTATTTGTGTATGACCGAGATGCTCCGCAGTCTGTATTACAATTTCACTCGTGCTTTGGTGGTGCCAGCTCAGAGAAGTGGTCCTTCCCTGACCCCCAGTTCCTTGTGACAGGACAAACGTGTTTGGGGGGTGAGCTGGATCAGGGAACCCGTCTAAGTTAAAATTAGCCTGGCCAAGAAGCTAATTTCAACCTGGGACAGCTTCTCTGGCAGCCGGGAGGAGACGAGCGTGCCTAGCCAGTGATGAGTGCACAGCCCTCCCACTGCTGCTTCTGGCAGCCTGCTGGCTTCTGCCAGGGCCTTCAGCAGGGCTTGGGGCTTCGCACGGGAGTGGGGAGAGTTGTTGTTTCCTATTTTTGGAATTAGATTGAAGTGTGAAACAAATCCACCTCCAAAATGGTATCCTGATTCAGCGTAGTCTGTGACAACTTCGATCTTTGTTTGCAAACTTAGATAAAAAATATAGCGAATTAAAATATTTTACTTTGGTTTTGACCTTCTTGTCGTAAATTAGCTGCACTTTTCCAGTGAGAGTTGCTATAAGCTGGAGCAACATTTTCAAGTCAAATGAGATGTTTTAGCTAACTCGGTGTTTTTATTTTTTTCCCTGGCAAGGGAGATTTATTGAAGCTCCACTGTGCCGGTTTGGTCTCAGTGAGCTGGTGACCTGGAGCTGGCTCTGAGCAGAGCCTGGTCCTTTGAGGGTGTCTACTGATTTTTTCGGTGTGCATCCTTGTTTTTCCAGTGTGCATCCTCTTGTTTTTAATCACTGTCAGTTATGTGGAGCATTGCTGTGCATTAACCTGCAAGGCCAGGTGTTAGAGGTAGTGCAGGTGATGGTTCATTAATATTTCAATCCTGAGGCCTGGTCTGGGTCCTCTGCAGTGGCCTGGGTGAGAAATCCTCTGGAGGAATTACAGCTCTTTGGAGAATCGGGGCTGTTTTCATCCACGTGTGCCCTCCAGCCCTCTTGGTGCTGTGTGGGGAGGGATTGCCAATGGTGTTTGCAGTGGTTTAAAACCGAGACCCCCTTGGGCACAGAGAGAGGGGCAGTGTGGGGACGTACCAGCTCCAGTTCAAATGGCACATACAGCCAGTTGTGGGGTGGAAGTGGGGAGCTTGGCCACCTGTATGGCAGTGGCCTTCCTGGGAAAGGCTGTCTCCTTCCCTAGAGCCTGAGGGATGGGATGGAGGTGGATACCTGTGGCTCCTTTCCCTCAGGGCCTCTGTTTCTGCCTTGAGGTGGCAGGAAGGAAGCCCCTGACACGCTGTCACACTTAATACTGTCGGATTGTTTGGGCTCTGGTGTTTGTGTGCCTCTGGCTTTGGATTTGCTTGCTTTTTTTCTTCCCCTTCTAAAAACATGTATTTGTGAAGCGTCGGAAAAGACTCATCTGCAGTCTGTACCCCAGATCCTTTCTGGCACCTGCAAATCCCGAAATCCCATGGGGTAGAACAAATAGACCCTGAGTGTGTCCATCACAACTCTGTGATGTAGGTTTCCTTATCAAGGATACTAAACTCACTGAAACACATACAAAGATGGAATTATTTAAAAAAAAAAAATTTCTACAAAAATGAA
>VZTD01000297.1:0-423803 GCA_013397725.1 Rhagologus leucostigma | reverse complement strand
TTTTTTTTTTTTTTTGGTGAGCTGCCTAGGAGCTCAGAGATTTTTTGAGAAGGTTCCCCTAGTGTAAGAGGTGAATAGGTGATTCGTTGAGGCACAACGTAGGTGAGTATTGGATCCTAATTTGAGGCATGGTTATCACTCGCACGTTGAAGTTTTGATACCCTTAGCACAAGGTATACGGTAGAAATGTTGCCCCTTTGATGGTGCATCTTCATGATGATGGTTCTCTTGTGCTGCTACTGCACAGGTAACTTTTGTGCCCAGTGTTCTTAACAGTGTAAAATAACTTGTCAGCTGATAATGTCATGTTACTCAAATTTAGATGAAACAATCACAAGTTTGTGTCCTTCTGACAGTGGCTGAGTTTCACATTGTCATTCCTTGGGGGTTTTGTCTTATTCCAAAATTTAAAATGTGGTGTTTCCGACGTTAAGAAGCATTACTTTTATGGTGTAAGTTCAAGGGTTTTCTAATTACTGTGTTTTTCTTGTTTGCTTTAAGAGTCAGATTTACAGATCTGTCAACACAGGGCACCAACATGTTGCACCAAAAAAATGGAAGAAAGCTACCAGGCAGCTGTTCGAAGGGAGAGGACTCAGAGTATCCAGGCACTGAACTTTGAACTGAAGTACATGATTGTTGGTCACATCACAGCTTTTCAAGGTAGGAAATTCTGAGTAGTTTTAATAGTATCCTCTGCAATCCAAAGGAAAGCTCTTACCTTTATTTTTCATTCCTCTTGCATTGCATGCCGTTGTCACTGCCTTATGGTTTGCTTCCAAGTTCTTTGATGATTGTGCTTTTGGATAAAGGTGATGGCACTTAATCTTGACTGGTATGTTAAACATCTTCCTAATTCTAATTAGGAGTAGATTTAAGCTGAGACCTTAGTTCCTGGGGTTTTTTAAGGCATTTTCAAGTGTCTTTTCAGTGCCTGATGATCTTGCTTTTGGATATTCTCTTGTGTTGCCAAACCATTTACAGGTGTAGAACGTTGAGTGAAGGCACGCTTCTTGTTGATGCTGAAGAATAAGTGCTGTAACTGATACATCAAATGAGAACACAGCTCTTGCTTCATGTCAAAATGCAAGAGCACCTTGCTCTAACAGGCACATATAAGACTATTTTGTTCCTTCATACAGGTGGTTATTGCACTACTACAAGGAGGAGAGTGCTTGGATAGAACTGTGCATTGTAGTGTTGAGCACTGGAGGCTTTTCTCTAGAAGGGCATTTAAATTTAGGCTGTGAACTTTAAACTTAAGAGAGTTGAGTGATTAAATCAGTCAATGAGTGATGAATCCAGCTTAGTGACCTCTGTGGGCCTAATTATGTGCTTAATTTTAACTCTGCTTTGCTGTATTCAGTGCTGAGCACCCTTATGGGTTCTGAAATGAAGCCAGTAGTTATTAAAATACGAAGTGTTGGGGCCTGGATGATTAAGCCTATTGTTAGAAGGCAGGTTTTATCAAGTAATATCTTTTTTTGTCTGGTTTCTCCCATTTGAGTGAAAATACTATAAATAAAAGATGTGACTGACAGTTAATAAGAGACAGCATATTATCTTAAATTGACAATAAATGATGGTGGAAGTCTGAAAGAGACATGAAGGGGCAAGAGAAAAATTTTCTTCTGCTTTTGGTTTTTTATATCTCTTTCCTTTTTTTCCTATGAGTGAGAAATGGCATTTTGGTTTATTTTACAATTAATTTTTGAAAATGTTTGATATCCCCTTTCATTAAAAAATTGGCTTGGAGGCCACTTCAGAGGAGCACTGTAGTGAAAGGGTGGCTGTTGGCATTGTTAAATGCTGGTTATTCATTCAAGCAATCTTTCAGTGTTATGATTGAATAAAGGTAAGGTCAGAATAGATTAACCTACCAGCCCCTTTAGGTCAAGCCAGAGGCTTTATTGTCCATTGCTGATGAAGCCTTTTGATGGAATGAAAGCGGTAGGTAGACATTTCACACAGTTTAAATTTACAAGCATTTTCTGGAAGTGGATAAATAGGTTGTTTGTTGTGACTTGCTATGGCTGGCCTTCTGTCTGCATTAGGTGGGAACACTTGAAAAATGTAACTTTGCTCGCTTGCTTTGGGAGCTGCTTTTGTTCTTTGGTTTTGTCCCAGGTGTCAGTGAAAAGCCTCTCTCTTTATCTTGGGCTGGATAAACATTGTTGCTAAGAGTGGTACTGTGCGATACATTTACTGAGAGAAGATCTTTGCATTGAATTAACTCTGTTGTTTTGGTCTGTTTTCGCTTGTTGCTATTTTGAATGATAAAGTGAGCGTGCCAACAGCACATTTTACAGTCTGAGAAAAGGAAAACCTGATTTTAGAAGCTTTCAGATGCTTTTTAGGTTTCGTGTTTCTTGCAGCAATGAGAACTGACTCAGACTTACTGAAAAATAGCACTTCATTCATTTGTATTGAGTTGTGTTTACTTGTACAATTTTCATGCACAATTTACTTTTATATACACACATTTTTAGTACTGTTAGTTTAGTCAAAGGAAAGCGGTAGTTAGCCTTGCTGCCTGCTTCTGAGGAAAGGAAATCTTAACTGCTTTTTATGCACTTAAAGCAGACAATACTGATAATAATATACCAATACTGATGAAATAATTCTCAAGATTACTGTGGTGTAAGAAATGGATTTTCAGTAGTTCATTTCTGAGGACATAGTGATGGGAGTTAAATTTCATTGGGAAAAAGAGATCAACTTTTTTGGAAGGAGAGACACCCAAAGAGAATGTTCTTTTTCTAAAGTTCTCGTCTCCTTATATTCTTTCAAAGAAGTCATAAGGCAGTTCTGAGGACATTTAAGTGCCACAAGTATTAATAATAAGGAGCTTTCTCATGTGAGTAGGAGTTTTGATATGAATTTAGTTAAAAATTCCCTCTGCACTGCCTTGGCACTACGGTTGGCTGTGGATATTTTGGACTTGAAGAGATATTGTTTTGGGTTTTCTTCTTGAAAGTGAAAATGTTATTTAAGTAGCTTTGCCCACAGCTGAAATAAGACAATTTGCACAAGGATTTAGTTGTGCAAAATAATTAGTCTGTAAGACCTGATTAAATACATCACAGCTGTGGGCAGGCTTGTTGTATTTGGGCTAGTGCCCAATCCATATATATGGACAGCTTTAGCACTAAGGTTCGGTCCTACTATTTTTCCCCACTTAAAGTTTTCAATATTAGCAAGCCAGTCTTTTGCTCAAACAATTTGCTAAGTCAAGCTCCTGCATGGATGTGTTTTGCTTGAATGTCTGTGTCGAGTGCTGAAAGCACCGATTTGAGTAGGAAGAGGCCCACTGGCATCAACTGCAGGCTGCAAAATGCCCTCCCCATGAGTAACAGGACAGGAGGAAGGGAGAGAGGCAGCAGGAGTGGAAGGGCCAGCTGGCCATTTGGGAGGCACAGCATCCGAATCAGCTCCTGCAAAATCATACAGTGACACAGAATCTTCTGGGTGTCTGACATGTTGAATGCAAACAGGGCCCTGTGGGAGGGTTTTGTGGAAAGCTGATGCATTCGCTTTCTCTTCATGTTCTGGTCCGTGGTGTAGCCTCAAGGTCATAACCATGGTTTTAGTCCTTCGACAGATGTGTGACTGCTCCAAACAGAATCACAGGCAAGGAGAAGTAAGTGCATGAGATGAGTAAGTGATCCAGGCTGCAATAGGAGCAGTGTAAGGAGGAGAATGTGCCTGTTGTAATGATTGTCCTGGTCAGCCTCTGGCTCTTCACAGCTGGCTTTGTTTTGGATGCATTTTGGAGCAGGTCACTTTGTCCCATCCAAAGATGTGCCTGCCTTTGTCTTTGCTCCTGTGGCCGCAGCCTGAAATGCCCGGCAGAACTATTTAAATGAGTGATGAAACAGGACACTTTCATTTTGTATCTCACTTTCCCCTTTGATGACCCAAAGATTCTCTTTCAAACTTACCGTTTTCTTTGTCCCAGTGGCTTTTTTAGGCTTGCATGTAAATGAATGTATTGTTTTAGATGGATGTCTTTGTGGTGATGATACATGTTACTTTGCAGTCATCCATCCCTGCCCCGATTTCCTCATGCAGTCCCTGCACTCCTTGGGGACTCTTCCAAGTAAGGCAACTGCTTCATTGTTAGTGGATTAGGAGTGGTGTGGGTGTGCAGGCTGAAAGTTGCTGTCAGAAGAGGTATCAATAGTCTGACAGGAAAGCTTTGTTGTGGTCAGACAGCAGAGAGAACCTGGCCTTCCTTTTCTGTGTCCTTTATGGAGTGCTAACAGGTGCCACCTAAGGACCCACAGACAGCTTGGCTCTGCTCCTGTCATCTTATGCTGAGGCTAATTTGAGGTAATGAGAATCCAAACACTGATAATTTATTTGTTCTGCCGATGGTCCCTGCAGAGAGGCAGAACAAGATACTTTTAAACCTACATCACTTTTCAGTCACCAAATTAGCAGCTATCAGAGATAGGGTGAAAAACTTCGAGATCAGCAGTTAAAAAAAATTACTGTTCTCTGCACTTGTTTTTACAGCAGGCAATAGGAATTGTTCACTTAGCCTCTGAAGAGAAAGCTTCCATGAACAAAAGCTTGTTGGTCATAAAGCACTTATTTGTCTTGCTTTTCTGAAATAACATTCATTTGACCTTGAGGGTCGGGTGGTGGGACCAGTTCCAGTGTTCTCCCAGCTACAGGAGGGATGATGAGCTTTGGAGCACTGTTCCTCTCACTCCTAACCCAAGAGGTTTGGCAAAGCTGTGCTTACCTTCTGCTTTTTATGGAGTGGGAAGATGCGGCTGGGAAAGCACGTTGCTGCAGTTTCTGTAGCTGCAGTTGCCCTGACATTGCAGTGCGCGCACATTGGTTTGCTTTGTTGCCGTCTGATCCAAGAAGGCAACTGGGAAGGAAGTTAATGATACGAGATGGAAAGCGAAGCTCGTTGTAGCAGGCATGGAGTCCAGGAGTTCTGGTTCTCAGTAAAATGCCTGAAAGTTAATGCCTAGTTGATCTGTAAAATCCTTAAGCACAAATGTTTTCCTCTGAAAGCCTCCATGGGGAATGGGGATGACTGGGTGGTTTCAGGGGGTCTTGGGATGGATAGCACTAGTGGGCCCATTCCTCAACTGATCTGAACTCTCCCAGAAATGAATAATACACTACACTGCACTCAGAGCTATATGGAGTCAAAAACATTTTCCATTTTCATTTGGCTCAGTTGCAGTGTTGCTGATACTTATTTTCACTGAATTTAGGAATATCAGCTTGAAATAGGGGTGTCTGGTTAATGGTGTTGAAGTGCAGTGACATTTACAAAACAAAGACTTGGCTGTAGAAGTGCACTCTGGGTTGAAGTAAATTACTACATGGAGTATAGCCACAATGCTGGAGATGGATGCAGTCCAAAATCAATGAGCTGTTTGAAAAAAAAGCCAACCATCACCAGCAGAAACCAGCCGAAGCTCACCAGCAGTGCTTCTGGTTCCTGTTATTTACTGCTGGATTATAGAAATGCAGAAGTGTTGTTTTCTAAATAGGTTTTTGTAGTCCTGTACTGCTTGGTCATTTACTCAGCAAATTGTTACCCACCCCTTTCCACTCGTTTTGTACTCTGCTGACCTTTGAGCTGAAAGTTGGCCAGGATGTAGAATTTGGTTTTGGCTCTGGGCAAAAATGATTTCCTACAGAGAGAGAGGCTCCGCTAGAGTGTTTCTGTCCCTCTCCTGTTCCAGAGCACCAATGGATCTGTGTTCTCCAGCAGGAGTGAGAGCTGGGGTTATGGATGCAGTCCAAGGCTGGAATATCCCTTCTTAGCTGTGAGCTGTCTGCTGGTGGAGCACTGCTGGCTGTGTTGGGGGCTGTAGGTGCAAGAAGCCTGTCTTCATCCCTGTGACAAAACCAGCCTTATCGTGGCTGCTGCTGGTCTTTGTTGAAATGTAAACTCAGCACTGTACAGGATACTCCTTGTATGCAGACTTCAAGCACTTTTGGGAAGTACCTCAGTGTGGGTGTATTGGTGCTGCACATAGATGAAGGGAGGAACAGGGAAGGGAGAATGTGCTTCCTAAAGTGGCATATCGTGTACCATAGGATCCCGCTAAAAAAAGTATTTGTGACTTCTAGAGACCTTGAAGGGGAAGGAATTTTGCCGTATTGTAGTCTCCTGAGGTGTTTGCTGCAGGAGTGAGAGATGCTCCTTTTGCCCTTGATCTTGGCACGGTTGGGCTACTTTGCCCTAAATGAGGATGGGGTCAGTCTTCCAGAGCAGGTGCAGTGTGAGGAAGGGATGGTTTTCATCAACTCTGTGGGAATAAGATTCCTCCTTTGTATTTTGGTGCTGCTTGAAAGTTGGTAAATGAAGTGTGGCATCAGTTTGGAGAGAGGAGTTCCCCTAGTTTGCCATCCTGTGTAAAACAGTTTATGTTGGGTGGAGACAATGGGAGATGAAGAACTGTAGGGCAGGAGAGGCAGAGTCCATCAGGAATAAATGTCCTGTGTAACCAGGAAATTTAGGTGCCATGGTGGTGAAGCACTACCCCTGTGGGAGAGATGGTGTTCTGGTTCTGCCACCCAGGTCTTATCCCCTCTCTTGCCACGTGTTTCCATTGCTGCACACCGGACTGTTGGTCGGGTGGGGCTGCAGGGCCACTTCACGCAGTCATGGGCAGTAAATGAGCAGGGAAATCTCTCAGAAATATGAACATGCTTCCCTCTTACCCTGGAGACTGATAATTCCAGAGCTTGCCAAGTCTAGGCCAAGATGTACCAATTATCCAGTGGTGTAATTATTGATTGTTGGGCTCACTGTCCCTTAATTCATCTTTCCCCAGGTTATTTTTTGGTTGCCACAGCAGAATTGGCAATGTTGACTATGTGCTGATGGCAATTTTGTTATGCTTCAGGTTTCCTGCTTTAAACGGATTGCCTGCTTGTTCCATTGTGTCAATTGATCCTGGAATTTTACCATTACGAATATATTATTGCCTATAAGTTTTTATCTTCTATATGCTGTGTATGATATTAGAGCTCAGGGCTTTGCTAAGACTTTGGTCTTCGTCTGCATGTGGGATGATGAAAGAGTGTGTTAAGTTCTTTCCTGTAATTGTCCTTTTCTCAGTAAAATAAAAAGTTTGCAATGTGCTGTTCCCTAATGGTCCCACCTTTTAACTTCTGAATGTGCAAAATTAAAAGAAAATCTTGGTGGTGGGCCCGGGACTGTGAGTAAATATTAACATTACGTTGTGAATGGAGGTTATTGAACTCACTGTGCAGCTTGTGTATTCTGTCTCTAAACGTTCCGAATGATGCGAGGTGGTATTTTTTTTTGGCTGAAAGACTACCTGTGATGCACTGGAATAATACATTTTCAGAAGTTGTGTGTACACTTCTGTCAGGATTCTAGATTCAGACTGATGCTTTCGTGCTGTACGTTACAAAAGAAATAATGTTTCTTCCTGGGTGTCTTTTATTGTTCCATTTTTCATAGAAATTGAAATCAGTGTGATGATCTACTATCCACTAATAATTTAAGAAATTTGCTTTATTTTTATGTACATACAAGTTGAAAATTAAATGTGGAAAAAACCCCAAATAAACTCTCACCTTTAAAATTTTCCTGTAGTGTATATTAAACATAAAATGAGCTTGTGCAGAAGTTAATTCCAGCCTCTCATGTCCTCTAAGACTGTGTGCCTCTAGATTTTTCCCATACTGTTTCATTTCCCAAAGGATACATTACAAAAAGCAAGCATCTGATGGTTTTTTGTGGTTTTCACTGTTTTTTCAATGTTATTTGAATCATACTGAAAAGATAATTTCCCTGATGAAACTACTGATCCCATTCTATGTTTCCTTAATAGTGCTCCCCTCCTGCATCTAAAATACACCTTCCATCCTGTATTTTCCAGTGTAACCCATGCTGCTGGTCACCTGTGATGTAAATGTCAGGTACTGTCCCAGGCCAGTAATTCCAGCCTTTTCTCTCAGTGTAACAATTCAGATGGGTACAGTTTTGGTTTTTCCTGTGCTCCCTTTCACGTTAAAGACGTGTGAGCTGTAGAGATGCTCTGTGCCTTCACTGCCTTCCTTTAAATGCTGTTCTTAAAACTCTCCTTAAGGTTATGGTAAACAAAATACTTGTGAAAGGCCAACCCAAGCTATGATGAATCTGCTGCCTCTTGCACTGACCAGGTTTCTCATGCTGTTGTCTGCCTTGACTTTTACTGGCAGCTCTGAGACAGGCACCGGGATTTATCCTGGATCTCTGCAGCACCTATGATCCTGGTGTTTTATCAGCACCTCTAACTCCTATAGAATGTGAATATAACTGTTGATCTTGGTAATTTCTGTGTGTTTCTGATTGCACTAATGTATCCCTTGGCTGCTGCTTGTCATTTGGGCAGCTTGTTAGGAAGAAGAAATTGCAAGTCTTTAAAAGAACACAGGAAAAACCAGAGGAATACTGGAGGAAATTAAAAAAATTCTGATGACTTTATGCTTTCAAATCAAGTGGAAAGATGAATGAAAACGTAGGAAGGACACTTAATTCTAACCATAGAATGGAAATCGCTGTCCTGCAAATAATATCAAGCAAGGATCATGACCACGTAGGTCTTTATAGGATAACTGCAGCTAGTGACTGTATCTCTAACAGCGGATTTCTCCTTAAACGTAGGAAAACCCTACCTTAAGTCTTACCTGTTACACTGAGATGGCCTTTTATCCAGTGGCATCAGCAGTCACAGTTGGGAGTCACCAGCACTGTGAGTAGCTCACTGTTACAAGAGTTCCTGTGTGTTGTATGCAGGTTTGGTGTCTGAAATGGTGCAGTTCTTTCTGAGGAATGCATATGCAGAACTGTGCTTGTGGATAACTGGATAATATTGCCAGAAGCTTATACTGGAAATCATTATATTCTTATCAGTATTGAAGATTTTGGCTGGTTACTGGAATTGCAATGCTTCGACTGCTAAGCAAAAGTGCTGTGTTGTTTAGATATCTTTGTAACATGCAATTTATTAAATACAGATTTTACAGAACTATTCAGCCTGAGGCTTTGAAAGGACAGGATAATTCTGTGTGAAGTGGTGAGAGAAATAAACATTAAATACATTTAAAAGGAAACAGCAAATCATCTAGATAAGATATCATCCATTTAGCCTTGATAATCATCATGTAAACTTGCTTCCTGAGCTTGTCTGGCTGTGGCTGCAATTTGATGCCTAGAATGTCAGCAATTTGGGGCAGGGAACGGTCTCTTCATCATCTATTTATAACTGTTGTTCAGGCAATGTGAGTAGGGCATCTTGGTGCTACAACAAGAAATCTAATGAACACGCACACATATCATGTGATTGTGTATTTGGTTATCTTCTATCTCTGTCCATGTTTCACCTGTTGGTGTTTGTATTTATCTTCTTCCTCTTCATTCTTCCCAGAACCTTTTCAGGCTGTTGACCATATTTTCAGAGTAGAAAAGCATGGTGGAACTGAAGCCAGATAAACTAATGATATGTTAGTTGAGACAGAAAACACAAAGATGGCTGGAGAGAAAGTGTTCATTCATTAAAAAAAAAAAAAATCAAAAAGCCTGCAAAAGCAAAGTGACCAAATGAATCTGAGGGCTTGGCTATCTGGTATCTCCTTTAGTGTCCTTTCTTCTGGAGTTACACACTTAATTCACAACCATGTTGTGAAATTTCTGTTGTCTCCTTCCTGTGAACTAGAAGGTGGATGGTTTTCTCCCCTTATTTCCCTTTTGTTCTCTCTCACATGGCATTTCCATCAGGCGTCGTTACTGCTCGGTCTGATTTCATCAAGTCCCTCCATGCAGTGATTCTGCTGCTGGCTGTGGGAGTGCTTCAGGAAATCTTCTGCAATCATGCTGTTCTCCGTGCAACCGAGTCCAAGTTCCTGCTTGCCAAAGTCAGTCTGACATTTTGTGGGAAAAGTGGACGAAGACCTGAGAAAGAACGTGTTCTGACAGAGTTTTGAATAAGAGTGTAAGTGTATGAAGATCCTGCGCAAAATGTTTTTGGAATAAAATGGTCACTGACTGTCAGTTTGGGGGTATTTCAATGATACTTCAGCTTTTTATTACACATCCTTCTCTCCCAAAGCTGATCAGTTGTTTAAAATTCCTTTCGTTGTTTTATTATTCCTTTTCTTGTGAATTTGAAAACAGGAGAGGCATTTTCTTAGGCCATTTCTGGGTCCAAAATTGTAGATGTTTTTTGAGCAAGAGTATTGGTACTGCAATATTGTAGATGCTGGGCAGTTCAATAAAAATAGGATTAAAACCCTTGTAGATAACTTAGTGCAAAAGGACTAATTTACAGGAAATTCTTTGTTTTCACAACTGCATTTTCAGACTTAAAAAGAAAATGACTGAGAGTGCAAGGTTAAGAGAATAGAATCTCAAAGCAAGTATGTTCAAGGGAACAAAAAATAGAAATAGATTCCAGTCTCAGCTCCGTGCCCCAGTGATGGTGGCATATCAGTTTGCAGTGTGCCAACTGTAGACTCAGTGGATGAATATTGTGCTCAGAAAATTAAATATTTTTTTTTAGGTTTACAGATACACACTGCCATTGGGTTTTTTTGCCTTGGTTTAGAAGACAAGTGTAGAATGACTTAGATTATTTTGGGTTTTTTAGACAAATTAATTAATAAATTAATGAATCTGTTATGCATATGTAATCTGTTTTTCCTTTTAGAGTAATTTGAATATATGCCTTTTAGTAATGCTGCGTAACATAATGCATTACTGAGCTCAACTGTTAGGTATGTTTAGTTGTAAAAAAAAAAGAGAATAAAGTTATCTTTTCACCCAGTTATTAACAGAAAAGGACTTGTTGCTGTTGTGGGGTATTTTATTTGTGGGCTGGGGCTGCAAAGAAGCCCTAAGGCACTATGGCAGTCCCAGGCAGATCGCAGTTCCTGTAACACAAGAGACAGGACTACAGACAGATGGAGGGTGTGTAAAAGCAACAGGATCGTGTTTTTCAGTGTAAGAGAGAGCATTCTGAGTTATGTTGGGATTTTTAGATCAGATTTCAGAATTCATGTTTGATCTTAGTTCAAAATTTTCTTGATACTCTGGAGTGTTGTGGCTTCCCTGGTCACCCATCAGTTGAGAGCACTGGGGTTGGCAGGCTTGGAGGTTTGCTTTAGTTTAAAAAGAGGTGTACTTGATTTTAAAGGAGCTATTATGTGTTTACTGTCAGATGAAACATGTTCAAAAGCTTCTAGAATTGGGGCAGACTATGGAGGTAAGGGAAGTAGAACTGCTGTTAGGTTTGTTTTGTGATTGTGTGCTGGTGTGTTTGAACCCCCCACAGCACAAATGGACAAATACATAGGTCAGTCCCTTTTCTTACCTCTTCGTTACTTCAGCTTTTACCCCTTTGTCCGCGATGCTTTTCCCTTAGGTGTCTCTCTTGAGGAGGAGAGGAGGAAGAATGTATGTGCAGAGCAGGGAATGCCTTGTTGAATGCTGGCCCTGTACTGACTGGGCACTAGTGTAGGATCCCTGATTCGGAGGTGGGCAGGTGCCCTTGCCCATGGCAAGGCTGTCAGAGCTGCTCTGAAGCAGCACTTGGGCCGGTCCTGTGTACACCAGTGTGGGCACACTGGCATTTCTGAGGATGCAGGAGTGAAGTGACATTGAAGTAGATGCTGTGCTATAACCATGTAGAGGTGTCTGCTGAAATCCATGGCATGTGAACATGATTCCCACTAAAACTGACTCTTCCATGTGACTTTTAATGGACATGGCTTTTCACCTGTCCTCAGAAATATCTGAAATGGCACATGCAACATATCAGATTTGAAGTTAATGTGGATTCCTGGTCCTGTGCCTTTTTCATGGGCATCTGTTTGGATTGCATTTCTACACTTTGGGCCATGCAGATGGAGTATAAATATTTTGGAAGAAGCTGTTGGATTATGCCTTTTGTTTGCTATTTTCCTGAGAGTGAGGTTTACTTAATGAAGTACTGAATCTCTTAATTGTCACTGGCCTTACAAAAAGCTCGAGACATTTCCTCTAAACTCAGATATCTTTGATTTCAGGATTAGGAAGATTTGTGTGGTTATAGATAAAATCTGCTGCATTATTTCCTATCCATTTGAGTGGGGAAATGATTGGTGCTGCTATGTAGCAGCTTCTCACTGACCCTCCCACTGTTCTTCAGACATTGTGTGGAGGAGCTCTTGGCTTTGGTGTGAATCTGAATGAAAGCAATGTGAGAATGGGACTTGGAAGTAAGGAATTATGGGTCGTGTCTTCCCTACATACTCCCAAACCTTTCCCTCAGTCTTACTGGCCTATTTACAACAACTAAAGGGTGGTTTTTGTCAGATGTGAGAGGAGCCAGCAGCTTTGTCCTGCTGAGAATAACTTCGTCTGCTCTGAATGTTTTAATTGGAAAGGGAAAGGTTTGAGATTGGCTCTCTTCATTTTCCTGTATTGACTTTGTCTTTGATGTACCATGCTAAAATTAGAATCTCTGCAGATGTTTACATTTGGATTGTAAGTATTGATGCAAACCTTCACGGATTCTTAATAGAAAGAAGAGCTTTAACAGTTCTTACACTTTCTGCTATGACTTCTGCAGTTGTGCTACTTTTTTTCTGATTTGTGCTGTCAAATGCTTGTGAGAGCTTCCTTTAGCCTTTTTTAGATTGCTGTGGGAAAGAGGTATGTCTGTAGGGGATACAATAATTTCTTTACCCTTTCTATTATTGCTTTTGTTGGGTTTCATAATATTCATTGTAAACAGAAGGCCATGGACAGGAATAGAGGCTTTTCATAACAATACATTGCATGTCTCTGCTACCCGGATTTTACAGATGTGTGTGTAGAAACATGGAACTTCTAGATCTCTTTTTGCCCCTTTTAGTTGTGTTCTGAGAAGGCTTCTTTGTAGTATCTCTGTTTTCCATACGTGACCAGTGATTCCTGGAGTGTTTGAAGCCATGTGCCCTACTGGTACCTTGTGTAGAAGTCACTGCTGCGGGAACCACTCCTCATTCCTTCTCTCCATGACCAGGCTTAGCTTGCCCTAGCCCAGCTGCAGAGTCCTGTTTCACCCAACACTGCTCATACAGCTGGGTAGGTAATAATTTTGGCTGGATAAATAGCATGCTGAGAAATACAGCTGACAAGCAGACAGAAACCAGTTATCTAAGCTAGAACGTCTTTTCTACATGCATTTAATCACTTCCTCATGTGTTATTTCCTCCTTTTTTCTCTTGGTAGTTTTGGGCCAGGTGGTTGTGTGAAAGTCATAACAGAAAATACGGCCTAATCTCTCTGGAAAACTTTCCCTCTGTTTCTGCCCATGCAGATTGCTCTAAGGAGAAGTTTTGGCATGCGGAAAAGAGCTGATTTTTTTTTTTCCTGTGGACTAGAAGTTAAAAATCAGGGCTATTTCCGCATCTGACTCAGCAGGAAATGATCCAGATGCCAGTCATATAGGTGTGCAGTTAACATTGAATGTGGGAAGTTTTCAGGTTTTAAAAGCACAGACATGTAGGTCTCTGAAATGCTCCTTACAGACTGCTAAGTCTGAGGTACTTAGTTTTGCACAGTGAATGGGATAAAAAGAGGCTGTTTGGGTTTGGCAGGACTCACCTCCTGTAGCACATTGCATCCTTCCTTCTTCACTAAACTTGGCAGAAAAGGAGCACATGGTAGTTGTAAACATGAAGTATAAAATACTGCAGAGAAAATAATGGCACACAGAATGGGGAGTAGGTCTAAAGGTACAAGTATAAAAAACTAATTTATGGAATAGTTTTAATTTTTTTAATGCTTTAAACTTCAGAAATACTAACTTCTTCAAGTATAGTCAGTTGGGAAAAAATGGTCAGAAAATGTGAAAGCCATCAAATTTATTGCCAAAAACATTAATGTTTTAGGGGCACTAGCAAATGAATGTGAAATTAAAGAGACAGCAGTCCACCTGCAGGAGGGTGAATCCTTTTACCCCAGACTGCTTTTCTGTTGATTTAGTTTTGAATATATCAGTCTTCATGTATGTAACTAATTTCAGTACCTTTGGGAATAATGACAGAGTGTATCTGTGCACTGGGAGTAAAGTGAATGTTAGTGGTTCAGAAGTGTTTCCTTGAGAAGTTCCTACTGAAGCCACTGCTGTCCTGCAGTCACCGCAAGGATTTATGTACCACTAAGGTGAGAGCTTTCAGGCATGCAGGTTCTGTCCCTGAGTATGAAGCTACTGAATAGTGCTGGCAGATGTTATTAGGTGGATATAGTACCAGCAAGTGATGAAGTAGCTCTTACCAAGATGAGTACTGCTTTTTACCTGAAAACACAGGAATGAGAAAGTCTTCTCTGATTTAAGTGTATGTAGTCTTTACCAAACAAAATATAGCATTCACCTTGGCTTTAGTCCAAAAGGAGTTAAAAACCCTGATAATCTTTGCACTGATTTAATTGAGCTTGGGCCCTGGCTCCAAGGATAGAATGAAACTAAAGCTTTTCAATTATGATGCCAAAGAAAAAGGAAGGGTTCTGTTTCCCCAATGAACATTACTTTATTGGGATGTGCCATGGAATATATTGTTAAGTGGCAAATGAGTGAACCGCAATGGGTACGAGCCAGCTCGAACTCATTACTGAAAAACCTCTTCCTGGCAACCTTCAAAAATGGATTCCTGAGAGAAGGATCATTCATTGAGTCCTGGTGGGGGACAGGAGAAAGTCAGGAAGCGTCAGAAGAACACATGAGATATAAAAAGTGCTAAGTACTGATATATACATATGCGAAGAGAGGCAGGCATGTGCTCTTTTTTATTTTGATTTAATAATACAACTTATGGAGATTTAGTCCTGCAGAGGAAGTGTATAAAGAACCAAAACCCACTGTGTAGTTAATTTTTGTTGAAAACAAAATTGCTCTTATGACCTCCTAATATTTTAACTTATGTGATAAATATAGCAGCAAAAATACTCTTTCACCACCACCCCCCTCCAGATTTTAAGACTGTTTATCACACCTACCTCACCCTTGCTGCGTCTGTATGTAGTAGCAAAATTTGGAAAAGATGAAGAGGACTAATGCTTTGATATTCAAATGTGCAGAGTAATTTCTGCAAAGGGTATGAGAAAATGTTAGGGTTCAAACAAAATAGAGATATTTTGTTTCTGTAGCTGTACCAATATAGTGGGGAAGGAAAAGGGAATATTTTTCCGTCTGAGACCTTCAGAGTTCTGTGGCTGAAGAATTTCTGTGTCCAAAGTATCAAATCATGTAATAACAGATGCCATCCTTCCCTATTAACCTTTCATTTTCCAATATCCTCAGTCTGCCTTCCTTACAGCAAAGCTATTACTGTTCAGTACCAAATCTATTTTGAGGCATTTGTGGCGGTTGTGCAGTAACACACCTGACATCCAACTCATCCGGCTGAGCACACGAGCTCAGGCACACCCAGAGTTTGCTTCTGCAGCACATGAGTCTGGAACTGGGGACATTGGTTTAAGGAGGAAGAAAAGTCATCTTACTTCAATCTGTCCTGCTGGTAGGGAGCTCTTGTGTGTGTGTGGATCCTGAGGGTCAATCATTCTCTTTCTTGCACACCTTAACCACGTGCATGTGGCATTTGAGGGCGTGAGCTGTCGTTTCTTCGGAGCGTACAATTAATTTCACGGTGGAGGGGAGTTTTTTGATGACTCAGGTACACTTTGGAGAACAGGAAGTGTCTTTTCAGTGGTTTAAATCAGAATTTGTTGTAATTTTGTTCTTTGTGACCCAGACATTTTCTAATGAGCTATGAGGTTTGCCATCTCATTTTTTTTAGTGTTCACCAAGCTTCCTTCCTCTCTTTTTTTTCCCTAAGTATGTTCATTAGGTCTGAGCACCAAGACTAGCCTCAACAATGATTTTACTTTTGCAGAAAGGAATACCCAAGAATTTAAGGACAAATAAGACATGTAGAAAAAGCTATTTCAAAAGAAATACGTACCTGCACATCTACCCACTGTAGGGTTAGAAATAACATGCTGATGAATAGCAAAGATAAAATAAGGCTGGGGATGGCACAGCTTCAAGGAAAATGCAAAGAGCTAATGAAGGTTTCAGAGATTTAAGTTATCTCTCTGTATCTGAAGACTGATTCTCCTCATGGCTACTTGCAGGTGGAGTAACTTGAGTGAAAGCTTTCAAGTTACACCAGGTATAGCTGGTGTAAAGTACAGCAGCATGAGACCTACGGTGATTTATCTTGTGATGGCAGAGACAAATCTTATCTGAAGATTCCTGGTTCTGTAGAGGATGAAACGTTCATTTTCCTGTCATCACTCAAGGCAATAGATAGCTTTATCTAATTTTATAATCTGTCTGAACAGAGCAGTTTTGAGGCTATAAACATTATTTAGGGATGTGCTTTCTTGTATTTCTGAAACCATCATCAAGGTCTTTTCCTCAAGCAGACATCTTTTCTGTAGGTCTGCTTTTGATCTTATTTTATGACTGATGGGCTTTATAGCAAGTTTTAGTGAGTTTTTATTTTAAGATCAATAAAACTGAAATACTAAAAGCAAAGTGCAGGCTTCCAGCCCACCCACTCTTCCCGCCACACACTGTGACACACCTTTTGGGACTGCTGTCATATCAAGTGCCATCAGAATGTGTGCTAGGTTTGGTGGTGCAGCACAAGGCCCTAAGCAGGAATCAGAATGGAGCTGCTCTTGCTTTGCATGTTGCTTAAAAATTTGTGTGGTAAGATTACAGGCCTGACAGGATGGAAGCACAGTCAAATGTGAATATACCGATCTGCATTGCGTAAAGTAACAAAACCGGGCATGTCATCCAGTACCTCAGATTTCTGAGGACTCAGGGTACACTTGCAGTGGGTGAGGCTGCTGGATGAGGAGAGGATTAGGGAGGCAGTTCCCTCTGTTAGTGTGGTATCCAAGCACTTTCCCTGTGTGAAGTGCTGGGGAGCAGCCCCACACGTGTGCACTCAGGCCCAGCAAGAGGCTGCTCACAGAATGCTTCGTCTTTCGATGTCCATTCCGGAGAGAAGAGAACGGATGTGCTGTTGCTGCATCAGCATCGCTGCCTGCTTGTCCTGACCGAAGACCACCACGATGAGTAAACCCAAGATGAGTTTCTGAAGACAATCCCCTTCTCCTGGCAGAGATGTCTGCACTAGAACAGCCTGGATGGTGTCTCAGAAGACTTGAAGTTCTTCCAGAGTGTTAAAACAAAATTCTTTCCTTGGAGGCAGCTGCATGAATGCAAACAGGTACTGCCTGTTGACTCCTGATTGTGCAGGCTCCTTTTCTTCAGTGAATATCTGTGGGTTTATTTTATGCAGCAGAACAGCCACCTTAAAGCCAGCTTTGCTCTAGCACAGCAAGCTGTCGTGTTGTTTTCATGCTTCATGCAGTGCTGTCCAGGTACATGCCATGAGCGGGGAGTGGGCTTGGTTGGCCACCCCCTCCCTGTGGCATCTCTCCTCACAGCCTCGTTTGGCTTTCAGTCTCCTGAGAGCATTTCCACACAGTTGTCCAGTTTTCTGTGTGATCCTTCAGGAGCGTCACCACAGCTGGAGTCATCCTGGGCTGGGCTCAGCCTCAGCAGGGGCGGAACGCTCCGCTCGGTGTCTGCAACACATCAGCTCAAGATTCTCAGGGTGTTCCGGCTTAGGAGGTTTGTGCTGCACTGTACAGTTTGTCTGAAAAAGATTCTGAATACTCAATATATTGTTGTTCTGTCAAATAAGTTTCTTGATGCCTCAGGACAACTCCTCATTCTCGTCTTCCTTCCGTAGCCGTTTGTTGTGACTCACAGACTGCACAAGTCAGGGTCAGCTCTGGATTCATGTGCTTTAAAGACAGGCAGACACACACATGCTTAGGTTCTTTATTGGCTTGGGACCAAAGAACTCGGCATTCTGTAGATCAGGCATTTTGATTTTGTACAAGTTTTATTGGTCTTCCAGGATATGAGTTTCAGCAGCCTGAGGGCTCTTGAGTGAAGTAACTCAAATCTATTTACACGCTAACCTTTGAATTTCTCAGATTCACATGCATGATAATTTGTTTAAATAAAAAATTGGATATAAAAATGGAATTAAACCTTTATGATGACCTTTAGAGTAATTTGGACACATTCTCAACTTGGCTTGCTATTTAAAACTGATGCAGTTATTGATCCATGATGTGGGAAATGAAACTTTATCTGAAACTGTTCTACTATTTGTGTTGAGCTGTAAGTGAGAAAAGGCTTTTTCTTGTTAGTATTTGGATGCTATTTCTGGTTGGTTGTTTTTGTTTCCACTGTAGCTTATAAAGAGCTGTGGATGTGTTCATTCTTTTATTTTCAAATTTGGACTCCATTTAGATTCTATCTTTGGTCTTATCTCTGGTTGTGCTCATTGCAAGGAGGAGGAGGGTCTTGACGTTTTAGTTATTAAAGCATTTTACTCTTCACTTAAAAAGAAAATCTGTTAAATATGCATATTGTATGAAACAAAGTTCCAAATATTTTTCATCCCACTTTGTTTTGAGAACTATTTGATGTTGTTGGGTTAAATGGTGTTAATTAAAGCATGGATCTGTATGTGATGTTTTAGAAGTAGCAATTACAGAGAAGTAGCATGAATATCCTTTACAGTGGAAAACCGTGTGGTAACTTCAGCTATATGGGGTTTGTTTTGTTTTGTTTTTTAAAACCTTATACACAAAACAAGTCTCAGAATTTATTTCAAAAATATTCTGGGTTAGGACAGTGGTCAGTCACCGTAAAACTATAGGTCAAATTGCAAGGTGTGGGAGGGTCACACCAAACCATTCCCAGAAGAATAAAAAAAAAAGTGGGAGACTCACATTCTGCTTAAAATCTGTTTTGAAAATGTAAATAGTAATTCCCGCACCAGCAAATCTGAACCTATATAACCTGTTGACCAAAAAGAGTGTGTCTTGTGATGTAATTTCATTTACACGAGATTTCCACATGCAACATCTTTACTCTTAAGGTCTGAGCAATGATCTTGTGTAATCTATTAAATAGCTGGAAAAACACACTGTGATAAGGCACATCAAAATTGTGTAATGTGGACACTATTGCTTATAAATTGAGGAACAGAATTTATCAAAACCCTCTGTATGTATCTTTGGCTGGTGCCAGGGAGAATTTAAAAAAAGAAAAAGCCCTCCTCGTATTTTTTTATGGAAAATGAAATCTTTTTTAATCAGCATTCTTGAAGTGTGGCATTCCTTTCTAAAAGAATTCATTCAGCACATCAGAGGGGCTCTGGGAGCTCCCTGCTGTCCCTGTGTGGGATTAGAGTGTTTCTATTTACAATTCATGAACTCGATTCGAATCGGAGCCAGACTGAGTCTTTAATCTTTCAGTGTTCTTCAGCATCTCTGACGACACGGATCTGTTTTACCCTGGAACAGAACCGTGTGCTTTGCAGTTACACCTGCAGTCGAAAGACTCCTGTTGAAAATGTCAGAATTCCAGAATAATAGAGCTAAAAATCCCAGCTAGATCAGCATTAGCAGCACTTGGCATTCATTGCATTTTCAAATCAAAATGCTGCTGTTGGGATATGAAAAGTCATGTGCTTGGTGCATTGTTAGTAAGAAAACCCAGCCCAAAAATCAACATACATGCACATGTCAGTGTCTCAAACTAACCTTGGATAGCTTCTCACTGTAGGCAGTAGAATCTCCCAGTGAAAAATAATATTTATTAACTACTTTTCCAGTCATATTATCTATTAAATCCATATTGAATAGGTTTGCCAACAGAATAAAATGATTTTGGCTATACAGCATAACCATGAGCTATTAAAAAAAAATTTTAAAGAAAAAGGCGAAAAAAAGCTACTTTTAGTAAAAGATGCCGGATGCTGACTTCATGTATTCTGGGTAAAGAAACCCCATGTAAATTCCATCCTCCTCGTTGATTCCCCTTAGTGAAATTATATCTAGTGTTTTGATCCAGTGCAATTTTTAATGCACTAATATCTCTTGGTTCGAGAGGCTCCTTATTATTTCCAGACCAATAAATCTGTGACTGCTGCACTAGGTTGGTTTTAGTGTTTTTGGCAGTATGGTAACTCACGTTGCCTATTGATGATTTCTTTGGGTTTTTTAGTACCTTCTGACATAGTCTCTTAATTCAGTACATCTTCTAATAAAAGGAAGTGATGTCTTTTTTTTGTTTTCATAAATTTTGAAGTGTATTTTCAAAAAACCTGTTTTAACTGTTTAGGTCCCGGTGCGAAAGAGAACATGAGCAATAAGATAATTATTATAGTACTGTCAGGTTCCAGAGCTTTAAATACAAGTATGACAAATGTGTGTTATGGCCGTGATTTAAATCTGTCAGCAGAGACCTTGTACTGTTCCTGTAGGCTCTGATTCTGCACACACACAGTGCTTTTGAAGGCGGAATTAGAAGCACACAGGTAAGACCTCAGGAACAGGATTTAGTGCCGTGTCTGTTCCTGTTGTTGTCTACTCCAGTCCCAATTTTCAGTTAAAACGTGTTCTCCTCTAAACTGGATAAAGTTATTGGATGGCAGTGGACAGAGTTGAGTTTCACACTTTTTTCCTGTGGGATGTCTTGAAATAAAGGTGACAAGGTTATCTAAGGAATGCTCAGAAATGCTCAGGGGAATGTTTTTAGAGCTTTACCTCTCCCACGTTTTCCATGGGCCGTGTCAGTGATGTGCATCTTTAGTGTAGGTCTTCCAGGTCAAATTCCATGGTAGTGAAAAATTGAGCTTTCCAGCAGCAGAGAGGTTTTTGGCTGTGCGTTTTCAATTGTGTATGCAGAGGACAGTGTCAAGAGTGCAGTTAGAATTGCATGGAACATGCCAGATTTATTGCGTTTGCAAGTGGCTGCTCACAGCAACATTATGGGATAGTGGCTTTTGGGACAGAGGAAGGATTGCGTGACACTTTGAGTATGCAGGGAAAGAGGAGGAAATCCCAGGTCTCCCTATTGAAACTTTGGATGAAATAGGTGAAATTATGTTTCTGAAGGTGAACAGTCAGTGGTAGGTAAGATCTTTTAGAAGAGGAAAAAGTTGCTGAGCAAAGAGGGGCTCGGACTCTGGGAATTGAGGGCATTGCAGTTTGTAGAAGAGGGAAGGATTTTTCTACTGCAGATGTAGAGGATTGTGGAGCAGAAAAAGAAAGGCTGGAAAGATTCAGTGTGTGCGTTAATGATGTCCCTGAAGAGGAAATCAGCAGTAATCCCATTCTCCTCATTCAGGAACTTCTTATTCAAGAGTCAGAGCTTCCTGGCAAGGAGATTTTGGAGGAAAGGTGCTGACTTCTGAAGCTTGGGATTTTGATAGGAGTCTAAAGGATTTGGGCTCTTCTCTTTTAATAGGAGCAGCTTAAGTAGTAGTGTGGTGAATACTCCACCTTGATTTGAAGTTACATAATTTAATTTCATCCTCAAAAGGTAGTTCTGTGCATTTGGAGGAGACAATGTTGTCAGGAGCTTGTTTGAGACAAGCAGTGCAGTGCAGCCCAGGAGTAGCAGACAAGCTAATCTGTCAAGGCCAAGATGCCCTGAACAAAACCAGGGGTTTCTAATGAATCTTTGTCATGAGAAAATTTTTACTTGACTTTGATTTGCGTACTCGTAATATCACAAAGTCTGGACTGAAGTGTTGGTTTTCGTGGATCTTGCTTTTTCACTTTCTTTTTAAGAGGGCTCAGCACCTTCTATACAGAAAAAGGAAATCAAGTGCTCCTATTGATATGATCTCATGACTCTAAAACAAGGGGCCATCCATATTGGAAATGGGGATTTTCAAAGTTCTTTTGTGTAGTAGAAGTTGTATTGTGGCAGTAAATGCTGCAAGCTGTCAGTACGGCCAAATGCGCGTGATGATTCAAGGATTATTCTGTATTCTGTATATCTTGCAGAGCATGATTTATAATGGGCAATACTTTTTTAAAAAGCGAGTTCATTTTTCAATGTAATATTTCTTGTTTCTGTAAAACTCAGATGCATGCAGTGGTTCTAAATGGACCAGCACTCCCCTGCAGCATGGCCATTTTCCCTGCTCCCAACCTCCCATATTTCTGTTTTAATAGCCTATAGAAATTGAACTGTTCTCCACTTTACACATCATTTACTTTATGCAGTGAAATCACCCGAAGCAGCAAAACTGAAAAGTAATGAGCCATCCACATGATTTTTACTGAAATTAAAACTTCGATACTGTGTTGTTAGTTTCTTGTGGTAGCCAGTTGAATGCTTTTCTGATCAGAACAATAATCTTAAGAACGGAGTGTCCACAGAAGGGAAGGGGGCTGGGGAAGGGTCTGGAGCACCAGGAGCAGCTGGGGGAGCTGTAGGGGCTCAGCCTGAAGAAAAAGAGGCTTGGGGGGACCTTCTTGCTCTGCTCAACTCTCCGAGAGGAGGCTGGTGATCATGTAGCAAGATGGGGATCAGTCTCTTCTCCCAACTAACAAGGGACAAGAGGAAATGGCCTCAAGTTGTGCCAGAGGAGGCTTAGATTGGGTATTAGGAAACATTTGTTCATTATCAAGCACTGGAGCAGGCTGCCCAGGGCCGTGGAGTCCCCACTGTGGAGGGATTTAGAAGACATAGATGGTGGCACTTGGGGACGTGGTTCAGTGGTGGAGTTGGCAGTGCTGAGTTAGTGGTTGGACTCGACGGTCTTAAAGGTCATTTCCAACCTAAGCAGTTGCATGATGGTAGGGTGTTAAAAGCTCTAGGTACACGTGCAGATGCTAAAGCAATGCATTACCCTTCTTCAGAGCAGGAAAGTGTGGCTGGCTTGCTGAAGGACAAGGAGAGAACTCCTCAGCAGCCTTTTGTTAATTAGCTTTGAATGTTTTGGAAGAGCAAACTGGACTTTTGGCCTTACATAATTATAGGTTAGCAAATATATTTAAAGAAATTCATGAAGACTCTGATGACAACTTCTGGTTCTTGCCTCTTCACATGAAAGAAGGGTTCATATAATGGGCAGAAGCATCTGACACTAGAGACTGCTGGCTGTTGAATGGGTGGGTGCATTTGGAAAGTTGTTGAGAATCGTGGTCTGTGACTAAGTCCCACAGAGTGCTGATCAAGTGCAGAGATTTCACAAAGAAGATGTGTCCTATATGGTAATTCTCGTAGCCCTTAAAGGATAAATCGGTTTTTAAAAATAAATACATATGTATCTATAGGAAAAGGTGAAAATGGCTCTAGATTGATACAGAAGCTGACCCCACCACTAATGGAGTTCTTATATTTTCTGCCTAGTTCACTCGTACAGAGCCTGCTCTTCCTGCCTTGGCAAGTGGGCTTTTGTATTAATCAGAAATTTCCAAACCAAGGGATAAAGCCTAAGACGGGAGATTGGCTTAGTAATTATGCCGTTGGAACTCTTTATTGCTCCACAGAGCCGGAATCTGAGAGAGCATTCATGTTACACTGCAGGCATCAGGGCTTGCAGCTACGCTGAAAAAAGGGATGAAAGTTCACCTTTTCACTTGTTCATAAGGTTGAGTTTCAAGTGATTTGTCCCCCACAAGACATATCCTAGTTGAGAGAACTGACAGTGTTCCACAGTTTCAGACAAGGATGTATGTATTGGTATGAGAGCAGTTCTGAGTATACTGAGCGTCAGATACTGCTTTATTTTCAGAATAGCGTAAGGGAGTTATGAGTTATATGAATAATTAGTGTTTTCTTTCAGCTTTTTGCAAAAGGTAGATTGACATTTTAAATGCTTAGTCTTTTGTGTTCAGTTATTCCAAATTCATATTCCAGTGGGCAGTGAAAGTCAACCAATCTTCTTTTCCTTTTGGAAGAGATTATTCCACTGCTTTCGGGTGCTAGAGATGTGTCCTAGTGACCAGAAGTCTGTTCCTTTGTTCATTCTGACCTGTATGGATGTAACTTGGAGTTCTTCTTGCAGAAGTTGTAGTAATACTCCTGTAGTTGAATTAAAGGCAAACCTTCATAAAGTGCTTTTAAGTCCTGGAAGAAGAAGGGCTTTTTCCTGCAGCATTGTAGGCTTTACTGGTTATTTGTCCCCACTGGTAGGCTTTCCAAACCCCAGTTTTGTATTTGTGGAATTGTGAAGAGTTGTTTTTTGCTCACAATTTAATCTTGCTCTGACATCAACTACAGCCCAGTAATAGGAAGATGCATAAGTGTTCCCTGAAATCCCGAAAAATGTACAGTGGGAATAGTTCATCTCTTTCATTGTAAAAATGAGGAGACCCCTACACACAGAAACATGGGGAATGAGTATTTTTCTAGTCATAAAGAGGATGGGTCATTAAATTACATTTATTTCTTAAACATAGTTCTCTGGAATACATGAGATATGAACCATGCTCTAGTGTTCAAACAAATGCAAACAAATTCAGCCTTATTAATCTCGGTTAATTCAGTGGCATGTACTTAACATTTGAGTGTTTGCAGCATTTGGGCCTTTTGATAGTCACCAGACTCTTTCACATAACTAGGGAAGCGTAACCTTGTTGTTTCTCTTCAGAAGGTTTAAATTGGAATATCTGGTATAATATGTTCCCATACTTAACATTTACTATTAAAATGACCATTTAATGTTGTTGATGCTTGTGACCAAAGAGCAAGCTTTTCTCTTCGAATATATTTGGGAGAAAGGTAGCTTTTGTGTTAAGAAGTTGGAGTCTGTTCTGCAGGTGAGTGATACATGAAATATGCATGGGTTTTCATAATTTGTCAAAGCAAAGTAATTTCTTTAATATCATATGTAAACAGAAACAAATGTGTAAAAGCCAAATCTTAAATGTTTATTGTATCTTTCCAGTTTTGGTAAAGCAGCTTTAATTTATTGGATAGAGTGCAGGCCTCTGAGAACTGGGAATGGAGTTGACATATTGATATCGTGTTGTAAAAGAGAGCAGTTAGGTGGGTACCTGACACTGCCCTTTCAGGAAACTTGAGCACCACCTGGAGCAGGAAGCACTGGCATGGAGGAGGTGCAATAAGTATCTCTGTGTGCTGTAATGAAATAATCCCCAGGGCGATTGGGTGCTTGCTGGATATGTGTAATTAGCGAAGAGTTCCAAGTTATTTTTCAGGGTTTATTTAAGCTCTTAGGAAGTAAAGATGCAAAATGTTGTATTTTCTCCTGTTACGGTAACTTGGATCCTGGTGTTGCCCACCCTGGCTATGTGTGATTATGCAGGCACTTTATGTAGCTCTGTTGACCTCTGCTGAGCCCCTTGTAAAGAATGGCAACAAATTTTTTCAGAATCAGGGCTATGTTTGCAAAGGTATTGCAAAGAATGAAATGGTATGAGAGCTAAAGAAATTACAGTGAAATACACATGTAATGGCCAGCAGCCAGTCCTTTTATAAACGGAGTCACACTGAGGGACTTCTTTGAAATAATCTGCAGTTGGCTGATGGCTGAACCACTTTTTCTTTTGCAAGACAAATTACTTCCTTCTAGGAAGCGTTGGTGTCTTTTGATGCTGTTCACTTATTAGAGGAATCATTGATACAGCATCATACTTCATGGTCCTTCCACATATTCACACGTGTCCCAGCTTTGTGACAGAAATACTCTGTGTTGTGAATTTAAGAGCCCTGGATCTGTGTTGTTTAGCAGAATGGATTGCAAACCCCGCTGGCTAGTTCAGTTTAAGATAAGGTAGAGGGTGAGTAATTTGGTCTCGGTATTTATTAAAAATGAGACTGAAATGCATTTTAAGTAAATGCCTACCTGTGTTTGTATTGTTGAGGTGATACAAGTGCAGACCTACATCACAGAAAACCAAATTCCGTGTATCCTTGTGGAGGTGATACGGTGCTTGATTCATTAGTGGTAAGGTTTGGATGTTGATACCTTTTTGAAATGACTTTGCACATTTCTCCTGCTGGTTGTCTAGCTGTGTGACACAGAAGGATCCATGTACAGAGGATGTGCTTGTCAGGTGAGCAGGCAGGAATTTCATGGGCTTAGCAGTGTGAGACCTGCCGTGGGTACCTTTTAAAATGTTAGGCTGAGATCTTTTGGTTTTCAAGTACAAACACAGACCAGATAAACAGCAACTGAGGAAGGAGGAAAAAACAATAAAAAAAAAGGAGACAGTTGTACTTTTGCATCAGTGTAGAGAGACAGGGGCTGATCCATGGGAATCTTAAACTGGAGGCTGCCTGCAGCCACGTAGTGGCACACCAACAGTTTGTCCTTTGTCCTTCAGCCCTGCTGGTCATTTTGACACAGTCTCCTGTCATCCGAAGTGGTGGCAGCAAGACCCCAGCCCCACTCCCTCCTTGAAATAACTGACTTAAAATTTTAAAAGAATATTTCCGTGGGAAGTCGTTGAGGAACTAGGAGAGCATGAAGACATTGTCAGTGAGACTAAAGAATTGCTTCAGGCAGGAAGCTGTGGTGGGTGCTTTTTTAAGAAAAAGATGTAAGAGAAAGGAAACTATCTTAGTCAAAATCACCTTTGCTAAATACTGGAGAGCTTAGTGACAGGTATGAATTATGATTAAAGTAGAATCTATTGAAATTAATTCCAGCTTTTGTAATACAGAGGTAGCTTCAGAGGAAGCTTATCTGTAGAAAGCCTTGGATTTAATCTCTAGTAATTATTTGAAGACCTGTGATTTATGTAGAGTAATGCACCCAGGTAAACTATCTAAACAATCCAATGTGTCGTAAGTTTTTACTTGTTTTGAATTGTATGCAGAAATTTGGTATAAAAAAAATGTATTCCCTAAATGTCTGTCATGTATGTGGAGATGGTGTGGGCTAAAAGCAATGACAGAAGATTCCCAGGGTCCTGAGAGACCAGAATGTGCTTAATTTAAAGAGTATTTCTGTCAGGTCCCAAGAGATTATTTGCATTCTCAAAATTAAATGCAGGCTTATATTTATATAATAAAGTTAAATACAAACTTATATATAACTTGACACAAGCCAAAGCAAAAATTAAGAGAAATCAGTCTGTCCTGGTACAGTGAACTCAGTGCTCTTTTTCCTTTAAATGATTCACTGCAACTTGTACATGCAGCTTACCTGAGGGAGACTTAAGTACTTAGAGTAGCTCAATAGGAGATGTTTGTATCCACATGGGTTTGCTAAACGGGCATGAATTAACAAACATTCGTTCCAGGGTATCTGTTCTTCATAATACTTACCTGTGAGACTGAGACTGTAACATGACTGAAGTTCAGACATTCAAGGGATTCCCAGAAAAACAAACACTGCTTCCTCTTCCAAATGTTGTCATCACAGTGTTGTTTTCCAACACTCTGTTGTGTTCCAACATGGCAGATGTTTAACAAAAGGACTGGAAGTGTTACTCTTCACTAGTGATACTGTGCAAACAGCAAGGTCTCTTTGCAAGATCTTGTCTTAAACTGTGTAATCGACTACAAATCAACTCGTGAATGTGTCTGATATCCAGGATTTTTGATGAAAATTCAGCCTTTCAGAAAGACTTCCGTAGAGGTATTACATCCTTGTAACACAAGAGAATGTCAGGTGCTCGGAGGCTTGAAAGCAGTGCCTGCTTGATTCCAGGCTGTGGTTTTTTTCTGTTCTGAGCCCATGGCACCCTCAAAGGGATCAGCTCTTTCCTAACCCCGGACTGCTGGTTCTGGTCACTGCATTGCCTCCTCCACTGGGCTTGCACAGGTGTTTGTGCACGTGGATTGTGAACCTCTTACTAAACTGGCAGAACAGATGGTTCTCTTTAAGCTGCGCAGGGACGTCGGAGGGGTTTGCTGTGCGTTTTTGCTGTGGCCTGGGACTCCTCACAGGCAAACAGAGCGGTACCCTGAAGCCCTGGTGTAGATGTGCAGTGTGCTGGGAGTCCCTTGCCAGGTACTTGCTCAGCTCCAAGCAGGTTAAGAATCATCAGTGTGATGAGTGTCCCCTCAGAGGGCTAAGATACTGTGGCTGATGTATCTTGAATTCACCCTATACCTTGCTGTGTGCTGAGTTCTGTGTCCAAAGCCTTAATCTTCTGAGGTAGAACAGTTTAAACTCACTCCTCTAATTACTTTTCTAGCATCTAGTTGAGTTTCAGATTTGACCTACATGAGTTTTTCTAAGAGGGTTTGGACTCATGAAGTCTTCATGTCTCTAATAATAAAGACAAACCAGGAGCCTCATAAATATTGCCATGACCACAAGGCAGATTCTCAGGCAAAGCTCACATCCAACAGCCCCTGCTTACTTTAGAGCCAGCATTCTTTCCTGAAATGCTCAATATGATCGTGAAAGGCAGGATACACCAAGGAGGCTGGTAGGATCTGCAGTCTGTGGTCTTGAGAAATTTCCTAAATCAATACACTGGATATGAAAAGTTATCTTAGATGTCAAAACTTATCTTAAAAATGCATTTTCATTTCAGTTGTGACGGTTTAATCTAAAAATATGTTCAATAACATTTTCCTCAGTGTTTAGAAAATACACAATTTTTTTCCAGGTAATACTGAAGGAATAATTTTTAAAAGCTGAAGATTTAATGCCACTTTAATGCCAGTAATTTTATCCCAGTTACTGTGTATTCTTATGAAACATACACACTTTAGTGTGTGGAGGTGAGCAAAATACCTGCTTTTTAACGCTTAGGATTAAGGACCTCAATTCTGAATATTGTCAGCTTTTGATTATTCCAGGTGGTAAAAGGATAAGTTTATAACCCAGATAGGACAGATTAATTCAAAACACATGTAGCTGAGGTTGTGAGAACATCCACGGAGGATGTAATGGAGAGAAGAAAGGTCAGTGACACTTGCCTGCAGTTCAGAGATCTCTCAGCTTGTACTGACCTGATCAAGTCAGTCTGGCAGCACGGCGACAAAATAAATGCAGCTGTATTGCTTCCAGACACAAACTGTCTCGTGCTGAGTGAACTTGGGTGTCATTCTACTCCTGGAACGAGGAAGCTGCGACTTTGAGAAGCCACAAAAGGATGATTGAAGACCAATTTTTTTCTTCCGTAGAAGCTTAAAAGCTTTATGGAGGCACCTCATCTTCAGCTGCAGGATGAAATAGAAGTTAGTTCTCTGCAACAGTTGAATGTGATTTGCCAGCCCATCAGTTTCCTAATTAGTATTTTGCGAAACTTCAAAATAATTTAAAGCAATAATTTAAAGTTATGTAAGTATCAGTTAATTGAAATCAGCATTTTAAGTCATTAATGTTAAGTATCTGTTCAGACTAGGGCGTGCAGCCACTTGAACTGCAGCATTTGGTTTGCAGAGTGCCCTGATTCCCAGAGAGTGGGTTAAATTCTCCTTTCCAGGCAGCCTCCAGAGCTGGAGTGCTGCACAAGGGCAGGGTGGAATGGGAACGTGCATTCCCTTGGTGGAGGAAGTGTGGAGCTGTAGCTTCCAACATGTTCTCTCAGCTGGAGTCAGCAGCACAGACTGCTGTGCAGGGCTGTCATTGCTTCTTTCATCAAGAAGATTTTTAAGTCGTGACTTTTAAATACTGTTTTGGGAGAAATACCTGAGTTCTTTCAACTTTATGACTGTGCTGACTAGAGTTTAGTTTGTTTTAGGCCTTTGCCTTTTGCAGTAGAGGTTTGCCAAGGTTAAGTTCTGTATGCATGGATTAAATTTAGTGCTGTCTTCTCTATTTTACCCCCTCATAAGAAAATGTGCTCTTGTTTGGCAGTTGTTACTGTCCTGTGTTTCTATCCTATTCTCTCCCTTTCTGCTTCCACATCTCTGTGAATCTCCTGCATTGTTTTTCCTATTATTTCTGTCCTGTGACAACTCCAGCTCAGCCTACCCAGCATCAGCCCACAGTCCTGTGTTAAAGACAGATGCTTCTGCTCATGGTGTTGGTACCCACACACTATCACGGGCTCCAGCATCACTACTGCAGACCATGGAGAGGAGCATAAACTTGATGTCTTCAAGCCTTTGTGTCAGGCTGTGTGTAGATGTGGTAACTGTGTGCTTTTCAGTGGTGGCAAGGTTCTCCTTTATTGCCACGGAGGCTGGGAATGATGTAGAAATGGTTAGATATTGGGAGGCAAGGGCGATGGCACAAAACCCATATCACAGGAACCATGTTCTTCTGAAACTTAGGGTTAAGCAAACACAGATTTTGATTAATGTTCAAAATCATCTGAAAGAATGTGGAATTCATGTCTTTAGTTGATGCATGTCCCATTATTTCTGTTTAAGATGTAATTTGGTGCAGACTCTTTGCCTGCAACCTACTTGCTATATCCTGTGAACTTGGTACAGGCCTTCAGGCTCCTTTTAAACACCTGTCAGCAGAGCTACATGTCTTGGTGGCATTCCTGCCCACAAAACGAACAGCATTCCATTGTATTGGTTTTTAAGTAAATTCTGGATACCAGCAGTGTCACTAAATGGTTCTGCAGGGTCATGTGCCTGGTGTCACGTTGCCCATGGGATAATGTGACAGTGTTCAGTGAGGAGCTCGAGATGAGCAGGGTGTCACAATGGGAAAGATCACGTAGCTGCTCATGGCATGAGCTCACTGCGTGACACGGGTTCGTGGCCCACAAAGACATTCTTTCACACGAACCATCTGCTGTATTTCCTAAACTGTGGATTCTGGCAGTGCCCTGCCGGTTGGGGGGAATAAACCAACCAAAAACCCGACGTGAAAACCAAGTCACAGGGCACAGTGAGGGAACGTGTAGAGCTCAGGAGCTGTGTGTTTCTGGATTCAGCGCTGAGGTGTGCAGTTGAGCAGTGTGGGTCGTGGCCAGAGGTGCCCGAGTTTAAAGGAGGGGACTGCTGAACTGGGTGTCCCCACAAAACACCTCGTTGTTTCACACCAGTCGCTGGAGTGTGTGGCCAAAAGCCAGCCCCTCATCTGCTGCAGTTCAGCCTTGCACCCCAGAAATCAGTGCTGCCACTGAGATCCCCAGCCAGGCTCTGAAGCTACATGCATATTTTGTCTTGTAATTAAAGAGAAAAAATACCTTTCTATGAAGCATAATCTCGTCATCTTTGCTAAGGCTGCAGCTGAATTAACTGTGTATTATCGATGTAATTAGCTTAATTAGATGATTGGTTTTGTTTATGTTATACTTCAGAAACAGTACAGATGAAAAATATATTTAAACTTGGCATGCTTCCAATACACTTTATTTAACTTTCTCAGCTTTCAAAATCTCCCCTTTTTCCATCTAAGAACTACTGTTTTTCTGTCTTTAAACCTTTTATTTACAACCTGCCTTAAGTGTCTGTTAAATTGGAGTCTTTATTACTACTAATGTTGATCTTTCATTGTAAGCCCTTAGGAGATCCAAGTTGCATTTTTAACCCTTTTTCAAGCTATCAACATGCAACTCTCTAGACACTTGTGAATGAAACAGTTTTATTGAGTAACTTATAAGAACTGTTGTAGAACCCTCTAGGTCATTTGTTAAAGATTTGCTGTGCTAGTTGTTGGTGATGGGAAAGAGTGATATGATGCTGAGAAATACTGGAGGAGGAAATTAAAAGTTTATTATGTGGATCTGTTAGAAATGGGTCATGTGGAGGTCTGAGGTCTATTTGAAGTGAAGCACTCTGACCAAGATGATTTTTTTTTTTACGTAATGAATGTTTCTTTCAGTTTTTCTCCCTGTTAAGGAGTATATTATTTATAGAAGAGACAATAGACTGTATTTACACAGTAGTAAGATTGCCCAGATAAAACCTGGTAAACGTAAGAAATACAGAGAGTAATGGGTTCCCAGAACATTAATTTGGTAGTATTTCACAGCATCTGAACTGTGTTTTATCAGCTTCACGATGTGAGCAGGAATATATCGTGCTCTACTTCAGATATTCAACATTCCTGTTGCTTACCTGGAGCTGGGTGGAGCTACATCTCAGTGCTGTTTAAATATGCTTCTCTGGCATAATTGAGCTGTTTAGGTAGTTTATTTTTTGTGCTGGGGTGGGATCGATCCTTCGGGACTTGATTTGCGAGCTCTGCCAGGTGCACTGTAAGGAAACAGATTATTAATCTAAAAAAGGAACTAGCAGCAGCTAAGTCTCCTCTGGAGCAGAGTTTTTCTGAAGGTGTAACTGGCCTTACGGCGATCCCAGTGCTGGCGTGTGTGTCCATAGTGCAGTCTGAGGAGTCCATCCAGTGCCCTCCAGCTCAGATGGATGCGAGGCTGTCACCCTGCAGCGGGATGGGATCCGTGCTGTGGGCTGGCTCAGTGGCTGCCTCACCCGCAGCTCTGCAGTTTGGGACTGAGCCACGTGCTGAGGAGGCTGGACAGCCCTGGAGTTCAGGTACACAGTGCCACTTGGGTTCTGGATTACAGCTTTGGCAGTTTAGGATAGTTGACCCTACTTTCAGGATGCTGCCAGACAGCTGAGCAGTTGTTCTGAGTCTGGCTCCCATGTATTTGCTGAGGATAAGATTTTTGTGACAAATGAAGTCTACGTGGGATTAATTATTAAATGTGAAGTTTTTTAAAATGGCCCTAAGGGAATTAAGTGCCTCATTTTGTTAGTCAACTTTTAAATAATCCCAGCAGAAGAGCCTAGATAATTCTCTTTTCTTAAATTCTCTCAAAAACTATGCATTCAGTTGCAGAACAGCATCTCTTCAAAGGGTTTGCAACTCCTTTTCCTTGACACCTGTTTTATACACAAGGTTTTTGAGTTTGTTCTAATCAAAACATCCAGTTTGATAGCAGGAAATAAAACACCTTTCCTATTGTATGCATTTGTACAACTGAAAATAAGAGAAAAATGTGCCTGGGAAAGAGTAAGTGGTGACAGGCCTCCTCCAAACGGGGAGAGTGGAATGATAGGGTCAGGATGAAATGGGTAAGGACTCTCATTGCCACACTGACAGTGCAAGATAAATGGAGGAAAAATGTAATTCCTAGACTGAAATCAGTGAAGTTAGAGAAGGGTTGGATTTTCTACGCTTCATTAAGCGAGAGGAAGAAAGCAAGATGCAAGTGTAAGTAGTGCAATTAAAATGAAACTTTATCTCAAATGCCTGGAGAAGTTCCTGTATCCCTCATCCAGTGTTGCCAGGTAACTTTTGGGTACAGTTTGCAGAAGCCATTTCGGTTATTGCATAATTTGTGTCAGAGCAGTGAATGTCAGTCCCTGACGCTCCTCGGCCTGGTTACGGTACCGCAGTGGCCACCACAGGAGCAGACAGGCCGATCCTGGCAGCAGGGCATTCCCTTTTCCAGCTCAGTCAGCCTCCCCTGGGTCAGCTATTGTCATTTACACCTCCAGATTTGTTTCCCAAGGAGATCAGTTCTATTTTCTTCTCACCAGACTCGTCGCAGGTAATTTTGGGAATCCAGCACTGTTACAAGAAAGAGACAATCAGTGTGGAGCTGGTTGAGGGAACTCCCCCCAGGAGTCGCTTCCGGTGGATGTGGATTGTTTTATTGTTGAGTTCTTCCTCCCAGTACTTGTAAGCAGGTCAGCCACAGATGGGAGGGAGGTCCTTTTCTTCTTCATGGGTTTTTTGGGGTTAAAGACCCCCTGGAATTGGAGAAACCATCTGGTGTGAGGAGTTGCCCAGCAAATACCAGCAGGTAATGTGAGGATGCCCACTGTGCAGTTTTAAAAATCTATAGCTGGGAGAGATGATTAATTGTAGTTGCCCCTTGTTTCTCAGATACGTTTTGATGCAAAATTAAAGCCAGCAAACATTGTGCCAGGTCCCTTAGACCAGAATGATTATTGTTTTCCAAAATGATGTTTTACCATTTTTCATGGAGGACCAAAGAGGGGGAATGAGTGTTCTTTGCCAAATAATTGTATTCTGTGAAGCAATTTACTCACTAGGTTGCTTTTCTGGTTTCACAATAAAATTCCAAAACCCTGCAAAGCCTTTAAGTAATTTAATATAGATTGTAAAGGGGAAGAAATAGGGTGGAATACTTGAAATAAATGTGGTGAACACTATATTCGTCCAATTGGATTAGTCCAGCTAATCCAGTAGTGATTAGAAAAGATTATATATTTGTTTGGACCCATTCATGGATTAACTTGGCTAGTTGAGGTAGATCAAATTAGATGTTGTTCTTCTAATTGGTCCTTCCTACATCCATAACAGATGGACAACATTCACCTTAATTAGAACATAACCTTTTAGTTACCATTTTAAAGTATCAGCTGAGCTTCCTCTAACAAGAAACCATGAAAATTATAGAAGATGTGTTTTTGAAAAATATTAGTGAAATCTTTATGTACTTTCACGAGAATTGAAGTTCTTCTGTGGGATATGATTCTTTTTCTGTTGAGGGTGCTTAGAAGTAACGCTGGCTCCCTAATTTAGTCTAGTTCTCTAGTGTGAAAAACACACCAGTTAATGAAATATTAGTATTTCAGTTGGGAGTGCTCGTAAATCTCAGTACTTCAGAGCATCTTCTCTAGTCTTTTGGGTAATAAGATGGTGTTTTTTGACTGGTTAACCCCTTTCTTCAGGGGCTGTGCTTGAGTGCCCTGTTCTTCTCTCCCTGGATCATGTGGTTTCTATGTAGGCTTCCTCTGCCAGATTCTTGGCTTGGTGTGGCCCTGAGTTTCCCTGACTTCTTTTTTGTCTTCCATGTGATGTTCAGGCCCTCGTCTTTGTTCCTGGTTTCATCGTTGCTGCAGACCTTGGCCGTGGCATCCAAGGTTATGAACTCAGTGGGTAAAATTCCTGGAAATGTCCGTCATGTTGTGTCAGGAGGTGGGGAAGTTAACTGAGCAATGTTTTGAAATGTGCTTGTTTCTTTGCAAAATTTTGTGACCCTAAATGCGTAAACATTTGGTAGCTTGCCTTGAGGTACTGTCTACTTGTAGTTTTGCAAAGGTAATTTCCCTAATGGGGTTTTCATCACAGCCTAAAAATATATTTTTTTAAAAAAATCCTTCATTTATGTGCCTGTTCAACAGCGAGTAACTCCTGGAAGTAGCAGTAAGCATTGTGTGCATACAGGGCACAGTTCTCATTTTCATGACAGTGAACTGACATCCTGGGACCAATTCTTTAAGTCATAACTCTGCTTTTACTGAATCATCATTCACAAGAGCTTGACTAATTTCAGTTGGGAACGAATGAGTGGCTGTGCATTAAGTAAAAGCTGGCTGAGCACCGCTGGGATTAAACCACTGGGATTAGAAGAAGCTTGTAAATGGCAGTTGTGTCTCATTAACTTGGTAATTTTTAAGCATTTCTCACTCCTGACAATTCTTTAGTGCAGGTGTAGGTTTTTCAATAGTGAACTCGAAGCCGTCCGATAATAGACTTCTTCTTTAAACTTTTTTTATTTAAACTTTTGGACTCCTGAAGTGGGTTCATCAATTCTCCTCTCTTGTGCTCCTTCCAGTGTTCTGTGGATCTACAGAAACTCCTCCTCTAGACAGATATGTCTGGAGAGTTTTCGTTTGTGCTGCTCTAAGGGGTAGAAAACACATCACATTCCTGGAACATGTTTTCTGTGCAGGAGAGAAGTTTACCTGCCTCCTGTATTTGATTTTCTACGAGAGAGCAGGGGACAGGAGGGGATCAACAGTTTAATACAGTATCTGTTGCTGGTAGAATCTGACAGCTGCATCATTAGGGCCATCCAAAGATTTTCTCCCATTTCTGGTTAGGATTTGTTATTCTGGGGGCTTTGCTGGCTGCCTCCTGGGTCTCCTGTGTTGTGTGGAGTTTGCGTGTGCCTTACCCCTTCTCCATGGATGTGGTTCCTGTGTAGTCCCTGTGTTCTGTCTGAAATAAACTGACTCTGTTTCGGCTAAATAAGACAGGCTGGTTTCACTCCAGCAGGTATGTATTTCTTATATTCAGGAGGAGAGAATTACAACTGCAGATTCCCTAATTTGTGATTTGAATGGTCAGTGCTTTAAATCTCTCAGGTGGCACAAAGGAAGCCAACTATTTTCACCAAGAAATTTCAACTTGCATATATGAATATATATATATATGTATTTTCCTGGCATCTGTCAGACTGGCTTAGTGACTTTTTAGCCCATCTTTTAACTGTTGGGTGTTTGGTTTTGTTTTGTTTTTTTTTTTAATTTGTACAGAGGGATGCTTATTGAGAATGTCTTAAATGATTCTTATTTGCAGGTACAGTCTGTGAAGTGTAATGGTTAGAGGTAGGTGAGGTGAAAGCAAACATCCCACAGCCAGTGTGCACCATCCTGCCTGGGGCCTTGGGGTTGGCCCTTAGGATAAATGCTTCAGGGAGGCTTGGAGCAGCTGCTGTGGAAGTTCCCCAGCTCAGGCAGCTCAGCCACACAGGGCTGGATCTAGGACTGGATCCAGACAGTGCATCCAGGCAGCTGTTCCTCACTGGTACCATGGCACAGCTGGCGATACCACCCTGGGTCTGGAAAGCATTTGTGCTGCCTGCATGGCAGGCTCCTGTAGAAGGGAGTCATTTCCAGAAGCAGGAAAGTGTAAGAGAAATGATAAATTGCCTTAAGGTTTTTTGTCAAAATATTTTTCAATGAACAGTGGCATTTGAATCAGCATGTGAAAGAGTTGTTTTCTGCTTAAGATGTTTATGAACATGTTTGCAAAGCCAAAATAACTTCTGTTGAATGTTTTGAGCTTTGTCATTGAGGAGGCAGAAATGTTAGTGAGAAATTAAAATAACCAAACAAAAGCCAACACCAGCCACTCAGTTTTCTGAGGAGAAAAAAAGTAACTGGGATTTTAAAGCTGGTTCAGTTTCACTTGGGACTGGGGAGAAAGGAGCTGAACCTTTTGGTGCTCCTGGTTTGTCAATTAAGGTGAAGTACAAGATCTGTGTAGTGA
The DNA here is from genome assembly GCA_013397725.1 of Rhagologus leucostigma. Classification (NCBI taxonomy): domain Eukaryota; kingdom Metazoa; phylum Chordata; class Aves; order Passeriformes; genus Rhagologus; species Rhagologus leucostigma. The sequence continues at coordinate 387,059 of VZTD01000297.1, read as the reverse complement.
CTTTGATTTCAGTTTTTCATTCTCTGCTTTCCTTCCTACTTGCATCTCAAGTGTTGAGGAGGAAATTAAATCCTGAGATTGAAATAATAACTGAACAACAGTGGATTTGTACAGGAGAAACTATATGACCATAGGGAAAAGAACCTTAATTGAAGCGATGCTGTTTCTAGATTTCTCTGTGATACCTATGATGAATCTTTCATTTTTCACATTTTGTTTTACTCTGTTATTCTTTTGTGGCAGCAGGTTAATTGCTAGCCTGTCAGTAGAAAAATATCTCACCTGTCAGGAAGCTGGTGGTAGGGGAATAAGGCTGCAGAAAAAATAAAGGAAAGCTCAGAGTACAGTTTCATATCTATACAGTAGCGGATTCCAGTTAAATTACAGAATTTTTGGAAGCATTTAAGGAGAAATTGACCTCAGGTTTTATATCTGAAGTCTGTGCTGTTCAGTGCAAATCATGGTGGTACTCACAAACACATTCAGTTGTGTGCACGTGGGTACTCCTTTGGGCCTAGTAAGGCTAACTATAAATAAATTAAGATTTCTTAATTTCTTAAGCAATTCTTAATGGCTTAATTTCTTAATTGCTTGGTAAAGATTGCTTTTTTATGTTACAGTTTGGGACTGTATAATATAGGTGTTTATAGTAAGCAAACATTGTGAACTCAAAAGCTGTTCATTATCTTTGTGTGTAAGACAAACAGCATTGAGTATGAGGGATTTTGCCACGTAGCAGAGGGAGACCTGAGCTGAGAGATGAAAAAGATGCGTTTTACCCCAGTTTTAAAGAAATGCAAACCCTGTTGACCTCAAGGTATAACTTGTGTATCAAAGGGAATACAGAAAGATAATGGAAACGTGTAGGTAAATCAGTGCTAGAACTGTGATGTGGGAACAGCTCCGCAGGCTTTGCTTTCTGCCAGCACAGATAACAGACACCTCATAAAATGCTCACTTGTATTCACTGCGGCCAGATCAGAATTTCACACTTGCCCTCAAAAAACATCTTTCCTTATGTGGTATTGGAGTCAGATTTCCAGTCAATCAAGTGCAGATGTGGCCATACTGCAGGGAGTCTTTGGGAATGCTCCCTTAGTGGTATCTGCTGCTTTTGGTGTGCTTGCTTGGCTCTGGATAACGTGAAAGGATCTGTGACCTTATTCCTGTGTAAGATTATGCTCTCTGAAGAGACAAACAGTTATGATCAGTTGATTTTAGATGATAGCTTATCCCATGCTGATGCTTGCTCCTCTTTTCTTTTTAGAGTGTTTTCTATTTAACGGTTCATATTTTGCTACTGTTTCTGTATTGTTGAAAAAAAACCTTTTTTTCAGGAAAGCAGGAGAAAATGGTTGGTGTATCAGTTTATTTATCATCAGAAAATGAGTTTAGTTTTGTGGGTTCTGAATGAAGATTTGAAGAAGTGCCTCAAAAAGAGAAAAAAAGGAATTTTTGAAGGCATTACCATATTTTTCCCCCAAAGCCAGTTATGCTTTCTTATCAATTCCTGAGAATGATGGTAATGTTCGAACTCTGGCGCTGAACTTCAAGCCGACCCTACTGTATTCCTGTGTTTGGAAACAAACGTCCTGTTGCTGGAGTCTTGAATATTTTGGGAAATGTCATTTATTACAGATGTCTAGGCCAGCTGCACAGCAGTGACTTTAGAAACGTCTGATGCTTTTTGGTAGATGTAGCCCTTGTGCTCAGCAGAGCAGCACTAATGCAGTTTTGCCTGGATTATTACACACAGCGCAGGGATACAGCTCGAGGCACGTGTGTGGAGCTCGGAGCTGCAATACATCAGTGCTTCTCAGCAGCTCAAGGAAAGCCTGCTAGATCTCAGGGATGAGGGCAGAAAAAATTTGGACAAATCTGTAGCTCTTAAATTCAGACTTAAAAGAGGATGAGGAGACGTCTGGAGGAATGATACTCCAGCCTCCTATTTCAGTGATCTCTGAACTGGACACTTCAAAAAAGTTGGAACTTGGTTCTTTTACTGGTGTGTGGGATGGTGTGGTGGGTTTTCTGTTGGTGGTGGTTTGTGTTCTTTTTTTTTCTTTTTTTGTTTTTTAATATAGAAATCTCTATTCATCAGCTGGTCTGTCCTCAGAAAAAGGAGAGACTGTTACCCTGATACTCCAGGAATGCTTCTCTGCAAAGTGGCTCCTGACAGAAAGGAGACAATCTCGTGGTGGGAAGCAGCTAGGAAGGCACACAGAAAGAGAGGCAGCTTTTACCATGCTGTCTTGGACACCCTACTTCCCCCATCACTGGTACATTCACAGTTAAATGTCCTTGATCTTCCTGAGAACGGTTATAATTGGTTAATAGTTAAGATTGTGAAAGTACTGTACAGTCTGTAAAATATGTAGGCTGATGGCTGGGTAAAGCCAGAGTAGTAATTTGTATTGTTAAGTAAGACTTTTCTCATGTGTAAATTCCATAGAGTATGAATAATCTAATAATTCCTTAAAAACTGCAGAATTACCTGCGGTTGCCTTCTCTAAGCCACCTAAGGGAATGCAGTTTTCAGTGACTTTTGTTTGCACGTCCATTCCAGGATTTCTGACGTATTCCTGAGGGGTTTCTCCTCGGTGTTGGAGGTGCATCAGACAGCAGACACAGCTGTGAGGTGCTCAGGTGTTGGGGCAGTGCGGGGTGCTGGTGTTGCTCTGTGCTTTGCAGAAGTGTCCCTGACCAGCAGCTCTTTCAGCTGTTCTCTGGGAAACCCCTGCCTCCCCTTCTGGCCTACCAGGGGCTTGCCTGGCACCGTTCCGTGTCAGCCAGGCTGTACAGGACATTTTGTGTTTGTTGATAGGTGTGACAGTCTTTCAATAGAAGCTCCTTCCTCTCGCTGGTGCAACGTGGGAAGTCTTTATTACTCGCTGTAGAGCTTTGTCATGCTTGTGTTTAGCAGGCAGCTGTATTTGTTTTTTATGTGCAACACTAATTTGGAGAAAAATATTTTTCTTTTCAGAGGTAGCTGTAAAATGGACAGGATTTCATGGTTTTATGTCTTTGTCTTCACCGTAACTGTGCTGCCCTTCTCTCCTAGATTTTACTACGTATGTGGGACTGAAATAGGCAGTACGTCTTGAAGATTTTTAGCAAGAATCAGTACTTTTGTCTTTGTTCAGTAAGATTGCAGAAGATCTATGAAATATTGTTCATTGATGGTAAAAAAAATATCATATTGATATAAATGAAGTTTTACTATTTGCTTGCATCTTAAAGATCTTTATTTCAATCTTTTTGCATGATATAGTTATTTTATGTGCTGATCAGTGTATTCCAAAGTGCTTTCTAAAGCAAATGTACATTTAAAAGGTAGCATGGTAAATTAACTTTTTATTTACAAGTTTCATATAAAAGGTTTAATCCCCAATAAGTGCATTTCAGCCTATTTGCAGCTGTACAGCTCAGGTGGGTAAGCAGTGTGAACTTACTGCTTTTTATTGTGTGTGTAACTTCTGTGTTGTTCAGTAGCTGAACACAAAGGAATGTGAAATGACAAAATTCTGTTAGGAAAAGACTTGCGGAGGTCATCTGGCTGTAGGAAAAATCGTCTGGAGGTAGGGATGAGGAGAGTTAAGAGAGCTGTTCCAAAATTTGACTGCAACAGAGATGAAAGACAGTCTGTGGTATAAGGAGATAGGGAATCAGAGTGGGAAAGAGCATGATGGATGGTCTGGAAAAGTGGAGGGAATTAATTCATAGAGGCTGAAGGAGGCAAATCCGTGGAGGATACTGAAGATGTGAGAGGGATGATATATTGCAATTTACTTTTGTCATTAATCTGTGGATGAAGTGATTGATTGAGGGAGACCCCTGAAACCAACCATGCAGTGGTGGGGGTAAAAATTTCAATACTCTTTGTTGGAGAAAGACTTTCCTCTCAGAGCTGCCCTGCTGAAAGGAATGGGATGATTTTTGTAGCAAGGAAATCAGTCTCTAACTAATTTTTAACTTTGTGTTGTCAGGTTAGTTGAAATGGAAAGCAAGTCCCAGATACCTCAGAACTCTGGGCTGAGATATCTGCCAGCATCTTAGGAAATTGAAGGTTTTTTAAAGTTGTATTTGTCACTTACATGCAAACTTCTAAGGTCTAGATGGCAAACCTTGCCCAGAAGTTTTAATAAGCAGTATTTCCAGAAATGCTGTGGTTTTCAGAGCCTGGGGCACTTTGAGAGTTCTGCTATTTGAACTTTTGCACAAATACATGTAGCTGAAACAACCCGCTGCTTCTCCGTGTGATATGGACAGAGTGTGGATGCCACTGCTATATTTGATTGAGATCCCAGGGTTACTTGCTACCTTTATTGCTTCAGTTAGCTGAAGGCTGGCTCTGGTTTATGGAGCCTTGCATTTAAACGTGCAGGTTTTCTCGTACTCACAGTAGAGTTTTACAGCTGAATTTCAACGTAGATTATACACAGACTGGCAAACATAATGACCAACATTCTTGGGGTCCCCTCTTGATTACTGGAACAATGTGAACATTGTTTAAATATATGGCGGTGATTAAGTATCGAAATTAAAATCTTAGTTTAGGCATGGTAGCTACTTCAGCACCCCACAGCCTGTCACTGCAAATAGGAACAGCACCCTTTGAGAAAAGGAGCAGAAAGGCAAATGAATCCATATGCTTAAACACAAAGTTCAGGAGGTTATTTGAGCAAAAGAAATAGCTGTCAGAAACTGGAAATCCAACACTAGTGAATCCTAAAGACAGGGGCACAGACCAAAGTGGGCACTGTGAGAAGGAAACTGAAGAGCTTGAAATGGAATTTGAAGAGCAAAGAGTCAAAGACATGAAAACAAACAACAAGAAATTCTTGTGGTGTATTAAAGACAGGAAGGACTGTGAGAGATTGGGCAGGTCCCCTGGGCACATTGCCCTATACCCTGGAGCTGTCAACTGCAGGGCTTCATCAGCTTTGTGTGAGGCAGCTGAGGGGAGCTGTCAGACCTGGAAGTGCATCCATCTCTGTTTCTTCCTTTATGGCAGGTCCTTCATGATGACTGCTTTGTGTCCCAAAAGTCTGTGCCATCGCGTCCCGCTTAACCACCAGATCCAGAAATAATTTCTGAATAGTCCCTGGATATTTCTGTGATATTTAAAGCAGCTTTCAGTGAAATCAAATGTCACATATTTAGGAGCAATGGGTGTATATTCTTGCATCCCTCAAGGGCCCACTGTAATACCAGGCCTAAGGAAGATGTAGATGGATGTTTGTCTTGGCCAGGGGGACAGAGTGCTTGGCTTTTGTACTCTGTCTGCATGGTGTGATCAGGATTGGGAAACAAACGCTGAGGTATTGTAGAGAAATTTACAATGTTCCTGAGCCTGCTTTAAGAACCAGCATTGCCTAAAGTATATTAAACAGCTTCAAATTTCATAAGGCTTGTAAGAACTGATTTGTTCTGTCCTGTTTAGAGTCAGATTAAGGGCTCCTATGAAGTTTTCCTTTGCTGAGTGCTCTGCTCCCTCCATTATGTTGAAATTCCCTGTGACAGATCTCCAACACCTTGTCTCTGAAGAAGAGATTGAAAACCAGTCCTCAAGGTCATATCCTCTAAATTTGGAAACCCCTTCACCTGATGCCACTTTTATTTTAATGGTTTGTGTCTCTTGCTCTGTGTGTGTTTGCTAAATTACTGTTTGGTGTGTTGTCTCTAGCTGTGCCTCAGTAAATTACAGTGCAGGCTTTTCAGCATCAGTGAGCTTCCATTTAAGGGGTGCTTTGACAGTCTCTCAAACTGGGAAACTCTTGGTTCTTACAGAGCTTCCCTCCATTAGGATGGGGTAAAAAAATGTGTTAGGGCATGGTATTTCCACAAGATGGGAGAATTTTTGGTCCAAAAATTGGTTCAGAGCTCTGCCAGGTGAGGTTTAGGCTGGGCATTAGGAAGCATTTCTTTACCAAAGAGGGTGGCCAGACCCTGGGATGGCCTTTGTGGAGGGCGCTCTGTGCCCCAAGCCTGTCACCTTTAAGAGATGTTTGGACAATGCCCTGATCAAGATGATTTAACCTGATCAGCCCTAAATTGGTCAGGCAGCTGGACTAGATGTAGCCACTGTAGGTCCCTTCTAAGTGAAATATTTTATTCTGTTACAGGGAGCTGGTTCATAACATTTCCCAGAATAGATTAATCAAGTCAACATTTTTTTTCATGATCTTGTGAAAAGTGTCATTATACAAGATTGATCTGAAAGACAGGAGAAAACTCTTCCACGAACTGACCTTTGTGGAACAAGAAGGCAGGAGATTTGTCAGAGGAACAGAAATGCCTTACAGAATTCAAATGATTTTGCAAAGTTTAAGGCCCCTTTTCACAAATCCGCATTTTTGGCAGAAAACTTAAGTGAGCACTGAAGTTCTGGGGGGATTTTGTGGATCAAGAACAGTACTGCAGAACTAAGATAAACCTCATGTATGTCAAAATGCTTTCTTGAACTGGATCTGAAATGCAGAAATGTGCTTTTCTTCAGGGCCCAGAATTTCTTAGGCCCAGAATCTCTTGCCCTCTCATTTTCAGCCTACCACTAATTTCCTTTTTGGTTGGGTCGTTGTTCCTCTCTTGGTTTCTTTCAGTGCTTCTGAAGGGCTTGATCCCATTTACAGGGTTACACAGATAAAGTTTCATGCCAAAGGGTCTCTTTTAAAATAAGCAATCAATTCTAGGGCTTCAGAGAGTAGAACTTAAACAGGGGGAGGTGTCTATTAAATTTAAGGAGACAGGAAAAAAGTGGAGAATTTACTTGCTCATGAAAATAGCTGAATCTTGACATTTCTCCTGAAACAAAACCAACAAAATTGCTGTCACAATATTTCACAGTTATTCTCCCACCACCAGCACCACCTTTTTACAACTTCATGGTTATTTTTTAAATCTGACTAGGCTAGAAATGTGATACCTAAATGAGCAAGGTACAAAAAATTATTTATTTTTATTGATTCCATGTGACCTTGAAATGAAGCTAAGCATTTTAAGAAGATAAATCCTTCTTAAACTCTGCCTTCTAGTTAAAGCATGTTTGCTCTCTGTATTAAGTATTCTTAATATAGTGTAAATTATGCAAATTTAGGACAGCACTCTGTGATTTAAATCAACTGAGTTTATAGGATAGAAGAGCAAGTGACCATACTGTGAAACTCTCTGTCGAGAATTAACTTTTTTGTCTTAATGAGAGAATAAAAGTAACTGATTGGCTGTGGTGTGTTAAAAAAATGTGCTGTTGAAAAGCCAGGACTGTCATGAGACTTAGAGGGACTGCTGGCTTGGCTGGGGCTTGTCAAGGCTCGTGGTACCATTTATGTAGACCGTAGTTTTGGTGCTTTAGTTCTGAATACTTGTTTGCTGAACTTCCTCTGAAGCTCCTGGAAGGGGAAGCTCTGAACTGGAATTCAGGAGAGCATTACATTATATTGCTGCAGTGAATCTCAGCGTCCTCATTCGTGTTGGAATTCCGCTGGAGCAGAATGGCTGAATTGCTTTCATTACCAGACTGATTTACCTGCAACCTTTATTTTTCATTAAGTTGTTGAGTCAAAGATCGCAAAACTTTAAACAGAACTGTAAAAGCTGCAGATATTTGAGAGGTTTTAACAATTGCATATTAAAACTTCAGTGTGACAGATGTGATGGATGCTTTGGCCCTCAGTTCCAAGTATAATATTTCTGCAGTTGAGTTCCCATCACTAATGACCCGTGTTTAACCAAAAATCCTCGGTAATTCACAAAATAACCCTAAGCAATGGAGGAACCAGTGCAGTGATTACTTTGATAATACAATATGAGAAAGCAGGAGAAGGAAACAAATGCATTCCCACAAAAATCTCCCCTTGAACTCTTTTGTGATGCCAATCCTGAGAGAGCTGGCACATGTAGTGGCTAAGCGACTGTCCATCATATTAAAGAAATCTTGGCAGTCTGGTAAAGTTCCCAGTGACTGGAAAAGGAGAGACCCATTTTTAAAAAGGAAAAAAAGAAGACTCAGGGAGCTACAGACCAGTCGTCTCACCTCAAAGTTAGGGGATGAATAAGCAAGCACGAGGTTGCAGTTGTGCAACGTCTTGAATATAAGCAAATCCTGTGATCTTGTGAACCCTGCTCATCTGAAAAGGCGTCTGGGTATGTGTGGCAATGTTGAAATGCAGTGTAACAGCAGTTTTATTCTGATCAAGGACTGTGCAATTTTCTGCACACAAGTTTCACTGCTTTGGTCTTCGTTGGTGTGACGGGGACTTGCCCTGTAAAATGTCTGTAGTCAGTGTGACTGGAAAAAACTTACCTTTGTGTATTTTCTAAGGAAGGAATTTCAGGAGAAAAATAGGTGTTCTGATTTATTAGTGCTAACGGGTTTCATGTGCCTTCCCTTAGGAATAGCTGGAGCTAGTTCTCCACAAACATCTGGTCAGCTATCGAATCACCAGCATATGTACTTCTGCCAGCTCTGACCCATGTGTTGAACACATGCCAGTCACTTTACTTGAAGGAATTTGGAGGATAAATTGAGGGGAAACTATTCACCATAAAGAAATATGTGTTCTATTTTTATAGGATTATTTTAGCTATTGATCCACCTTTAATTTTTTTTCCATTGAGTGAGGTTTTGTAAGCGCGTGAAATTTTAAAAAGCAACACCCTGAATATTTTCCTAAATTTACCATGATTTGGATTCAGTCTCCATTGAAATCAGTCATGGACATCTTGTCCACTGTTTTTCTTCAATAGTCTAGTGAAATTCTTTGTTCAGACTGGAACGAAAGTCCATGAACAAGGTCAAATTCTTCAAGCAAACATGTCCTTTCAATTACCTTACAGTGTTATGGTATCAAATATGTCTTCAGAGTAATCTACAAGAGGACGCAGCCAAAAATAGATGCTGCAGGAGCGGTTTCTGTTTTTCAAGGATTGCTTGCCTCTGTCTTTTCTCCAAGGGCAATACCTCTGCCTTTAATCTTAGGTGAGTTAAGTGTTTTTTGGGGTACTCTGAGGAGTCCTGTGGCCCTCACCCTGCTGCCCGCACATCAGCCACACTGGCTTGCAGCTGGTCTGTTCCACAATGCCAAAGGGTGTTTCCAGTTCAGATCTGGGTGAGGATACTTTGTGCTGGTTTGTCGCTAGTTTTTGTGGGTAGGAGTTGTCCAAGGGCCTGAAAAACCCAAAAGCCACTTAATTAAACTGTTTGCAGAAGATGACTCGTACGAAAGACAGCCTCTGCACCAGTCTTAGCTATGGTACTGTTAGGTTTTCCTTAGTTTGCATTGCCAAGGCTTCCCTACACAGAGAAAAAAGGCTGGGTGAAGTTAGTCCTGGGAAATGAAGTCGGTGCTGGTCAATCCAGAATCAGAAGAAACAGCGTTAAGGTGCTGTAGCCCGTGTGTTTGGACACGTGGGAGGTGCACTGTGCTTGTGCAGGCTGGTGTCTGGGTGTCCTGGAGAGCCCTGCTCCTGTTCGCTGGGGCAGCTGAAGGATGTGCCCACACACACTCAGTGTGGGCACAGGGAGCGCAGTGCTCGGGCCAGCTGGCACGTCTGGGCTGGAGAGGCTTCACTGCTGATCCCACGGGGGCTGCGTTATTGCTGCTCTCCACACAGAGAGTTTTAAAGTTGTTGATAAATACAGATTTAATCTAGATTTTAAAACCTTTTTTAGTCTTCTTTATGACCTTAGCTCTTTAACAGAACTGCGATGTCATTTCTTGCATTTCTATGCTAGTACCTAAACAAAAAGGAAAAAAAAAACAAACATGAGAAATAAGGCATCTCCCCCTGTATTTCATCTTTGTTAAACTAATCCTGTCTTTTGTAGCTGTTTTTTGCTTAGATTTTTAGAAGTGGATCTTAATGGACCAGCTAACTAATTCAGCTGGAAATCATGAAATAGTTCATGACCTTATGAAACAAACGTATTAGTTTTCCTACTGCCAGTTGAACTCCTTAATCAGAGGGTCGAGAAAATTCTCTCTAGAGACCCCGGTCTGGTTGCTTTTCTGTTAATGAAAAGATTCCCAGAAGAATGAAAAGTCTTCTGCATCTTCCTGCTTCCTCCTAATTAACTCGTAAGGTGGATTTTTGGTTTTCTTCTTAACTACTGCAAGTCTTACAGTATTTTGTACTTTCCATTCTTGGTTGTATGTAATACATCAGATATATACAAATATCTCAGTTTCTTCTGTGTGCCAGAATTACTGGCAACTCTGAAGTGTATTTCTGAGGAAACGTGAACCTGCAGTGCAGCAGTGTTCCAGAGACAAGTTTTTAGAGCGTCCTGGGTACCCTGGGCACCTCTGGATTTTAAAGATAGGTTTTGTATTTTATACTTCTCCATAGGTAAATCGCAGTGCCCGGTGCCTCAGGGATCGTTGGTGCCACTGTGCAAGTCAAGCAACAGAGAGAAGTCTGTCTGCAGTGCTTTTGGCAGGCCTGGCTGGCTCTCTGGCCAAGCCCAATTGTGTCGCTGTGTGCTGTCTGAGCTCCGAGGGACCACCAGCGTTAAATGCCCTTTCTCTAGCCATGGCATCTGCTCTCCCTGGTACCTGGCACGGGGCACATTTGGCACAGCTTTTACTTTCTCTATGGTTTTCAATTGCAGGAAGGCTGCAGAAGCAATTTTTGGCCTTTTTTTGCCTATTATTTATTTGAATAGTCCCTCTCCTCAGGCAGTATAAACCAGCAGTATCAACCACCAATATCTCTACACAGCCCCACTTTATTTGTACATTAACTGTGTCCACAGTTTCATTTGGGATTTTCTGGCCACAGTCCACTTGTTTGCTCCTGAATATTTGTGTGTGTATGTTGTCACATGTTGTCATTTAAATGTCGTCCTCACCCTTACCTAGGCACAGGTCCCAGTTAAGAGGATTTTTTGCTCCATAAAGGCCCAGAGCATTTGGAGTGCCACAATAAAGGATGTGCTGCTTCTGGCACTCCAGCCAGCCTGTACAGCAGTCATGAATGTGCAGAGATTCTCCCACAAGTCTGGTTTAGTTCTGGAAACTACACTATTGACACTAAATAGTTCATCCCAAAAGTTCTTCTGATAAGAGTAGTTTGGGAAATCCAAGAAGAAGTGATACCCCTTTTTTCTGTCCAGCAGTCTGTGGGAAGAGATTACCTGAAAGTTGTAATCCTAGAGATTGCAATAAGGGCATTATTTTCACTTATTGACTAGCCCTGTGCTGGCATGTGTAGTGCAGTGATTCTCAGCTCTAAAAAACTGCTTAACGTGTGGAAAAATAATTGCTATGGAACCCCAGGAAGAACGAGGTAAGGGTTTTGCACCATCTCCCAGCGACAGTAGCGTTTTTGGGTGCCAGTGTGTGACACGTGTGGTCCCCAGGAGCAGCGTCACCCCTCAGCTCACCCTGGAGTCAGACATGCCCTGATGGTACCTGGAGCTCCATCCTTCACTGGGCACTTGGGTGACAACCCCGTGAGCTTTGAGAAATGTACACTTACAGCTGAATAACCAAACCATTGTGTATTGAAAATAGGAACAAAAAGTGCGCAGGCCTTTGGCACTGGAGGTTCTGCTCGTTCGAAGGAACCACAGCCATAGATACCAGAGATCTACTGCAGAGAGACCAAACTGAGGGCAGTCCATCTTTCTGAGCCAGTATGCATCCTGTCTAGGGCCATGCAAGTCTTGGACTGTCAGGCCAACACACTTTTTAGGGTTATGTTTTTATAATAGTGCTAAAATTTGTAAAAAAATCCAAACCCACCCCACAGCAAGATGCTTACTTCCAAAGACACCAGGGGTTTACTTCATCCCCTGAAGTGATGATCCACGGTTCATTTCTAAGAAAATACTGTTCAAGGTGTTTGTTTTGTAAGGAAAAATGTTGTCTTCTCACTTGATGGTGCATCTTTGCAACAGCACACAGGGTTTTAGCCTGGAAAGATAAAACTGGATGCTTTTATGTAGCAAAAACTTTGTTCATTAGACTAATTAGATCAGCCCTAATTTAAGAAATGTAGACTGTTCCTGTGGGTCTGTCTTGAAAGAAACAGTGATGGTTACAGAGTTGTCATTCAAAGCTATTTTGCAAGTGCTTTGTGCTGTAATCCATCCTGGGAATTGTGTGCTACTTGCTGTGGCTGTGGCTTCCAGTCATCGCTGTCTGTGTTAAGTGAGTGATCAAGTAAATTGGATAACTCTGTTTCTGCTCCACTGGCCGTTGAACCTCCAAATAACTTCAGAGGGTTGCAGTTAGGTGACGAGCTGGCTACCTACAGATACGCAACTGCTTGTGGGTTTCCCCTCATAGATTGTGAGAAGTGTTTTTTATAAATTACTTGTCCTTGGACAGCAAATGAAGGGCACAGATTATTTTGTTGAAGCACAGCCGTAGTTCTTTCTTCAGTTATCTCAGTCCGAATCCTGTTAAAACTGTGAATTGGTATTATTAAGTAACAGCTGACAGGTTTGAACTTGGCAGATAAGAATTACATGAATCATCCTTTGGAGTTTTGTTTTGACGAGAGGGGAATAAGAGCAATAGCCACGGCTTTATGCCACATCCAGCCATTCTCTCCGGGCTTTTACTGCTCTTCTAGATCATCTTACCGTGGTGATGCTGGGTGTCCATCAGCCTGCTACTGCACAAATATTCCCAGAGAACTCCTTGCTTTATTTATCTGTCAGCGGAAGCCCAGCAGTGTCATAAAAGGTTAATTCCACATCTGGTCTCCAGCTTTCTGCCAGCCGACTGACTCAAGTTTTACTTGAGACTGCTCACTTGAAAAAAGAGTAAGTAATTGTACCCTGTAATTACAGCATATAAAATAATGTACAACTGTACTGAAATCGAGTATACAGAAATAATAAACAGCTAAATTTAATTCCTAGCTCATTCATTGTATTCACAAAAAAGTTTGAAGGTGAAATATGAAGTGAACAGTCAAAGTCAAGCCAGCAAACTAACTGATTCTGTGAAGCATAACAACTTAATTATTTTCTACAAACTCTTCCATGTAGTGTTTTCTTTAAAAGGGGCAGTTTTAGTTTGGGGCAGCAGAGTGCAGAGCTGTCTCTAGTCTGTTTTTGGCCGGTAGTTTTGCACTTAGTTGTAGCTTGTTAAGCATTGCTGGTTTGTAAATTATGAAGCCAAGGCCATTAAGTCTGAAGAATACGTGCACTCTTGTTTCCACTTCCAGCAATTTGGATATATTCCCCAGCACAGTCTACAGAAACCATTATTTGTGATTTCATGGCAAACTGACCAGAGCAGAACAAAAGATTGTATTTATTGCTGGTCGTTCTGTTGTTATTAAGGCATCTCCTGCGCTTGTGCATCTACTGCCTGTTTTCCCTTTGCCTCCCCAGCCTCTGAAGTCGTCAGCCTGTTTTAAACCTGGTCTTATTTCTATTATCGATGAAACGAAATACCAAAATAACCCAAAGTTAGTGTACATCAGTGTCACCAAAAGGAGCTGCATATTCACCCCCCTTCTCCCTGTATAAGAATGTATAACAAAGAAACTGTTAAAATTTACAAAAAAGTAGAAGAAATAGTGAAATAAGAAAGTGTCCTTTAGGACTGTGTGATTGAGCAAAGGGTGTGGGTTTGCTGGCTGGGGCAGCAGTCTGAGGGAGGTGGTTGTTTCCTATATAATTGGAAAGCTGTGCCAAGGCTGCCAGAATAGACTTGTGCATATAAAGCAAGCGAGACTAATCTTCATCCCAAGAAGTTTTCAGATGGTCCTTCAGTGGTGTGTTTCCTGTTGCTGCTGTTGGAAGTCAGTTTTCCCACAGAAGATTTGGAAATGGGTTTTCCCAAGTGTCGTGGCTTTGCCCACATTGCTAAATTCCAGTAGTGGGTCAGCTGCTCTGACACTCACATTGCACAAGGCTTTCTCATGTCCAGTGTTTCCTGTGGCAAACCACTGTCCCAGCTCCCAGCACTGGAGGAAAGGCCAGGAAGGAAAGTGTCTTTATGCTCCCCGATTCTCACTTGTAGAACTTTTTAAGGCCCTTACAATTTATCATAAGTTTTTAAAAGTGAAAAACAGTATTGAATTACACTTGGAATCGAGCAGTAGATTAAAGGAGGCAGTAGTAGCCTGTAAATAATTCTATTCGTTGATTTCTGTTTAATCTGTGGTGTCCATAGCTGTTGGGTGTGAACAGAGAAGGAGGCACAGACTTCTTTCCAGCTTGGGCAGAAGTTTCTATCAGCAGGTACACAACAGGGTATTTATCTGATGTTTTCGATGTAGACCAGCTCATGGGGAGACTCTTAAATAAAGACCTTGACCCTATGCACAGTAATGGAAAGCTGCTTTTTTACCCATCTGGTCTGTATTCTGAAGGACTGATGAACTCTAAAGACTGTCAAGGTGAGAAAATTACTTCCTTTCCCCCCCTTGCCAAAACCATCTTTGCTTTCTTACTTCTGAAACTGTTTTGGCCCCTGCCTTGTTAAAAGCAGCTACAGGAGATGAGTAGGAAGCAAGAGATGCTTCTGCTGAGCCCAGATTCTGAGCACTTTCAGAGTTTTCTCTGGCCCAAAATGGTTTTGGAGCAAGGTTGCAATGTTTCCTGCAAGTGTTGGTGATGTGTCATCCAGGATGTGGTAGACATCGTTGCCTCATTAGACATGTTTTTATTAACATGTTATTTCTCATCAGCTTCATCAAGAGCAGCTGTTGTTTATGTATAGGAAGACTGCCATTCTAAAACCAGTAAGGCAGATGGGAAAGTAGGGTATTAATAAAGAGCTTTGGCCCTGTGTTCTGCAGAAGGATACATAAGGAGGATAAGAAGGAAACTTAAAATGCTTGGAAATTTTGCTCCTAGCAAAATGTCACAGAATTGAAATTAGGCTGAAAGTTACATGAAGTTGTTTACAAAAGCAGTTGAATGAATGAATGGATTTTGGGTTCTGTCTTTGCAAACATGATACAATTTCCTTTGCACTTATATCCTTTTTAAAGGAATATGAAAAATAATCCAAACCCAACTGCTAGTTCATCTTGTTTAATGATGCTTTTAAAGCACTCTTTGTTCATATTTTTTAAACACGTTTCGAGATCATTGTACACCCAAAAAGCAGAGCGATAAATTTTATCATTTGTGTGTCATGTAGATGTATGTCTGGGTGTGACTTTTCTGCTTTGTACATTGTTCTCCCCGTATTACATTGCAAACAGTCTGTACTTAAATTCTACTGCTGCAAAATATTAATATGTTGTCCTTTATTTTGGCAAGCCATAAAGATGCAGAAATCTTAATGGACGTGAAAGCATGAAAAGGAAGCCATTGTTCAACCAAGTGTAGCTTTCATTCATTCTGTAACTCTGTAATAAATGCAAGATGTTGAAAGGAGAGGAGCCAATATTAGTGTGGTCCTAAGAGACCAAACAAATAATGGAGCTACTTAAATTTGTCGTTCTTCTTTCGTGATTACAGTTAAAATCTAAAATGTACACAGATGTTATTTCTGTATAGATTCTGTATAGATAGTTTTGAGCATTGTTAAATCTTTTTGTAATGTTTATAATATAACGGTTTCCTTTTTTTTTAAGGAGTTTGTGGATTTTTTTAAATTGAAGTCCAGCAGGCAGTCAGTTACTGCAGAGTGCAAGGAATCACTGATGTAGTGGAGAGCTGCTGCCTTAGCAGGGTGTGGTCTTACCTGGTCAGTTCTGTGGGCAAGGTGCCAGCTTGGAGTGGCACACAAGTCAGGTGGCAGTGGCAGTAACTTCCCTTTCACACAGGCATGTCATGGTTTGCACTGGGTTTTGGGACTCTGGTTTTTGAGGATGTGGATGTTCAGGCATTACTATCTGAGCCTCAGCTACTCTGGGGCAGAAATAATCCTCTGTGAGCGGAGGTATCTGGTGTTTAGGTTGCCTTTGTTTTGGTGAAATTGTTTCCATGCTAATATTCCTGTGTTGGACCTCTGGAAAGAAAAGAATGTAGGTTTGGGCTGATTCATAATCCAGCAAGTTGGAGGTTGCTTAACCTTGCCTAAAGCTCTGCATCTGAATCCCACAGCTGCTTACAGAATAAGGATCTCAATAGCTTGTGAAGGTCTTGTAGGAGTGAGGAAAGCAAATGGAACCGACTCTAAGCGTGGCTATCATATGTCAGTCCAGATTTTCTTGCAAAACTCCTATCTGTGTGTGTTCCCTGGGACCACATCTGCTGCCTTCCATGCACTCTAAGAAATCCAGGGCTTATGAGATGAAGGCAAACCTGAATGCAGGCTCTCACACCACCACGTGTGCACCAGCTCTGTGTATTTGCTGAATCCTCTGCTCACGTGTTTCCTTGAGCTGATGTTGCCGTTTGTCTCGGAGCCCAACAAAATAAACACACCCAGAAAGATATTTGTGGCAGAAAGAGTGGCAAATTGATGTGTGGTACTTCTGCATCTTTGGTTCTTGTCTGGAGGATAAGGCTGCAGGAGAAAAGGTGGTGGCCTGGACACAAACAAAAGAGCTGTTGCACTTGACTGGACTCAAATAGAGGTGACAGCAGTTTAAAAACTCAGGAAGCTATTCCTGCTGAAGGGAGGTTGTGCAAGTTGGTGAACGGAGTGTTTATGTGACATGAGAAACTCAGTATCTACCTGTTTTTCCCCAAATGGATCCCCAGGTGGTGGAAAAATGGAGGAGGTATTTGGAAAATGCTGGTACACCGGCATTGAGCAGATTGACCCATTCCTCCTACATCTTTTTCTCCCTGTAGCACTATTCTTTAGCAGAAACACTTCCATTCTTGCAGCATTTTGTGATATGCAGCGGGTTTAAATCCGGATTAAATCCCACTGAAGGAGTCAGTGGTGTTACAGTGCAAAAGCTGGTGGGAGATAAGTCCGGAATCCTTTGTGATTCTCATTGCATGAGGCATAGGAGGTGTAGCTGCTGGCTGAAGAGAAGGGAAACGTCCTCTGTGTCAGGGTGGATGTATTTCTGTCAGGAGGGAGCTATTGCTCCAAACCAAGCCGTGCCATGCTCGGGATGAATAAGCATGAATGCTATACATGCAAGCAGTGTTCTTCCATCTGTGTGTGTCAGACGGAGCAGAATCAGTTTTAGTGCATGTGAGGGCTGGGGAGCAGGCTGGAGGCCCAGCATGTGGCCTGGGTTAGCTGCTTGGCCCGGCAGGCTCGGTGCTGCTGCTGGAGCAGCAAACCCAGCGTGGCATCTTGTCAGAACTGGGCTTGTCTCCAGGAGCTCATTCCATAACCCCAGCAGTTCAGATGGGAAGTTTCCAGAGGTGAGCTGTGTTTGATCAGCTGTGTTTGAATGTCCAGGCACATCAGTGCTGGAGTCAAGTGTTTGGCGAGCACGTGATGAACGGTTTGAACAAAATTCTCCCCGTGGAAGGTGATGCTGCCTGACTTTCATTAAGTAGTCACCAGTGTGCGTGTTCAAAATTCAAAACTAACTGTTTGTTTCACTTTTCTTGAAAAGGGAAAAAAGGGGCTTCTCAGAAACATGGGAACAAACCTTGTTCTCCACCTTCCTATTTGTTTTAATACGAGTGGAAGACAAAAAACCTCCAAATTTGATGTCTTCATCACATGTTGGATTATTTCAGTTAAGGCTTTTTTCTGTTCAGAACTGATATATTTGCAATATATTCTATGCTGCTGGTAGGATTGTGTTGAAGCCAAAGGCAGTGAAAGATGATCAAATAATTCTCCCAGTGTATCTTTAGGCTTAGAATTCAGCTTTTTGTGAGTTCATAACTGTCTGAAGTTTGCTGTATTTGACAGCATAAATGAGAAGCTGGTCTTGCAGATAGTGGTAAACCTTCCTTGGGGTTTAGAAACTTTGTACAAAGTACCACACAAAGTGCACTGAAAGCACATAATTAATCACTTCAGTAGCTCCTGCTCTGCACAGCCACAACTCAAGCTGTCCATTGTTGCCACATCATTTGACTGCATGAAGCCCCGTTAATTCTGATTTAAAGGTCTAAGAACAGTAATTTGATTGTCTCAAACATCTCTTAATGCCTTAACAGTGAAAAAGGACCTACATATTTCCTTCTGAAATGTAATTGCCTGCAGGCATGAGTCCCATTTTGTGTCTGACCAGTGGTGATAAGGAAGCACATGATACCTTACAGGGGTTTGCAGCACATCTATAATCACCAGCAATATTTTTGTGCCATGTTTTTGGTGTTAGGGCTCTTTTTGCAGGAGGAATGAAGCTATATGCCCTCACAGTTTTTCCCTTACGCAATGAAAAATAAATGTCATTATTACATATCATGATTTCATACTTGTCTCAGAATAATGCAGATTTTTATTTAGCAGAATGCAGAATTTTCACAGTTAAGAGGTTTGAAAATAAAATGCATCATGGTTTCCAGCCTACAACCTAGTATCCCAGGAATCTGCTGAAATCCCTTTTTTTGGAGTGTATGCTGTCAGTGGATGTTTTGCTCTTATGTTTCACTGGGGCTTTTTTTCCTCAGGAAAATAAGGACACTAGCACATTCATAAATGAATTTAATTTAGTTTTCAGGTAAGGACAACGATGCCTGCAGTTCTGCCTTTATGGGTATGGAAGGTAAATGAAGAGTGTAAGATTGATGGCATTGTAGGCAACAGTCCCTGCTCCTGTAATTTAATGATAAACTGAATATCTGTAAGGGAGCATGCATAGGGAGGAAGCTTAAACACCTGTTTTTATGTTTTGTAATATTTCTATTGAGTTTTTAGTATGATAAAAATGATGTTTTGGTTTCCTTTAGAAATAAAGATAAACACATAGGGGTGATGTGGCAAACAAAAAACCCTTTTAATAGTGTGCAGTAGCACACAACAAACTGCACTACCGTTTAGGTTGTGTCAAGATTTCTATCCTGGATCCAATTTTCAGGGTTGTTGTCAGTTCTGAAAGTCTGCTTCAGTCCGAAACTTGGCAAGGTGTTTCTCTGCCAAGAACGTATTGTTGTCTTTTTCAACTGAAGTGTATCTGGTTTCTTAATTTCTAGGATTTTATGAGCACTTCCAAAATATTAGTTGCTGTAATACCAGTGGGAGTGCTGCAGTGATTTTTCTGGCAGAAGGATGCGGCGTGTGTGTGCAAAATACTGATGATTTAACGTACAATGAGATATGCTGTATTATCTGTTTAGTTAAAGCACACTTTGTGGTAAAAGGGATTGTAATGCTTATCATAACAGGCAAGTCAGTTGCCCAGGGAGCTGTCACTGGGAAGGCACGGTGCAGGCTTTGCTGCAGAGCTCTGCCAGTGTGTGCTAATCTGGAGTTCCGTATTGTATCTGCTCCTTTGTGGGGCTGATCTCCGAGCGACTTCAGGCTGTGCTGCAGAGCAGTGAATCGCATGGCGATGTTCCGATGAATGGAGAGTAGGATTAGACCAAAACCCCATTATCTGGCCAGTCCTCAGGAGGTATGGAGTGACAGGTCTCCTGCCTTGACTGGAATTGCTTGCCACCCAGAGGAGTGCAAGGATGATTTATGTCAGAGGCTTTTTGTTGGAGAGCTTCCAAAGAAAGCAGTGGGAATGGTGTGGATTACTGTCTTCTGTGTCATTAAAAATAATCTGGGAAACTGATCCCTTCCTTGCCCTGTCCATGAATTCTAGCACCCCAGTCAGTGGTTTGGGTGTATAATACTTGCTGTGTGCCATTTGAAATGTGTTAACTGTGGAACTCCTTAAATATTATTTTTTCTTAGGCCACTCAAAAATGGTGTAGTTAAAGGAGATAATGTTTGCCTGATTTGTTTATTTCACTTTGGTTCTGGGTCATACTGGACGTGATGTCGAGTCCTCTCCAACCACTGGCTGGTGTCCAGACATGGCCAGTGTTAATGGGGAGAGAATTTATTCACCCAGCATCTTTTCCTTCATCTTGGAGTTGTACTTTGCGAGAAGTGCCTCTCAGCCACCTACTCAAGCACTGTGAAACAAAAGCTTCAGCTTCTGTTTGTACTCAGTTACCTCACAGTTGAGCTGAGGGATGCTTTGGAAGTGTACCCAGCTGAACTGCCCAACTGCAGTGTGGGTTCTAAAAACCATCTTACACAGCCCTGGCCAGTGCTCCAGCCCTGGCCTGGAATCTCTGCGAGTCCTTCGTGCACTGTCAAGTCTGCATCAGGGTCTGGCTAGGGAGAACACAGTCATCTTTTTTAAGAAAAACTGTTGTGTGTTACATGTTGCCTTTATTATGTACAAGCAATACTTAGGGGTCTCTTTAATCACATTACTGCTGAAAGGTGTATTATCTATTTTTGCATTCATATTGCAGATTTCATGTAACTGTTGATGTTCCTGTTCAGGACACTGTTACTCCTGTGACTGAGATGTCGGGTGCCTGCCATTAACCTCTAGTTCTTTCTCTCCCCTGCCCCTTTTTTTAGAGGCCTTTGAGTCTTTGCTTCGCTTTGCTGAAAACCGCACAAGTTCCCTGTTTGAGACAGCTTACAGACCTATGGCAAAGGAAGCAGCAGAGCCTGTTAAGGAGCTTTTCACAGACATCTCTCTCTACATTCTGGGCGCAGAGACCACAGTGGAAAGTGCAGTACTACGGTTCTTTGACAGTCTCTTTCCTCTGGTGTATAGCCGGCTAATAAACCCAGGAATTACAGATCTGTCAGACGACTATACAGAGTGTCTGCGGCTTACAAGGCAAGACATAAATCCTTTTGGACACTATTCTAAAAACATGGTTACAGAGCTGTCAAAATCTCTTTGGGCCAGTAGGATGCTGAGCCAGGCCCTGAGCCTGGGCATTGAAGTGATAAATACTACTGAACACGCCGCTCTGACGAAGGAGTGCAGCAGAGCCCTGGTGAAGATGCAGTACTGCCCACACTGCCAGGGCCTGACACTCATCAGGCCCTGTGTGGGATATTGTCTCAATGTAATGAGGGGCTGCCTGGCCAGCGTGTCAGAACTGGACGCACAATGGAGGGAGTTTATCTCCACGCTGGAATATCTGACTAATGAAATGGCTGCCTCACACGATCTGGAAATTGCTCTGTCGGGGATCTGGAACTCCATCAACGAGGCCATCCTGCACGCACAGCTGAATGGACCACAGCTCTCTGCTACAGTAAGTGCTCTATAATTATTTGCTACTCCCATTTATCAGTTTCCTCATTTGGTGGATAAACATTTAAACAAGTTGGTGTTGTCTTTGCATCAGTTTTTAATCTTTCACTAGATCTGTGTTTTATAATCCATGCAAACTTTACAGACAATTATGATGGGGTTCAATAGAGTCTGCTTTGAAATGAAAGGGGGGTTTGTTTCTTTAGAAGGAACCCTGTAAAGCAGAGAGCTCTGCCTTGTCTGCTCAGTTGTCTGAACAAAAATTTGGGGTCTTTGATACTGGATATCAATCAAGTGTTACCCTGGCATGTAACTGTAGCGTGGGGAGACGTTCCACAGGATTTGGTATAAGGGGCTAGAAAAGTGAGCTTTTAAATAAAGGCAAAAGAATTGACTTTCACAATTTTACAGTCCCTTTACTTCTGTGTTGACTGAGACATCAGGAAGGTAGTACAGTTCTGTAATAAGTACACCTATCATACAGAAGCTGGGAAAAGAGCATGAAAAAATTCAAACTTATTTGGCAGCATTTACATAAGTAAAGGATAAAAATACACTTGAAGTGGAAATGGCTTTGTGAGTGGTGTAGATTAAGGAGGAAAGAACTGTCATATAAATAATAGCAGCATATGACTGGCAGGTGTTCTCTCAAGGTGTTGAAGATTAGACTAGCAATTACTGAAATGACTAATGATGCAGCTGACTACATCTGTATGAAGTTAACACAACTGTCAGTGGAAAAAAATGTAGCAGTGTGGCCTTAAGTAGGGTATAAAGACTAATCTAAAATATGCAGATAGATCTGCCCGTCTTGAAAGTAAAGGAATTCTTGGAGAGAACAAATGAGATGGAAATGCACAAATTTAAATATGTAATTTCTGTGTAGAACTTTGGTCTCCACATTGTGTAAGAGAAAAAGTAGTCTAGAGGGTTCACAGAAAGAAGCTGTGGCACAGTCTATTCTAAACGAAGGATGTTTTTTTAAACGGAGAAAAATGCTTCTGTGTTTGCAGCCTTCCAAAATCCCTAATATTGCAGCTCCCTTCACTGCAGAACACCTGAGCCAGACTTAGTCAGTCTATACAATATATAATTTATATAATTTATTATACTTAAATTATAAAAAAACCTCAACCACTTGTTGTAATCTGATAGAACTTCACTTGGTATTTTTAGTTAAAACTCAGTTCATATTGCCTCAGTTTTCCTTTCCTTTTCATGAATGATGAACTTGCTAGTTTATCTGACATCCAAAGATGACCATGAAAAATCTCTAAGAAATATGTCCAGGTTCTTGAGTAGTGGATAGCGGGCACTGGAGCCTGCAAGTGCTGCAGGTCTGCACTGTGCTGAAATCTACTTGGTGGTGTCCCAGTGTACCCCATGGAGCAGTGTTAAACTTAGAACGAGTCATGACCAATGTTCCTGCATCTGCCCCTATTTTCACTCAGAAGTTGTTTTTATACGAGTCTAGAAGGCGACCAGAAATCAAAGTACACTATTGCGGTGTATTGGTTTTATCTGACTATAGATGGATACCTCTAAAGTCATTGTAGAGCTTCATTGCTGAGTACACGGACAAAATGCTGAAACATAACTCTGCACTGCATTTATCAGCCTCATAATTAACATGCACTTGCTTAGCTTAGAGCGGTAAAATTCATGATCCAGGTGAATAGTGGATAATTATGGATGAACTCAATGAGTGTATTGCTTTTAGGTGATTTGGAAGTAGAATTCTCTCTAAAATGTCTTTCGGGCTCAGGATTCTCTTTAAAGATTATTCAAATAATTTTATTTGGGGCCTTCTTAGTTCCCTAGCAATACCTTTAAACATTCGCCTTCTTCATTTGGAATAAGTTCAGAAAATGCTGTTGTGTTTGAAACGCCATTGATTCTTTTTTTGTGAAGTTAGCTTTCCCTCACTGGCAGAATCTCCATGTGCAGAAGAGGTTTGTGTGTTGTTCTAGGGACTGCTCACTAGGATGGCAAAGGATGTTTTCTGTTTGAAAATAAAAACTATGCCTCAGTGTGTGTTACCCTCCATCCTTTCAGCTGTCTGCAGAGTAAGATTATATTTCGAAGACAGAGCATGTTTCACCATTTGAACAAGCATTCATCTGATACTGGTTTAAAATTTTCCTGATTAGTTACAGAGGATAACCATTATTTAGAAAATTGACCCTAATTAAGCCGTATTTTCTTCTCTGAAGAAGCGGAAAGGAGTTCAATCCTCAGGTTCAGGATTTCTGGCTGGAGATGGCTTCTGGGAATCCAGGCTGTGATTCTCAATTACACTGGGGCCGTGTGATTTGTACCCAGTGTATTTACTGTTGGTTTTACTTACGGGATTCTCTTTTTTCCCCAGAAAAGATACCTTCTCTTTTCCTTTCCTAAGTGTTTGGAGACCTTTTTTTGCTCCTGCAGCATACTCTCCAGCTTCTGCAAAAGTGGAAATGTTCAACTTAGGTACAGTTTCCATTACAAATGCAGTAATTGGTTTCATTTGATTATAATGGAAAACTCATCCAGGAAAGCAGAGCACTCCTAGTAATCTTCATTTATCCCAAGGCAGCCTTAATTAATGTGCCTGCCCTTTTGGGAAACATTTTACATTTTTAATAGACAATATGGCTAAAAATTAGGGTTCTTTTATTCTCTTGTTGCCTGCCTTGGATGATAGTGAATAATGGAAAGTTAGATTATGTTTTCTTTAAAACGGGGAAGGGGTGAAATAAACCAATGAAGCACTTAGGATACTTTGCTCAAATGAGGTGCAGTCAATTGATATTAAATCTAAAAATAAAAATCCTATTTGTATGAGGAGTGCATAATTTCAGGAAAGTGGCCTCTGCTGATCTCGTCCATTACAGCCAAGAGAATTGCTTGCTTTGCTGGGATAGCAAGTGTGAAAGGTCACCTTTAAGATATTGGTGATCTCTCCTCAGATTCCTGGGGAATGTGCCATGCCATTTGTTCAATGATGCTGGCTTGCCTCCAGCTTACTTAACCTAATGCAGGCCAGCCCCGGTCTGCAGCACCAGCAATCATCATCATTGCTTTCATCTGCTCAATCTAATTGTCTTTCCTCCTGGTAGGAGCCCTGACTGCCTCGTGGTGCCAGCTACACACACCAACTTGGTTTGCCCTTCCTTACCATTTTCCTCTTTGTCTATTTCTTTTTCTGTCTTTGCGTTTTAAAGCTGGTCTCCTTTTTCACGTGTTCAGTTTACTGTATTGCTGTACAAACTCTGTATTTATGCATCATTCCTGACGTTAATTTTATCATTCAAGGTGAAAGTAAACTACTCTCAGCTAAGATGCAGAGAGGAGCAGGAGGAGAGGCAGTTCTGAAATGCACGTGGTTGCTGGCACTTCAGGCGGGTGCATCAGCAGGTGGGGTAACAAACACTGCCCACACTCCCGGGAGCCAAATCCCAGTGAGGTGTTCCCATTGCTTGTGTAGGGCCAGCAGGGACTTGCAGCCCAACTCCAGCACGTCGTGTCTGGGGATGGGTATTGGAAACAGAGTAAGAGGTAAGGAAGGTTTCTGTTGGATCAGAAAGGGCTGGAATCTGACTAGTCCGACCAGCTACAGGTCTGCACCTCCACTGGTACACGGGGCATATCTGAGTGCCTCAGCTTGGGCCTTCAGTGAGGCTTGGCCATCTTGCCCCCACAGTGGCACTGCTGCTTCTGACAGGCACCCATGATCTGTGGGACGGGTTTCCTGCTGGACCAGTGGGCACTCACGAGTTGCTGCCCTGCTCAGGCACGGACTTCCTTTAGCTTTGCCAGTTCATGGTTACAGAGATTCCCCTCTCCAGTCTCTGGAACAGAATCCCTTTGCCTGCCTGCCCCCGTGGTGGGAAATGCAAAGGGATGTGTGTTAGCAGAATATTTGGACTGTGGGAAGGCACGTATTTCTCTCTGTTCTTGCTGCAAGAAGTTCATAAACATAAAGTATTTATCTTGTTGCTGATGTTGTAATGGCTGAAAAAGCATTAAATGAGGAGAATGTAAAAAGCCACAGACCCGATATTTTTAGACTGGATAACTATTAGGCAAGAGCAAAGTCCAACATATCGTGTTTTGTGATTTTAGGAGTAATAAAAGCAAAAGCTAATAAAAGGCTTTATAGGGATTATAAAACCGAGATATGATCAGAGATTAAGCATTAGGAGAAAGCAGAAAGATGTGCCTCAAGGCAGTTAATTTCTTGGAGACAAGCTCACCAATTAATGTGATAAAAGTGGTATAAAAAAAGTGATAGAAAAATAAACTTGGGGAAGAGGAGCAGATAGAGGCAGGAGAAATACAGGAAGGGAGGAGTGTTTAAGATGCAAGACGCACGGAATTGCAGGCACGTCAGGAAGCACAGAAATGGTGATTGTGATCAAAATCAATGACAACCTTTCTATAAGTTGTGAAGACAACAAGGAGAAGGATGGATAATATTGAGAAAAGATCCACTAAATACCATTTGTATTTTAGAGGGACTGGTTTCAGGTTGTAATGAAAGAGACTCTCCAATGCCTATTTCTGGCAGATCATTTGAGTGTTGTTTCTTAAAAGTTCGTGTGGCTCAGAAGAAATGCGAGAAAGGCATGAGAAGGTGAAAGCTTCTAGCAAGGACTGTTGTCCTCACTGACAAAGAAAATACAGATAAAGGAGTTGGGCTTTCTGTGCCTGTCCAACCACTTCTGCTGTGGTCCTTGGCAATTAGGGATGTCACTGGGACCTGGGAGGCAAATTACACAGAATTAACAGCAAATTAGGACTTAGGGGAGTTAAAAAAAAAAAAAGAACATAAAGTATATATAGATAGATGGTTGTTCTTGGTGGCTGGTTGATCAATCTCCTCCCATCAGTGGGTTTAAATGTTGCATTTAACCAAAACAGATGGATCACTGCTGAGAAGCAGCACATAGTACCTTTGCACTGAACAAGCAAACCATATAGATATTTGCTAGATTCAGTTTAAGGATAGAAGGGGGCATTGGCCTGTGAAAGAACATACTTGGGGTATCCTGGGATGCCTGTGCTACTGCAGTGGCCTTGAGCCAGAACTTACGGGGGAGGGGCCTTTGGGGAAAACAAATATAAAAAGCTTACTATAAATTTTCTGGTAAAAATTCAACAGTGTCTGGAAGGCTTACAGAAAATAACTCAGGTGTCTTAAATTATTAGGAATGCAGAAAAAAAACCAAACCTGAACAATAAAAGACCCAAGATCTGTTAAACGGTCACCTTTAGGGCAAGAAAAGCCTAGAGAAAAGAGTGCCAAATTTGCAGCAGCAGGAGATTGATGCACAGTAACCTTACAAATTTGAAAAGGAAGCGGCAGTACTACGAACAAAATAACTTTGTGCTGAGTGAGTTCACAGCAACAAAGAGTTTCTGCCAGCCAGTAATGAACTACTTGATTAATGACATTGAGTGGTATCATAAAACACTCCTGGAGACTTTGGAGAACACTCAGAGCTGAACTCAGGTGCTTCCTTCCTGCAAGTTTTCCAATTCAAATGATCAACACCAGCTGTCAATAAGTATAAAAATTGTACTTAGCAGAGGTTAAAGCAGTATATTCAATTCCTTGTGGTTAGAGTGCAGAAAACAACTGTAAAAATGGCCAGGGAAAGTTATGTTTGTGTAATATTTGCACTAGAAATGTTGTTTTAAATGACATTTTGCTTTTTCTAAGCACTTAGCAGGAAACCTCCTCTGAAAACAGAAACTGGAGGAACCCTCAGATGTGATGAGGTTTCTGTTAAAGATCTCCAAGCAGCCCTGTCTGATTTAGCAGCACTTCTTGCAGTCCTTTTAGATTTGGTTCTCATGAACCCAGGTTATGTGAATGTACATCAGGTTCAAATCCTTTGTGAATCTCGAGGCAGAAGACCCTTTAGAAACCAGGGGAATTGCCCCAAGAACACACCTTGCAATGACCTATTTCTGTGGGAAAGGTAAGAGGATGGCTTTCACAGTGGTGTAAAACACGCGAAAATAAGTCTGCACTAAATTTTTGGTTTATTTCTCTTGGGCTTTGTACTCATTAAGATACTGCTCTAATCTTATGGTCAGTCATGGGTGAATTTTTAAAAAGCAGCAGTGGAGCTATATGTCTGGAATCAACTGAATTTCATGGAGTGTAAGCATCTAATTCTTGTAGTCGGCTTTGTAAGTCTTGCCACGTGGAATTTGCTTGATTTAAAAGCATTTTGACACTTGAGTGCTGTGGAAGTATTTCTGGAAATAATCATCTAAATTGTTTAATGCATTTGCCTTATTTCCATCTGTTACAGAAGTCGTCTGGAGAGTTAGAGCTCATGTAGCCTTGAACAGCTCTCTAAGGGGATACAAGGAGCTTTCTGGCCCCTGTTGGTGAATGACAGTTCTCTTCCATGCAGGTGTTTGATAGCACAGAGTAGCCTGATTTCTTCGTGGTAAGGATCATCTCCTCTGTAGCTATAGAACTGCTTGAAGTTAAGTATTTATGTCAAAATGAAGTAGGTTAAATTGAAATACATATTTCCAAAAATCTAAATTATTATCAAGTGGAGCAGGAATAAAGAAGCACCATGTAATTAAAATTGAGTTAGTTCTGAGAATATTTACTGGGTATTATCCAGCTGTCATGTTGTTTGACTAAACATGTAGCTAAGAATTTGATTTGACATAAATTGTACAGCCTTAAGTTGCTTTTGCAGAAGTGATGATTCATTTGCATGGATGTGTCTCTTCATCCCCAAAGGCGTTCCTTCACAAGGCCCATCTTGCCTCCCAACTGGCTGCTGACGTGCTAATAGTGCTTAACCACACTATTAATGAGTCATTAATCTGTAGTAAGATAGAAAGCTCTTTTCAGCCTGGTGGAGCAGTATTCAAGTTCTACTTTTCATTCCCTAAATCTTGGATTTTGTGTAAACACGTAACCTAAAAGGCTTACGTTAAACACTGATATCAATGCAATTGATAGATGTAGCTTTTTACCTGCTTTTGATCTGAGACCAGCTTTATCTGTGATTAACCATTTGTGGTTAATTACTGTGATTAAGGTTTTGGGAATGATAGTGACTTGGGGGTACTGCCTTTGACAAAAGCTTCTGTCTTTGAGAGGGATCACAGCACCATTATTTTTCCTGTTTACAATCAAGGTATGCTTGTTTGGCCTAATCTTACTGCCAGAGTGTTTGTGGAAAATGTGTCAGGTGTTTGTGTATGTTTGCGGGGTCCCAGAAATGGTGTTAAGTGTGTTTTCTGGAGATGTGCATGCATGCCTGTTCAAACCAGATGAAATTGTGCATGATTTGGGTGTTTCTTCTGCATGGCACGTGCTAATGTATGCTGTAGGGCCAGATGTAGAGAGTAAGGACAGCAGATTAATGATAAGGCCAAGAAATAGTAGCCGGCTTTCAGAGCAAGAGGCCTAAGCAGCGTTGTAAAAAATGAGCTTAAAAAAAGTAATTCACTTTGTATTACGCATACCTGTATTTAGGTAAAATAATTCAGAGGTGATAAACTGCTGAGCCGTAAATTTTATTACTTCATTGTTGTTTTCTTTAGGCTTAAAAACAGTGATACTCCATTGATGTTAAATCTAAATACATCCTTAAAGTGCACGGTTGAGGAAGCAAGTGTCCTTTGCCATTGCAGGGCTGTTCAGCCTGTCGCTCTGTGATGTTCAGTGCTGTCAGGACTAACACAAGCATCCACAAGCAGTTGTGCACACACTGACACACGCAGCCCACTGCTTTTCTTCACACCTTCAAAGCTGGGTCTGTTCTAGTGTGGATAATCAACTCAGCTCTAAAAGTGCAGCAGCTATTTTTATTTAGTCAGAATGAGCTCATGAGTTCTACTATGGACTTGAGTTTAGTTTTTCTCAGGGCTGTGTATCAGCATGATATGGCCACTTTTTCTCAAAACAGCTGCTTTGCTTCACTTTGTTTTACAAACCAAGGCTCTGGAATTTTTCAGCACCACCTTATGGTTCCTAGAGAATTAGATCCTGGGAACTCTAGCAGCAAGTATAATTAAAAATAAACCCCAGAGTCATAAGCTGTGTTAAGTATGGTGACAATGATGCTCGTTTTCCCCTCAGAGTTGAAAATGCTGAAGGATACCTTCATGGTAATGTGTGTGTCCTGTTTGACTTTAGCTCGATGCTGTAGAAGAGGAGGATGTGCCCAAGGCAGGATATGAGCTCCAGAATACAAGGCCTGTCAGAGCTGTAATCATAAACCTGCCAAGAGAGCACAGTTATAATTTCACAGAGCCAGGGTTGTCACTGAGCACTCTCTATCTTCCTTGGAATATGAGTCTGGTGTCAGCGCTTCACCATTATTAGAGTTGAAAGATGAAGGACGTAAATATGGTAAGAGTCCAGGATTTTGCTTGAAGCACAGCACTGAGCAAGGCAATCAATGGTTGGGATAATATTTATGGAAATGATGATACTCAAGATGACAGATGATGTGCTTAGTGTTTCAACGAGTCTTGTGTACACTTTATTCATTGTTTCTACTTCTTTCTTTTTTATTCTATGCTCTTATTGTAAGCCTCCCCAGATTGTGGAAGTTGTCTGCTGAAATCGAGTGTTATTTTCTATGATGAAATCAATTTAAACTACAAAAGAGAAATTAGATGTGCAGGTTCTTTTTACGAACCTGACTTTCTGTACTGTGGTTTGTTAAAAATGATGGATTTTGTAGCTGCATTGCTTTAGAATTTTGTCACTTCTGTTTGTTGTGGTTAATTTTTGGTCTTATAAATTAACAAGGCATCAAACAATGAAGTTGGAGTGTTGCCGGGTTGGGGTCCAGACCCTGGTAAAAAATGCAGCTCGAGCATATTGGCAGTGAGGCTGCTTGTTATTCATTGTAAGGCGTCTGGCTATGGGAGTGTTAGATGTTTGACAGCATTGAATAGATTCCAGTCAGCCATACAAACTACCTCCACTGAAGTGGAAAGGACCATAAAATTGTTTTAGCAACAGCTAATTCTCCTGAGTCTTTTAAGGCTTTTTTTCCCTTATTTTTTCTTTAACCATTTGGTTGCCAGTGGAGGATTTGCCAGTTTAAACAATAAATGTTCCCAGATTCATTTCATTTTTAAGATAGTTAAGAAAGCGTTCCATCGATTTTTTGCATTTAGCATAGTTTAGATTTTGGGGGAAAAATGACCAAAACCCCCCAAAAAACCACCAGCCATCTAAAGTGTACCTTGAACAATGCTACATTTCTTTAAATATAAAAACTGAACTATAAAGTAACTTTTAGCACTGTTTTTTCTATCAATAACTTCAGGTCCTATTTTTATCAACAAGGCATTTGGGGGCTAATCTGTTAACTTGTAGGTATTTTGTTTCATGCCCCTGCTCACCTTTTAGGTGCTGCAGTGCCACACAAGCTTAGTGCTGCAGGTTCTTTTACAAACAGCTTGGGGCGTTGTCTTTTCAATCTCCAGCTGAAGATGTGTGTAAATTCTTCTAGCTTTACTCTGAATTCCTTTGATTTTTTTTTTTCTCCTAAGTAGCTTAGTCTGTGGATTCAGTGTGTGAAAGAACATAAAAATGTGTTCTTACCTATCACATATTTGATATTGTAAGTGCTGGCTGCCTCACTGTGTGCTGTGGTTCAGTCATGAACTGTAGTCGTGTCTGGCAGACGCAGTGACAGTAGCTTTGGATTATACCAAGGGAAGATGGAGAGTGAGGAGGTCCTCAGCTGTTACAGCTTCATTGAAGGGACTTACAGGAACCTGGGGATAATGTTCAGTTTTTCCATTTGTCTGAGTGCAAGGCTGCAACCTGCTGACATTAGATGGGCCATGAGATTCGGGTGAAAAGCCAGTTGGCTCTCTTGTCACCTTCTGCCGTAAAAGAGGCTGCCTCTTGTGAAGACCTCTGTCTTGTACCCTGGGAAAAATGACATATTTCATCCAGCTGAGTACAAACTTCCCTTTTCCTCTCCTATTTCCCAGTAATTATTCAGTTAGGTTAAGATTAATTGGAAAAATTGAGAAAAAATTGCCATTACCAGCATTTAGTCTTACACTAGAAATGCTGTAATGCTTCCTAGCTGTGCTAGGAAGGCACTGGGCAGCAGCATCAGCACACGATGCTGCACTGGATCAGGGCTCAAATGGTCATATTGTGAATAAACCTAGGGCACAGCTTGGAAACAGATGCCTGGTGACTCATGGGGTGTGTGCCCTTCTTATGTGGCAGATGAGGTGAAAAGCTCTGGTGATTTTATTGTGCTTCTCTAGGATTTTATTAATTGTAGTGAAGCTTTATTTATTTTTTATTCTTCTAGTCCATCTATACAAAACCTTCACTGAGTTTTCCTGTAGTCCACCTATGTCTATATAAGCCAGAGAAGTCTGCAGTTTATGTAAGGGAAAATGGAACTATAAATGGTAGTTATTGAACTTCTTGTACCTGCATTTAGAGGAGAAGACCTGCCTTTTCTTTTAAACACTTGAAGCCCAGAGAGAGATGTGGCCTTTTTAAGGCTGCACCCCTTGTGTGCAGCAGCCAAATGCTTCTGCAGCCATAGGACCAAGCGGAGCAAGTGTCTGCCCTGACCAGCTTAAGGGGACTCTGCTCACAGCAAAATTTGCCATTTATATAGAAAGAAAGATGCACAAATTTTGTTCTCTGTGACGTCAAGCAAGTGTTGGGTTATATGTCACTAACTGGAGACACTATAAAATACCTGATTTTTCAAGCTGGGACAGGGCCTGAGCATTCTGACAGCTGTGTTACATCTGAGTTACTGGCAGTCACCAACACAACTTCCAAAGCTTATTTTTTACAATGGTAAGAGCCTCTGTCTCCTTACCTGAAGTGTCTATTGGTGCCCCTAATCTCTGTTTCTTTGCAAACCTGCTCTGCTCTACACTATCCCCTGTAGTCGTTTTCTGGGAGATCAAACAGTTTTAATCCTCTCTAATGAAATTGTGTTGCTTTTATTGCAGACCCATAGCTCATGAGCTTGTGAGCCATGGCAACATGTGAATCCTCATTTTCCCAGAGGTGGGCCTTGTTGTTGCAGAGTTCCCTAGCAGGCATTTACTACTGGAAATATTAATAAGGAGTGGAGGATAGGGGAAAGAGAAAAAAAATAGTAATTTCTAGACTGTCTGTTTCAAGCATTCAAGTCTGTGCTTTGTTCTCTGTAGCTGGAGTTGGGATCGGGAGTGCAGTTTGAAAGATGAGCACAGGGCCCTGGTGTGTTGGACTGGCAGGAGGCAGAAGGAAACTGGACATACAGAAAGAGAATTGAGGGGCAGACGTCTGTCTGGATAGTGAACTGGAGATTGGAGCATTTCTGTCCATCGCTGTGCCCTTACAGAAGGACACTTGTTTGCTCACATGGTATCACAATGGAAGTACTCAAAGATGTTCACATATTTGTTTGAAAGGTCCATTGGCTCTTTTTAGGGAGATGTCCATGCTTTGTCCCGTTTTCTTTCTTTGTCACTACTTTTTGTTAAAAACTTCCCTTAGTAAGAGAATTTGTTTTGACTCACCGCTGTACTTGATGTATGGAGTTTACCCTTGATTCTCATTCCTAATATGCTCTCTATATTTTAATTACATCCTTTCCCCTCTTTTTTTCTAGTGAGTGTGACACTGCTGCCTTCTGTGGAGGCAAAAGGAGAAAATCCTTTTGTGCTGTGTACTAACCCAGGCTGTCACACCTGAATGTGGCACTAGAGCAGGGACATGCAGAGCTTGATGGATTGTTACCTTCTCATTTTTGTGTACCAAAAGTTGGAACTCATCTGCCAGCAGCAGAACGGACAACAAACATTTCCAAACAAGCCACAGAGAACAGCCCTGGGCCTGGGGGCAGCTGGAATTGTCTGGAATTGGCTGTGTCTGGCACAGGGCAGCCCCTTCCCCTCATAGAGACCCCCCCACCACCACCCCCAGCCAGTGCTGGGCACTGGCACCTGACACAGATGGGAATTTAGGGAGAAAGAGCTCAGACTCGAGCAGTACATCTTTTAGGGAACAGAAGATTGCAGGAAGAAGTTAAACAAGGCACATTCTCAGGAATTGTACATCACGTCTGGGAAAGCCTTTGTTTGTGGCAGGAATTTGTCATTTATGTTTCTGAACTGCTGGATATTGGCAGAAGCAGACAGAGGCCTGTAGGAAGAACTGAAAGAGTGGTTTGAGGTAACGGAGAAAAATTACACTATTCATAGTTAGAATGTGACAGGCAGTGGTTTTGAGAGAATCTTGTTTGTGTGGAAAGAAAAAAGAAAGAGAAAAAAGGGCTAACCCAGAAGAACGAGATGTAGAAGAATATGGAGGGCAAAGCAGTGGGAAAAGAATGTAAGAAATTGAGACAGAAGACATGGAAAAGAGCTAGAAAAACAATTATGGAAACCCCTCCCACCTCCCCATATTTGAGAGTCAAAGAACTGGAATGTGTTTTAAGATTATATAAATGATAATTTTTTGCTGACTGTAGGAAGGTGTCAACAGATGGCCTGGCCTGGCTGGTCTTAGAAGCCATGAAGCAATGTAAACTGGTTTCACTTGGGTTATTCTGAAAAAACAGATATAATACAACAGGGGAGACATTTCCAGCAGCAGCATGGCCACGTTTACAGGTCTCCTCTGCTTCAACCAGGCTTAGCAACTTGACCTGTGCTGTATAGGGAGAGTTGTGCAAAGTTATGGGAGCAGAGCACTGCTCTGTTGTCCTCCAGGCAGTGGTTTCCCTCTCCCAGTGCCGCTTGGCTGCAGTGCTGGGTTTTCCAGTAAGGCACAAGACATTCCACAGGATGGGTTTTCCTTGGAAGCCTGTGGGGAAGGGTGTCACATCAGCCAGCTCTTGGGTTGCACGGGTTTATCTGGAGAAGTCTTTTCAGTTGTTGTATTCCAGTTATTTGCCTCCTTTTTTGTCAATTTGGAGTGCTGGTGGGGACTTAACAACATCAGTATTGTCTGTCTTGCCCTTAGACTGTCCTGCTTGGTTAATCCTACCATTTCAAGCTGGTTTTAGCCATATTTTGCCTATGCTAGAGGAGGCTTGGCTGGATTAATCTGTGAGTTCTCCAGAGCAGTCAGCCTGACCTTCTCAGGTGTGCCCTTCCCTGCTGCTGATAGCTGGGGAGGGACAGGAGTGTGTGAATGACTACACACCCTTTCACACCCACACAGCAGATCTTCAGGGCTTTTGTTCAGTTTCTTTTGCTCCTCTCCCTTTAATTGGTACTAGGTGTTTTACAAAAAAGGCACTTTTGTGTTTTGTTGGGTTTTTTGTGAGGTGTGTGATGCATTACTCTGCAAGCTTTAATCATTAGGTATATCTAATTTATACTTCTCCTTGTCTAAGATTGCCCAGGATATGCCCTCAGTTGTGGGGCTTCATCCTTGATGGAATTATGAAGTCAGCTTCTTGCAGGATTTGAGCTGTTCCATTGATAGACTCTGAATTTTGATATGGGCTTAATTCTTCATGATGGTTAGTTGAAGTGACATTTATCATGATCTGAAAGTAAAAAAGAATGGCTTGTTCGTTATAGTTAACTATAAAAATGTGTAATCAGTCCATGATTCTATTTTGAGACTACATCTAGTGACTCAGGACTTCCAAGTCATAGGACATGATACACTTAAAAAAGTCTTTTCATGTTCCTTCCCAGTGATGAAAATGTTTCATCACTTCTTTACAGTATTCCATAGAATAAATGCGATTTTTTGACATCAGACTGCAAAGAAGTTGTCTTTGTCCCATCATTACTTTGTGCACTAATGAGTGAGACTTGAAATATTAGCTTGTCATTGCAAGGTCTGAGTGGTTCCAGTTTTCCTTGTGTACATTATCTGTTTGTAAAATGCTTTATGAAAGGTTAGGGACAGAACAAGAAAGTTTGTGCCTCACTGGTTTTCTGCCAAAGACCTCATGACCAGTTTTGCTTTGGAGCATCTAAATTTTATTGAGCCAAGCCCTAAGACAGGAATTTCTTTTCCATTTTTGTTATTTTTTTTCCTCCATGTTTCTTAAATTTCTGAGGAAAATTTCTCCAAGGAAGTACACTTGCTCAAACAGCAGAAGGGAAACTAAGATTTTAAAATTTGCTGGGATTTCATAGCCTTCAAAGCTGTGTGGCCTTGCAGGGCGTGTGGGATAGAGCCCAGTCCTGCTCTGTTCCCCACACAGTGGCCACTGCGTCCCCTCTTCAGCCTTGTCCCACCCAGCCATTGCTACCAGCTGGGGAAGGTGGGAAGGTGTTATACAGATGGCTTTCCCACAAACCTCCTGAACCCAAACTATCTCTTGCTTTGTTTTTTGAAGCTGATTATTTTCGGGTATAAAAATTTAGGGTTATTTTAGGGTCATTTCTCACCAACACATTGGTCATGATTAGAAAAATAATCTCTCTTTTTGAGTGATTTGAGTGGTTTTGCTTAAGTGTTTGCTTCTGAAGATTTTTCCAAGTACTCCCTTGTTTCCCTTTTTCTTTCATCTTGGAGTTTCAGATTTTTAAATTATACAGAGAAAAATTATATACTGAAAGCGTAAACAATCCAGTGCTGTGTTACTTGTACTTGGCATTATTTAATTTACTTTTTCATTTACATACTGTCTGTTCTTTCACAGATTGAATGGAAGACCCCTCCTTTCACTTATCCCTGTGCTGCTTTGCTTGTCCCTTGCAGAGATAGGGACTAATAAAGTGAGCATACTTTACAGCTGCCTTTTCAGTACAAAGTGCCTTCAACATATATGGCAATCGGGCCAGTGTACTTGAGGTTAACCTCCAGCCCCTTCTGAGCTCAATCCTGAAAAATAAGCAAAACTCTGGGAAAAGAGGTTTTCTTGGCAGAAGGATTGAGCTAACATTATGGATATAAAAACATAGGGCTCAGTTCTGCAAGAAACCGAGCATTCTGGCCCCAGTCCCATAAAGCACTTAAGCACAAGCTTCGTTTTCAAGTGAGTAGCAGATTGACTGACAGCTAGAAAGGCTGAACTCCTAATCCCTGACCCTAGATGTGCAGCAGGACTCGGGTTGCTCGCGCAGTCGGGGTGCCCTAGCCAGGGCTGCTCCTCCACGCCCAGGTGGGATGGCAGGTCCCAGGAGACAGCACTGGGGTTTCTGGGAATGGGCACCTGGGCACATGTCAGGTTGTGCTGCCAAAGCCTGGTGCCTTGCATGGGGTGGGCAGAGCTGCAGAGCTCACTGATCTCTCTTGCCGGGGCGAGGAAGGAAAATGTGTGGAAAAGCTCCCTTACACTCGACGAGAAGTTCCCACCACCCAGCAAATTCCCAGCTGTCCTGTGAGGGCTTTTGTGCTCAGTCTGTCCCCTTTTTCCTGAGCTAAGCTCTTGATTGCAACCACTGTGCACATGAGTTGTGCTGCCCAGGAGGAACAGACACATCGAATCAAAGGGGCTCCTCTGCGAGGGGAGAGGGAGCGAGCAGAGGGCTGATCTGTCACTCAGCTGTCAGGCATCCTGGCATTTTCATGATGAATTAGGCTCTGTAGATGCTTTGTGGCTTGGCTAACAAAGAGATTTTTTTTCCTTACCAGATTCCCCAGTGCTACCCCTACAGTACATGATTTTACCAAGATGATTTTTTAATACTTTGAAAATATAATACACAGCACTGAATGAAAAGAGAAACCATAAACACTTACAATTTTATCATGTGTTTTTTCTTTGGTTTGAGATTGTGATAAAGCTGCATTCTTGATACATCGCCAGTGTCTGCTTAATAAGGTTTTCTAATTTTATATGCTTTCTGTTTTTGTGTGCTTTTCCTTCAGAGACCGTGGGTTGGTTTTTTGCATTGCAAAAAACTTGCGTGTTTTACGGTTTTATATGCATTTATGATGTTTAGTGAGCAAGCACTAATTTTGTGCGTGTGTATGGTGTAAGTCACAGGTACTTATTCCTTAAGAATGTTTCTTTTCTGTAAAGTGAAGTGAGTACTGTAGTCATCAATCTTTCTTTGATCTCCTTAGTGTGTTTATATGTATCACTAGTGCTGATTGTTATTATGATCTTTCTTCTTTCTGAAACTGATTTGCTGTCTGACTCTTGCTAGTCTGTTGGTATTGATAAGTAATGGAAATCAGTCTTCTGGTCTTTAATTTTTGGACCCTGGTATAAATTGGTGTTAGAGTATGAGATGACATTCCCTTTATTTTTGCGTTTATTTTGAGCATTCACAAAGTGGAGGTGACAAAGTTAAGGCCACACATTCCTGTGTTCTGCAAAAAGTCCTTATTGGCTTTCCACAAAACCATGAAACTTTCTTATTTTGAACCAGCTTGGAAGTGAATTACCTAAAAAAGCACCAAGGCTTCAAAAGTATATATTTTTTTTGAGGTGGCTACTGATGGCAGAAAGTTGCAGAGAAAATAAGTGGAACAAAAGTTAGTTCTGATTCGATAGACATGGCTGGCATTGCAAGCAGACTTACCTCCCACACCGCATAGCAATGAGCAGGGAGCTTGGTGAGAAAGTTCAAACTGCAGAAGATTATCCTTTCACAAATAAATTCTTTTAACAGGCCCCTGTTGAAAAGGGTAAGATTATACCTCTGAGGAGAAGTACCTCTCTGAAGAAGTGCTTATGCCACTTACAGCTTTTGGAAACTCTTAAATCTTTTTGAGTAAAAGTAACAAACTTTTCTTCCTTTAATAAGATACACATTTTCTGTCAAGAACAGGCCTATTAATTGTGAATTACTTAGGGACCTCGTATTCTTTGGAGGAAAAAAATACTGAGATTTGCATAGCAAAATATTCCCTTTTTATTGCTGTGCTTTTTCGGTGCCTGAAAGCTTCTTCAGCTTCCAAGCCATATTATCTAGCACATTTTTATATTTCAGCTCATTTGCTTGTTATGAGTGTGCACTTTGCATTCTTCTGACACAAAGCATTGAGTTACAATGCCATCCACATTCAAAATTATGGACTGGGAATATCCAAATACAGGTCGTCACAGTAAATTGTTCACTACTCCAGTGGAAATACAGAAGCTCTCTATACTGAACATGGGCAAGATCATATTCATAGAATGTACTAAAAGTGGAGATGTAAAAAATTCGGTTAAATGAAATTATTTTGATCTGTTTCAAACACATCATCTAAAGAAAGCAGTAAGACTTAAGTGTGACAGTGATGATGATGTGCCCAAAGTGTATGTATTGAATTTAAGTACAAATTTGGAAATCGATGTAATGTTATTTACAACTATTAAACTTAAATTAGGTCCCAGTTCTGCTCCAGGTAATGAATCAAGAGTGAAGTATGGTGAACCCCAGTGGTAGGAGCCATGGTGAATGTGTTTTCTGGGATATTTTGGTGATGTGACATCAAACATACATATTATTATGTGTAACTGATCAGTTTGATGTTTATGTGACTTTTCTAAATTTGCTTGTGTGGAATAGACATTACGTCCATTTACTTGAGGCGACTGAACTTTTTTGAACGTGAAGATATTTTAAGAGAAAACAAGCCCCTCATATTTAAAAATCAGAACTAATAATTTTAATTTTCTGCAATTTTTCATTTTTTTTTGTCAGGGAAAACATAACACATTCCTAATAAAACATGCTGACATGGTTGGTATTGTGCTCTTGCACATTTTTTGTACTGGAAATTGTCTTGCTCGCTGCTTTGATAAAATCTGCAATCTTTTGATTCCAAGGTCAGATTCTTGAAAACCTTGACATTACTTAGTTTTTATTTAGTAAATAGATTCTGATACTGACATGTGAGTAAAATGTCCATAATAAACTATGGAAAAACATGGAAAAATGACAAAGAAAGTAGGATTTTCTGTGACATTTCACCTGAGCTGTATGATCTCCATGTGGTTGCAAGGGTTGGAGGGGGAGCTTGTGTCTGTCAAATATTGCTGCTGTCATTGGGAGTGAGCTCTGGTGCTTTGCTATATGAAGATTTTGCCATATGTGGTGAAAGCAGTGCTCTCCTGCACTTCTGAAAAACTGGATCTTGTGAGTTGCAGAGAGGGAATATTTTGACCACCATCACCGGGCACCCATATAAGAGCCTGGGTGCTGCTAAATATTACTTAGCAAGGCCCTGTTCCTTCTAAAACCATCACTCTGGCCTTCCAGTTCCCCCTTTTTGTGTTTCCTTATGGAAGGACAGTGAGGCAGGAACACAGGACATAACGGTTTGAGATGTGATTAGAGGGGTGGAGCACCTCTCCTCTGAGGAAGGGCTGAGAGAATTGGGATTGTTCAGCCTGGAGAAGAGAAGGGATCAGGGTGACCTAATTGTGGCCTTCCACTACCTCAGAGGAACCTACAGGAAAGATGGAGAGGGAATTTTTACACGGGCCTGTAGTGACAGGACAAGGAGAAATGGCTTCATACTGGAAGAAAGTAGTTTAGATTAGATATTAGGAAGAAATTCTTCCCTGTGAGGGTGGGGAGGCCCTGGCACAGGCTGCCCAGAGCAGCTGTGGCTGCCCCATCCCTGGAAGTGTCCAAGGCCGGGTTGGATGGGCTTGGAGCAACCTGGTCTAGTGGAAGGTGTCCCTGCCCATGGCAGGGGGTTGGAATGAGATGATCTTTAGGGTCCCTTCCAACCCAAAGCATTCCATGATTTTGTGACACTTGCAGAGCTGGGCCTTGTGGCAGTCAGAGGCCAGTGGGTCCTTCAACAAGTCAGGGTGTCCGAGGGAAGGTTGAGGAGTGAATTTAATGCTTAATGGGTCAGAAAAGAGTAATCTGAAATTCTGGAGTTGTATTAATCCCAGCTCCTGTAGCCAAATTAGGTGAAGATGGCTGGGATTTTGAGGAGGCAGGCAGCTGTTGGAGCTGCAGTATTCACTCCTGAGGATTATGGACAAATAAAGCTCCATTTCTTCTCTTGTCCTCTGTGTGCCATGGCTGTCACAGACAACTTTATGCGTAACTTGGTTACACGAAACCCTTGAGAATTATTCCTTGGAAAAAACAATGAAAGCTTATCTTTGTGCTGGGAGACATTTTCAGGAGTGTAGCATGTGGACTGTGTTGGGGTTTGGTTTCGATTTTTTTTCCCCAGAACGCATGGAAATCTTTTTCTACTGTCTCCATTTGACGGCATTTCAGATTAATGGATAGATTCTAAAAATTATCTTCTTTTGTTTAGATATAGTTAATATTGCCTTATTTTGGCAATGGTTATGGGCCTTCACATTTTAGGCTAAAGAAAACATCTGTCTTTTCACTCTAAACTGTTTTCTGAGACATGCAAATGCTACAAGGAGATTAAAAGAGAGTGAGAAAGGTTTTCATAGGAATGGCTTCTTGAGGATGTGGGTTATTTTTTAAGCTATTCAGGTTTTAAAGGTAAATGAATATGGGACAGACAACTGCTTTTTGAACATTGTGAAATTAATTGCTCAAATTTTTGCTGTCATCCTACCAAGTACAAAGGAAACAATGCATATACGTGGTTTATAGTTTTATCAACAAAAACATGGCAAGTATGACAACTTATTAAATTCACAGTGCTGCAGAATGGTCTATGTTTTGTATCCCTCTTGAAATTCCACGGAATCTTGTAGATTTGGGAATAGGGGTTCAGATTTCCAAGTAAATGGTATTTCAAAGTTTATTTGATTAGGGCATTTCCACTGTGACATGGATATCTTTTGTTTGGTAATTCAGTCACAAGTGGAAGTGAATTCTATACGTTTTGTTAATTTTGCCCTCTGGCTTGCTGTGCTGGAAGAAGTCTTTTTCATATGTATCAGTAATAGAAGTAATTTCTTCTTCTGTGTCGCTTTCTCCTATATTGTTCCCCTGTTTCTCAAGCAGAAAAAAATACTTTTTTTTTTAATGGAACAAATCCTTTTGTACAGGAAAATTCCAGCTAGGAATCCATCTTGTTTTGTTGTTCACATTAACTCTTAGGAAAATTAATTAGCAGTCTGTCTTTTTTCTGTATGATTATTTGGCTTTGAGGGTTGCCATCAGAGCAGTAGGGGGAACTTCATGAACCTTAATGATGTCTGTATTTTTCTTAGGCCCTGTTGCACATAGAATTGCAGCTACCAGAGTGAATAAGTTTATTTGGTGGTATAATCCTTCACCGATGGAAATAGCAGTGGTTCTGAGTTGTCAGGCAAACATCTATAAAATTAGTTTGGCTTAACTGAATGCCAGCAGTAGCTACTGTACTTTGCTTCATACTGGAGTTGAATATACAGAATGCCAGTGAAGTTTTAAAATTGAAAAGAAAATACCCAAAAGCAGCACATGTTCAGATGAGGAATTTGGTCATGCATGTTTTCCAGCAGCTGTTTTTATTTTAGGTTTAATTTAAAATACATTCAGCTTAATTCCATGTTCAGAATCATCAAAGCCTACCAAAAATCCTCAGATTTTGTTTCACAGAGATCATTATCAAGTTCTGAGCAATTGTATGTTTATTAGTTTCATATTTTGCATTTCTGGGGCTTCGTATACTACCCAAGGGCATGGTCTAACTCAAAGAATAACAGGAATCAGCATGCTTTTCATTTACCCTTTTTCATTATTACAGGCATTCTATATTAAGACCTGTTTCAGTAACAAGCCAGTTTTACTTTTTAAGCCCCCATGTCTTTTATTAGGTTGCTGAGATTTTAATTTTTTATTTTTCAATGGTTATGAAAAGAAAGGGATTTTGGTTGGTTCCCATTCATGCTATTGCCTTTCTAAAAAGTTTTGTCATACTAAAGTTGTGTATATGGATGTTTTCAGCAGCTGATCGAAGCAGCAGGAAGGCCACAGTATAAATGAGACGAGCCCTTTGTGTCTGGTTCTTTTCCTAGGAGATAGTTGTACCTGTGGACCACTGTCCTCAGCATGTGCTTCACCCGCTCCAACAAGCACTTGAGCCCCACTGTGCTTCCCATCGAGTGTTCGTGCTGCAGGGTAGTTCAGAGTGGCAGTGACCAGGCAGACAATTTTATATAAAGGCAGCAAAAAATGTATGCTACAAAGCACTGCCCTCCCATCCCAAATTATATTTCTTATATTAAGTAATCTCAACCCAAGACATCTGAGATCTAGGCTCCAGGAGACACTGAAACATCTGGAATCCAGGAGAGAGTTTTCTCTCCATCATTGTTCAGTCCTCTTTCTCTGTCTCGTTATGGTGACGAGTTTTGTCATGTCAGTTCTTACCAATCAGAAAAAAGTGGGACTAACAATTTTTAACAGTTTTTGCTTAGGGAAACAAATAGCAGCCAGCTGTTTGCTGGTGTTTGATAAACTGTGGCCGAAGGGTTTGAGGCAGCTGGTTGCTGTAGTCTAGTTGTTATTCCATTTATCCCGTATGCATATTGAATAGTGAAAGTGGTCGTGTTCACAGGACTCTCAAGATGCTTTCCACATATTTTAATAACCAGTTCCAATTAGCACAAAACCGGGCCAAACTGGGCCTCAAGGGTACAAGATTTTACAAGTGTTTGCTTATATCTAATCACGTTGCCTTGCAAAGGTCTAAAATTGAAAATGAAATTGTAACTATGGTAGATTATGTGGTAATTAATTGACCCCAGGTATGCATATATTCCCCAGCTTTAATTTTTTTTTCTGCAACAGGATGATGACTTTTATTCTCACTGGTCTACCATGCTCTTGCTTCAAGAACTTGCTCCTAAACAAGACCTTCAGTTCTATCCCAGTAGATGCTGAAAATTGAACTTTCGGCTGATTTATTGGCTACAATTGGGAGAATGTACCCCAGGATCTGCAAGATCAAAACCTTGCTGGATACTTTTAAGTAATTTTTATAGTTGTCCTACTTAAACAAGGAGGTCAGAGGATGAAAGCTGAGTGAGCTGTGGGCACCAGGCTATGAGGGTGGGGTAACTGCTTTGCTGGTTTGCAATAAGCATCTCCAAATGACCATTTAGTTGGATGTGCCACTGAGGACGCTGTAGAGAAGGCAAGGTTAGGGCTCTCCAAAACTGTCAGTTCACAGGGAGATTACGACAGAAATTGCAGCTCCTGTTAGAGCTGTGCGAGCTGAGTGGGTGCAGCAGTGGGAGCAGCGTGCTGTGCCTGTCTGAGGTGCGGGGCAGCCCGGGGTGTGTGACCTGCAGCTCTGTGTCCCAGACAGGACCTGCTGCCACCCGACCGCCAGTGCAGCTCAGTGGCTTGCAGAGCGATGGGCTTCAAACTAAGCCACCTAAACACTGAATTACTTTTTACTTTGTTTTACATTGTTGTGGGCCAACTTTTTGAGGGCAGTGTCCCTTGGTGTAGGTATTGAAAGGACCAGTGGCTTAATTTAGCGTCAGTATGAGCCAGTAGTGCTTTCTTCCGGCTGGAGAAAAAAAAGGAAATTAAACTCTTTTCTCCTGCACTCAAGGAAGTAAAGAAATAGATATTATTAATGAAAAATTCGGTGCATGTTTTGAAAAGCAGATGAGTACAGCCCATGTAGCTGAAATCAACTGCTTCCAGTTCCTATTTTGGGCAAGTAAAACAGTTAGTGAATGAAACAAGTTTGCATATTCAGGGCAGTTTAATTACAGACATAAACAATAAGTTGGGTTGCAGTGGTGACTGCCAACTCCTGTTGCTACGCTGGGCTGCTGGGTGGTCTGGGACATGAACTGGATGCATCGTGCCTGGATTGTCTTCACATTCGAGTCTGCAGGGCAGCCGTGGACCCAGTCGGATGTTTGTGAGCCCATGCTCTTGAGATCTGTCGCCCAAATCCACAAGTTAGAGACAGGCAAGTATCTAAACATGCAGGCAGTTTGCCAAAGCTTTGGAGCTCAGAATGTGATTTAATTGTCAAAGAAGTAAATTGGTTGTCAGAGTTGGTCGGTTCCAAGCTTGCCTACGTGTTTTTTTCTCAGGTTTGTTAATCTTGCTGCCTTAGCCCCCTTGTCTGAGAAATGGGGATAAAAATACAAAGTTACTGCCTGCAGTGAGGTGGCTGTAAGATGGGAAGGGTGCAGTGTTGATAAATGCCACTCAGGACTGGAAGTGAACAGGCTGCTTCCCAGAAGCTAAGTGGTCTCATGGAGCATGTAATTGTCCTGGGAATGCTACGCTATGGTGTTTGCTAGACTGGCAAGTTTTGGCATGGAGCTTTTACTGTGCTTTTAGATAGTGTTTTATTTTTTTTATTATTGTTCATGAGCTGTCTGAATTTAACTAAGTTATTATCCCTTCTAAAATTCAGATTTCTTTTTCTTCTCTTTTGAAGTGCT
The DNA here is from genome assembly GCA_013397725.1 of Rhagologus leucostigma. NCBI lineage: Eukaryota > Metazoa > Chordata > Aves > Passeriformes > Rhagologus > Rhagologus leucostigma. The sequence continues at coordinate 342,771 of VZTD01000297.1, read as the reverse complement.
TAGAATGGGTGTTGGATAATAGCCATTTGACTACACCGAATTCCTGTCAGTCTTGGGAGTTTTCTTGCCTCCAGTTTTTATCTGGTATTTTATCATGGTGTAGTGGCTTGAGCAGTCAGTGTGCTGTAAGGAAGGGAAGCCTCGTGTGCCTTCTAGAGGTGGGAAACAAAAGCACTGAGTCTTAATCTTCCATTGTTGACTTCAACAGGGGTGAGATGAATCTTTACTAAAGTACTTAAACATGAGAGAAGATGTAGAGCTTTGCAGATGCTTATGTACCTTTTGTTGTCTTCTGCTTTGGGTGCTTGCTTGATTTGGGTCCCTTTCTGAGATTTCTTGTGCTGCAGTTATGGATCCACGTGTCCAGCGGGAACATGCAGATTTTAAATTTCCTGCTCTTAAATGTCTTTTGGAATGTCATCTTGTCCAGCCCCCTCAAACAGGGTCAGGCAGTGCTCAGAACTGGGCACAGCGTTCTAGGAGTGGCCCTGCCAGTGCTGAATAGAAGGGAAGATCATCACTTCTAAAATACTCTGGGCTACCATTAGCCTTCACCTGGAGGGCTGGCTCTGTTAAAATTTTCTGATCCCCAATCCAATGCCCTTTTGGGACATCTTTTCCATGCCAATTCAGGTTCTGTGCTGAGAATCCAGATTTTCTGTCAGTTTTCTGCATGCGTTCAGTGGGCTGTGAAGTTTCACACATGTTCACCGTGCTGCTTTTGATCTGATATGATGCCTAATGTGATGCTTTACTGCATGGTTGATAAAGCATGATTGATTCTTGACAACATTGCTGACATGAATTCTGCCTGTAGTCAGAGCTGGTAACTCTTTTCCAGTCAGTTACTGGCAGAAGGTTTTTGGGAAATGAATGCAATTACAGTAACTGGAGTGACTGTAACTCACTGTTGACTACACTCCATGTCCCTTCTTGAATTTGTCTTTCTTTAAGTAAGACCTCATTGTAAAAGGAGACTTACTTTGGATTATGATGTGTTTTTAAAAGTAAAGATGTGAAGTTTTCAATACCCTCCAGCTCAGAAACACCCTGTCTGATTTCTTGCATGTTTTTTGAGATTGTGTACAAAGTCTGGGGACTCTCAAGTTGAAAGAAAGGCTATTTTGTGTTTGCTCTTATTGCAGAACATCATCAGAAATGGTTCAGAGAGGTACATGAAAGCATCTCAGAAATTTCAGTGCGATATCAGTGAGGAAATCATTCCTAGGCTTGTGAATAATGGCAAAACTCCTTGGCTATATACAAAAATGTATATAGTGGTTTAAAGTAAATCCTTCTGTTGATTTTGTTTGAAGAAAGCATGGATCAGAAATAAAGTTTAGAATAAAAAGGCCTGACAACCATAAATGATAGTCGTGGTGTTGGATGCTGTTCTAAGCATCTTTATTCCTTGTTTTCAGGCTGTTGCTGTGCTCTAACACAGATCTGCCCTAATGGGACCATTCCTGCACCTGAGCACAGTCAGATTGAATTCTGCAGAGCAGGCAGGCTCAGAGTTTTCTTGGGACTGTGTTTCCTTTATTTATCTATTGGCTCTTGAGTCTTAAGTTGAAAACAAGATGCCCTTACTAGTAAATAAATTGTTGTCTTGCTAGAAAGATCTCTGTCCTGATATTCAAAGGTACAGTCTCAAAGGTCTGATCTGAGCTTTGGGCTTAAACTTGCAGATTTGGTATCTTCACAGGTTTCAGCTGCAGAAATGCTCAGCCAGTGAAATGACATGACTGGTTTAATAGTCCCAGCAGATCCCCAGTTTAATTAATCACTGTTGTGAATGCTCAAAGCATCCATCCTTTCCCCACATGTACAAGGTGAGTCTGCCTGCCAAACGTGCTCGGAAATCAAAAGCCTGGTGATGCAGGCGAGGCCCAGGAGATGTGATAATTCAGGCCCCCAGCAGAGGCTATGTGTTTTTACTCGTGCAGGGTCCTAGTCCTCTTTGCTGGTGAACCTACCTGAGATCTTGAGCTAAAGGAGCAAAAGAAGTGGCTGTTTTGGTACCCACTGTAAGGAAAACATCTCTACTGCAGAAGGAGGGATTTCTTTGGGAGACAGGAGAGAAGCCTGGGAATTTGCTAATAAATGTAATGTACTTGTCTCAGTGTGAAAAATGTCTTCTAAATATTTTTTAGAAGTTATTTATTTGAAGCCCTGATAAATTGTGCTGCCTGCTATTGCTACAGGTCTTGGATAGTTACTCAAGTCTTCAGAGTCATCTAAAGTTACTTATTTGTGTTCAGAAAAAAAGGCACGAGAGAATATGTTTATTTTGACAGCAACTGTCAGCAAATCACAATTGAAATGATATATCTCATGAAAAAAGAAGAATTGAATGTGTTGATCAGTCTTTTTTAATTATTATGTTTGTTAAATGCAAAATGGAAGGTTATTCTTTCTCTGTGGGTCTTGACATTATTATTATTGATATGTTTATTTAATGATTGCATAAACTTACAGAATTATTACGTCTCATAGGACAATGTGAAAGTATATAATGACCTTCTGACTTCCTACATATTTTTGTTAGGTACCTTTCATGATGTTATTTGGAGGAGAAAGCTCAGGCATTTTGCCTATCCAATGAAACGCTTGCAGTGATGATGAACAGAAAAAAATAATCATAGAAGGATTAAAAATTTTGCTGAAAATTGATGTTTTTTCTGCTGTTGATTGCTATCTTTGGCAAACGTTTTCAGGGTTGATTTATAGGTGCTCTTATAAATATATGGGATAGGCATGACCTCGTGTATCTTAAAATCTGGTTTCCATTTGCACCATCAGCCATCCCTAAGAGGGATGCTCTTTTCCCTCTTTTATGCATATGTATATATGTAATAACATATATTTGTTATATGTGTACCATATTTATTTATCCCCTGAACATAGTCAGATGTCAGTTTAAAGTAACGGAAGCAGTTTATCTCAAGAGATTTGGAGTAAACTCTTTTACTTAGGGAACGTTTCCCCCATTTATTTTCCTGAAACTTGGTTCTTAGGATGTCTCTACCTGCAGAGAAAGGGGAGATTTTGACCAGGAGCTGTCAGACCTGTGAGCCTGAGGAGACGCTTCTCTTATGTGTAGACATTCTGCTTGTCCCTTCACCACTCTGGGGCTTGTCCCAGCTCATGCAACTTCAAGCACCCTGCAGAGGAAGAAGGACCCACACAGAATGCACGCTGGTTTTGAGAGGCATTTCAGATCGTCTGAGAGCCTCTAGTACAAAGTTAAGTAGTCTATTGCATAATTAAATATCTTAAGTAATGTCCTATTTTACAGACAGCAAATCAGTGTAAGTCATGGAGTGAGCAAAAATAGATTCTGCTCTGTGTTGCTGTTTATTGCCTTCTTTTGGATATCCTGTATAATGCCAGCCACATGAAAGCTGCTAAGAAGCTATTCTGCTTGCATTATATAGAGCCTGGAGACAAAACACTTCGTTGAAAGCTGTCTATTGTACCAAAAGGCCTTTTAGAATGTTTGTTTTGTGTGTCTGGGCTTGTGCCTGAATGCCTGAGTGGTGATGGCCACCTACAAAACTGTGTTAATCTGAAAATGAAGCTGAATTGCATGTTCAGAGAAGTATGTGACTGAGTTATCCATGCATCAAATCTGGCTCAGGTTCTTAGTAATTCACTGCAAATTATTTTTTCATGTATGAAAAATGGGTGTCTGCAGTCAACTCAGCCAGTTATTTAAAATCATAATTCCTGCAATTCTGGTGTAATTATGATTGCAGTAAGTACGTATAGAGGAACACGAGAGTCCAGGTGGGTCACACTAATGGTCTGTCCTACCCAGTTGTCTTTGGCAATACCAAAAGGAGATGCCAAAAGAGGGAGAAACACTCCCTCTTTCAGTAACCTCCCCTTCATGTTGATTCCTTATGTCACTGGGCCGTCCTGTGAATTCTGCTGCTGGGCAGCTGAAACAAAGGGGACTGGCTGTGTTGGGGCGGTGATCAAACTGTGACTGCGTTTAGTGAAAAGGGTACAGGAAAGAGATCTTGTCTTGGGGAGCTCTTGGGCATCGTCAGCAAGTCAGGTATGCCTCAACATGGCTAAAATTAACTGGAGAAAAACATCCGTAGGGACTAGAAGGGTGACACACTCGTTTTTGGCTAAAGACGTGCAGGGAGGTACCTGAGCCTAAGGAAAGATGTTAATTTTTGGAGTTGCCAGCTGGTGACCTGCCTGAACCATGGGTACATCCCTTGTGCCTGTCAGCCCCACCCTGCAGCTCTCTCTAGCTGGGCCAGCTCACAGTGAGCCGGGGTAGCCCAGCTGGGCCCTCATGCTGACCTTGGGCTGCTGGGGCTTGCAGGGGGCTGGGGGATGTCCCCAGTGGAGGCGCTGGTGCCAGCCCTTGCTGCTGGGCAGGGACAGCTGGTGCCAGTGGGAGCCAGTCTGTACCAGGGACCATCAGCAGGGATTGCTGCCGAGGTTTGGGTGCGCTCTGTGCACCACTGGGGCAGCCCTGAAAGGATTTCCTTATTTTATGTGTGTGTATTTGTACAGTTTCTCTCTGCTGCTCTTTGTACTTGGTTATTGAACCTTTGAAGAACAAACTGTGAAGGGTTTTTTTCTTTCTTACGTTTTAAGCTTGCAGTGATAAAAGAAATTCCAGGAATATTTGGATAATTGCTTTCCCTTAAGAATGGGTATAAATAGTAAACACAATAACAGGCAATACCATTTTGATATACTGTAATTAATTTGAAAAGTGATTAAAGGGAAATTTGAATAAAATCTTTTAATCGATTTTGTTATGTTATCTTGCAAGTCACCTAATTTTTCTGAGAGCTCTTAAAGTGGCTCACTTGGATTGACTCCCAGTGGAATTTTCTTTTCATACTAGATTGTTGTAATTAATTATAAAATTGAGCTTAACCTTTGTAGGTTGTCAATATCTAAAGACAAATGTCACAAGTAACAAAGGCCAGGGAAGATTAGTCCTGAATCTAGGGGGGATTGTGGAGGAGAAGGGAAGATATCATTTGACCTCTCAGGTGCTGCTGGTATTTTGTTTTGGCTTTATAAATAATTACCACTTGTCTTTTCAGCTGGGTAAATATCTATACAGTTAGAACAGAAACGTTTTTAAAAAAGCTTAAAAAAACAGACAAAGTTACTGACTTACATGTGCTTAAAAGATTGTAGATGTGGAGATGCACTGTGGATAGTTTGATACACTGACCAGTATATGCAATTTTAAAAGCCATTGAGAGCAGAAAATAGCAGCAATGTAATTTATGGTAAACATTTGTTAGATACAAACTGCGTAGAATTCTTGAAATGCCTGATCTCATGTGAGGTATTTCTTTATTTTACATTTTTCCAGGAATTCTTGCCTACTCTCGCAGTGAGCAAAGGCTGTGTGTGTGCATTCAGATGCAGCTTTGTGGACAGGTTATCTCACCACTCTTTCTTAATGGCGTTACAAAATAAGGCTCCAAATTCTCATCATTTGTATTACAGGTGGGATAAGGTCCTGGAGAATTTGATTCATATGAATAACTGCAGCAGAATTTGGCCTCTCCCTGTGCCCAGTGTTGGTACCTGAAAGGATCTCTTCTGCCATAGACAGAACACACAGAACCTTATTTTTCATGGATTTAAATTCTGTGGCTGAATTCTTGGATGTCTAAGTGTGAGGTCTGACAGAAGGTTTTCCTGCCCCTGAGGAATTCATAACGCCATTCTGCTTGGAGGAATCTCTACTATCTAGTAAGGGTCAACTTCTCTAACTGCCAGATTTCAGAAAATTTGTAGGAAATTAATTTAAGTTGAACTGTTCAGTAGATTGAAGATGAGAGAGAAGAGAATGCTCCCATCCCAAGTGAAAGCCAACATATTCCTGTAGGAAAATGAACTAGTAATCCCTTAGTTTGTTTATGTATTGCTGAACTCTGCTGCCACCAAAATGCTCGTAATAGAAAACATATTCCATAAGGGAGAGAATATTTAAAAGAAGGCAAAATCAGAGCTTATTTTGCTCTCTTGTCTGATTTTGTTCAGTAAGATAAAGGCAGTGGCAGTGAGCCATGAGCCCTGACTTGCATTTTATCATATGGGCTCCCCCTCAGCTTTCGAGCACTGGAAATTAACGTTTTACAGCAACACTCTAGTAGCAGGTGACAGCCACCCCAAGGAGAGGATTCTGTGTTTCCATAACAAACTCTGGTTGATGCTTGGACAGCATAAAATGACCAGCGATACCGATTGGTTTCTTAAACCGTGGGTAATCAAGTGATACAAGGACGTGTCTGACCCTGAGGAAGTGAGACCTGGTGAACATGCAAGTCTGCAAACTCAAACCTGATTTCCCCGTAGTTCAGTGTTTCTTGCTTCCCTCACTTCACTTCAAACTTGGCAGCTGGAACCTGAATTGGAGCAAACTCCAGTTCTGCTTTGAAGAGTGTTTGTGGCACTTGTGGGGCACGGCAGTGCTGGAATTGGGGCTGGGGGATGTAATTTGTCAGAGGTGTTTTACAGACCTAGGTTGGGTTGGGGACAGATTGGGGGACAGAAACCTGCAGGCAAATGTGTCAGCGTTTTAGTAATGACTCAAAGCCCAATCACTGGAAAAATCTTGTATTTTAAACCACTAATCTTCCCATTACAAAATCAGAGAAAATTACTGTTCTGAGCTAGTGAAAAGGTCTCCTGCTTTAGAGAGATAAGATTCTCTTGGTATCCAGAAGGGCATGACATTTTTCCCGTGTTTGATTATATCAGATATATTAAATATGACCTCAATGTTTAAGGTTACTCAAGCTGTAAGAGTTCAAAAAGATTCTGGATGAGAATTTTTCGATTTATTTTGTTAAGCCTCTGTAATAATTGTAAATAGTCATTCTTTTAAATAACAAATAGTAAGAGGTCAGAAAATGTGTATATACATGATTCTGTATTTCATTACCAGGAAAAGTTCACAGCAGAAAAAATGTAGCTATGGCTAGAAAAACAGATATTCGAGAGGAATTGTCGGTGTAAGGAAAAAGCTTTAGTATGAATAAAAATGTTAGAATTGTGAAACATGATTGCTAATTCGGAAGATAACGAGGTAGGAGGAATACCAGTTTTCAGCTGTAGATGCTCACTGTTAGAAGACAGACTTGCTTAAATATCATGGCAGAGACAAGCAGAATGACCTTAGGGTCTCACCATTAACGAGGGATGATTTTCTGTCAGTTTGTAATTTAAGATTGGCAGACTTAATTTTAAGTTTAAAAATCAAAGAAATGGGCTCAGTCATTGTTTATGTTGATTCCTGATTATTCCGAGTACTAGACCTTGAAATTAGGATAAAAGCTTTAAAATTCCAGTCACCATTTCCAGGTGCCCTGTTTTTCCTGTGGGTGGTGAGGGTTGATTCACGATCTCAGGGTTAAACTGACAGTGCAGTTGTGCGGTGCCCTTAGGGTGGCAGGGAAACTCTGTGTCCCTCACTGTTGTTAACAAACAGGGAACTTGTAGCAGTAGATTCCAGATGCTGCAGTTCCAGAAAATACCTTTTTGGGTTTTTTATGGCATGCCTCATGCTTTTCAATTTACACAACATTATCTTACTTTTCATAAAAGTCCCATCTGGAAGTTTAGATGGTTTTTCATACATGAGTTGCTCTCATTTGTGCCATCAGCTTTGTGACTGCTCAAATTGGCTAGTAAAATTCAGGTTTTTCTGATGTTTTATTTTGCAGAAAAATAACACATGTCGGAGAGATGTGAAAATTAGTCCACATGAAAAAGAAAATTTAAAAGGTTTCTGTTCAACTCATTCAAAATCTGCAACGAATACGCCAAGCAGGGATAACTCAGTAGTCATGGGAGACAATCTCCTGGGAGGGAGTTTATTTAGTCTTTGCATCCACAGGTGTGGGGTACACCCACATTCATGGCATTAAGTTTTCAAACCACCTGCATGTGCTGCGGGAGTGGTGGTGGGCTGAAATCCTCCATCCTTGCATGCCCCAGAGAGGTTGGGAATGAAGAGAAGCTGGTGATCCATGCTGGCTTTGAGGGAATGTCGTGTAGGAAGGGGTGTGAATAGAAGAGGTGATGAGTGGCCAGCCTGGGGCTGCTGGGACTGCCTGGCCTGGGACCAGGTAGGGGAGCTGGACTGAGAAGAAAGGCACTGAAAGGCCTGTGTGACAAAAAAAGTGTGATTTGCCCTTTTATGTAACAAATTACTTTATTCTTAATGGAGTAGAACTGGTTAAAATTTTCCACTGAGAAAATTTTTTCCTTCAAATAGTGTGGTTTTGTTTGATATGCAAGAAACTGTTATTACTGCTTGAAAAGAAAGCCCTAAAGCATAGGTTTGGCATAGAAAATACTGAAACCTGGGCCATCTAAAGAGTCATTTCTATAGTATCAAAACTCCAAATCAAAACAAAGTTGGTGTTTTCAGTTGGATGCTTAAACTGTTGATTCACAACAAAAATGATGACTTAAATATCTTTGAATCTTCTGTCGGGAAAAACAAAAGACTTGGGAGTTCTTCATCGCTTATGTGTATGAGACCCACACTGCTTTTGCAAACCTCTCTGATTTTTGTTGGTACAAACTGTCTCAAATGCATAGTGACAAGGTTTGAGGTGTATGTAATTTGAAGACATGAACTTTAGTGACATGATGTAATCTAAGATGGATTTTGCAGAGACCTGTGCTGGGAATTCGGGTCTGTGTGCTGTAGGAGACCTGGGAAGCCTGGGGTGGAGGGGAGAAAGTCCTGTGCAGGAATGTGGTCCAACTGTGTTATACCTTCTGTCCAGCTCTAGAAGGTTCAAAAGGCCTTTTTGTTTGATATTTTCATTTGCATAGAGTGGGGTTTTTTCTTTTCAGAAGTTTAGAAGGGACTGAAATAGACTATTTTATTTCACAAAGTTGTATTTTAAAACAGTGCTGTGCTAGTCCCTGGTGAGACCAGAACAGTACACACAGCGCGTGGTGTTGAGTGAGGCAGCTGGCTCCCACCCTGGCTGCTGGAGTTGTGTCAGGATTAATCCAGTATGTTCCCATTCAGTTGCTGCAGTTTTAGGTTCTTCACAGCATATTGCACTGGACTGGGCTGTAACTCACATAACTAAAGCTGACAGTAACTGTCCTGCCTATAGAGCTTCCAATTTTCCACGTTCAGTTTGCTGTTTTTTCAGAGGAGGATGTCTTAGCTTCACATAGTGGTGGTTTTCCCAGAGGAGATGGCTAAGGCAGAGAAAACTGTCCTGTGCTTGTGCTGACGTGCATCACAATGGTGCAGAGGGACAGAGAAAGTTATCTGCAGTCATCTGTGGGCTGAAATACTCAGCAGACTCGTAAGGGTTCTAAAGATGCAGGAAAGTGCACGGAGCAGTAAGACGACTCCTCACGCTGGTTACTGTGGCAGATTGAAGAGGGGATACCAAATCCAGTCCTGTGTGGGGTGATGGATTCCGGGTGATTCAGGTCCCTGGTGGTACCATGCCCAGAGTAGATTTCCTTTGTGGTCTTTTCGTGTTTGCTCAGGGATTTAAGTGTAAAACATTGCAGGTTACTCATTTGTGGATTACAAAGAGAAGAGACTTGTCTTACTATTGTCACTTAAAGCTGTTACAGCAAATAAAAGTGTCAGGATACAGGAGCAGTGTCAGGTCCACAGTGCGTAAAGGATAAACGCAAGCTTGCTTTCTCCTGGACTGATACTAAATCACTGATGAGAGGCTTCAGGAAGGGCAGTGAGGACTGAGTGATGTTACATGGCCTGGTTAAAGGCTGGAAGAATTGGTTATCTTCTGATTACAAGCCCCTTCAAACTCCAGGTAGACTCTGCTCTTTATACGTGGGGCAGATGTTCCACCAAAATCTGTGTACCTTTAAACTCCAGGTATGTTTCTAAATAAAAATTTGGTTTGCCAGTACTTCGTCAGTCACTGCTTCAGCCTGTTTGCAAGTGTGGTGTAGTCCAAGTAGCCCCTGGCAAATCCATGACTGCTGACTTTCTGGTGTTCTTTGCCCTGCCTTGTAGTTTGGTCCTTCTTTTGCAAGGCAGTTGTTTCCAGCTCCTTGAAGGAAGAATCCTTTCTATCCTTTCTTCCTCTCTCTCAGACAATGTCTGGTGCACTGAGCACCGACTGCAAGGAGCAGGCAGGCTTCTGCGGGGCTGTAAATTCGTTTCTCCATTCACACCCCGTTTTCCTTCCCTCCCTTTCTTACAGGTCGATAAAGTGTGTGGACAGCCCAAACAGCAAGAAGGGAACCTGTCATCAGCCAGTATTGTGCCAGTGAAGGAAGTGACTGAAACTCAGACATTCACGATGGCTCACACCAGCCTGAACAATAAAAGAAGGTAACCCTAGGCTACAATTGTTTTGAAACAAACCTTCTGCCTCATAATCTGTGCTGTTGGTTCTTTGCACTGTAGTGTTTAAGCCAAAGCCACAGCTCTGTCACCTTCTCTGTGTGCTCTCCAGCCGCTGCCATCACCGGCAGTCACGCAGGTGACTTTGTGGCATCACGTTGTGGGTCTCTCCAAGAAAGGCCAGACTTGGTATCATTGCTTAACACCAAGGTGTTCATTGTTTACAGAATCTTTCAGTGAAAATGGTGGAAGATTTCCCTCGACAAAGTCTGAGGAAACTGATTTCCACAGTTGTGTATAAAGTACTTAAAATGTAACTGCCCAAGTCTGTAAGGACCTGAGCTTATCCAGGGGCAGAAGTTGGGAAGGAGGAAGGGGTGAAAAGGAAAGATTCATTGCCCTGACACCAAGTCAGTCCCTGATTCCACTGGACTGGGGAGGAGTGATAAGATCCTTTGGAATCTCCTTGGTTTGTTACGTAACAGAGAAAGAGCTGAAGGAGTGTTTTAGGCTTGTTGTGTCCATCTTGGCTCCTGTTCTTCAGCTGTGCCCCATCTGAGACACCTACAGTGGAGTTAGTGCTGCTGGTCTAGACAGGAGTATCCTTGCTCCCAGATCTCCTGAGTTTTTCTGTCACTTTACCTTGTATAGCTCCTGAATTGGCTTTCTGAACATTCTCAGTGGGGAGGAAAGGATGTCTTTGCAATCCCACTCACGATACACGAGTAGCTGTCAGAGCAACCTGCCCATAAAGTCACAGTACCCGTTTCTGGCTGACACGTTGTCCTCTGTAACAGCAGTGTTAATCTGGAACAAGCCACGTCAGTGGAGTCGTGCTGGGCTGGGCTTACACCTCTGTCCAAAACCAGCATCCAAACTGCCCAGGCAGTCCATGTGTACCTCTGTCTGTTGGATAAGTGGATGACAGACAGCAGTGTTAACATTTCCATAGCCTGGGTTCTGGAGTTTTAGTTGTGAAGATGAGATTTTTATCCATTCCTGTTTTAATTCTTGGCTTGCAGGAGTGGAACAAACACTGCTTTAAAAGATAAAAGTAATAACAGCAAGCGAAGTTTATTGGGTGATGGTGATAATTTTATCCTTTTGTAATTTAAAATAAAAGCATAACAGTTTGTGCTAGTGCTTGGAGTTAATCAATTTCTACCATGCAAATCAGAAAAAAAGAGCATTAAAGAAAATAAATTAATGCATTCAGCAGTAAAAATCCAAAGAACAGTTGTAGTACAATTATTGAGATAGGCTTTTAACAGCACAGAGCCCTAGGCCATCTTCTGTGTATCTCACTGACTTGGCTGGGGCTTAACACTGGCAGCCCAAAAGCCAGAGTTGCCAACCTGTCAACAGGTGACCTCTTAAATAGATGCAAATTTGTGTCTTTCATGGCATGACAGCCATTCTTTCTCACCTGAGGATCTACTTCCTGCACTTCCTAACCATCTAGAATTATTTGGATATTGACCTTTTAAAATGTAAGGCTTGTAGATGGAAAAGAAAATAAACGAATGCCTTGTAAATTAAACAGTGTGCCAGAACTGGTCTGCACACTGAAAATCAATTTATCAAAAAAATCTAAACTAAGTCCCTGCTTATATAATTAGCATGAAAAATTACTGAATTACAGTGTTGATAGGTATTGTGGAGAGCCTGTGCACCAAAAATGAATGATGGAAATATGCCATAAATAGTAAGAAGTGGAAAATTTGAAGCTATTCTCCACAACTTCCTATAAAACACATGGCCTGAAGCTTGTACTTTTGCTTCTTGGAAACAGTTGTGAAACCATAGAGTGAAAGACACAGTGATTGGCTGCATCACTGCGTTGTTCATTCTCCATCATTTAATCACATATGATATCAATAAAAAACAATTTAAGATAATAAAAATCTATAATACATGGGTGAAATAATTTCTGCAGTGGGTTGTGTAAAATGCGCTTAGATTGACAGATAACTGCTGCAGGGGAACCAGATTATGGGAGTAATTATGTCAGTCTTTTGTGATGCCCTTCCTTCTGGTGATTGTAAGAAATGAAGAGCAATAATGTCAATTCAGGTACAAGGTCACGCTCGCCCTACCGAGTCTGTCTGTTGGTCTGGGTAATAGGCATCCTTCCAAATGATCCTTTAATTTGGGGAGTATGGAACATGACTCCAGCCTTTTAGAGTAAGGAGAGAAAAAGAGAAGGAATGAGCCAACACTCTCCAAGTAAACAGAAAAGCTGTGGCTTGTTCCTTGAATGTGGCAGAGCATTCCCGAGCTCAAAGAGAAGAACCTCTCTGGTTGGCACATCTGTAGGAGAAACCACAGTCAAGTGGCCTCTCCTCTCTTGTACACAACCTGCTCAGAGATGCCCTTAAAACCCCAGTGCCGGACAGCTGTAGATGGGTATTTGCTCCAGAGGTATTGAGTCTCTGCTAGGCCACATAAAAAATCAGGCTCCTTTTCCGAGGAGTTTGAGAACCTCTGGTTTCAGCTGTTTTGCGGAGCCAGGGCTGCTGGTGCGGTTGAGAAGTGGGGTTGTTAAATGGTGTCCCTTGGCCTGACATGGTTCTTCAGGGGGAGGTGTTCGAGGTCTGGCTGGAGCCAGCTCTCTTCACCCTTCACTCTTCTGCACAGCGAGATCTGCAAGACCCCCGGATGCACAGAGCAACTGGATCCTCTTTTGCAGTAGTTGAACCCTTTTCTTCTCCTCTTACTCTCATGGGTTCCTGGGAGATTTCCCATCTCTCTTTATTTTACTCTGCATTCCATTACTGCGTATTTTTTGTTATGCGTCACTTAAGTGTCAGGGACAATAATGAAAGCAGCTGAAACTTGATCAAATGTTGCATGATCTTGCAAGAAACCGTTTCCTATGATTAAACTGGAAAGCATAAAATTGATTATTAATTTTTTTTACCATTACACAATCTTAGGGATTAACTGAAACTGGCAGCATTGCTGCTGTAGTCATTTTTTTAATGTGGAGGTTACTATAACATGTAATAGAGATGACGAGAAAATTGAAACCACATGATGGTACAGGGAATGTAAATGGCATGTACAGAATCTCAGTAAATAGGAATGTTATTGCTGAGTTCAGCACAAAGAACTGTTCTGCTCCGGGTCTGGTCTCCTAGCAAAGTTGAATACCTGCCTTTTAGCATCTCTGCTCCGTGGAACATTTCAAACCACTAAACATAGACTGGTTACAGAGCTGTATATAAAATATATTTAACAAAGAACTGTAACGTATTAGATCCCTAACTGGAGGAAGAAGGCTTTGAAATTATATTTTGTTGGGATTTCTTTATTATGCTGTGAGTTTACAGATGTTTTATACATCTTAAAATTAACAATTCAGGAATTCCTTTGGGAGTATTTGAAGTCAGTGATATCTGTTTCATTTAAAATAAACTGTCTCTTGGGTCAGACATCACATGCTTTTATTAAAATTTTGGGTAATAAAGTACTAGTACAAAACAGATTATTAATGTCAGATGCACGTTAACCACTGGCCAGGGCTGAAGTTTCAGGTGATCCAGATTTTCCCTGTTACAGATTTTCATTTGGTTTTTTGAGTGGCTTTGTTGGAATTACTGCTGGCAGGTGCCACTCACCTGATGATCAGTGCAGGTCCCTCCTGTCCAGCTGCCAGAGCATGTGATGGCAAAGCTGCATCATCTGCGTGTCCTCGGACTGCTGGAAGTGGTGCTTGCTCTCTCCAGTAAGAGCACTAAATAATTACCAGGGTTATTTCCACAGTTCTTCCTCCAATATAGCCTCAACGTCTGTATCTCCAGTTTTGCAAAGTTGGGTGTTTTTGCAGTGGTGCAATCCAGAACAGCAAAAAATACCTGTATTTATATTATTTATTAACAGGCAGTAAATTGCTCATTGTACCAGAACATGAATGCTACTTGATTGTATCCCCCTTCCCATGGTTCTCATTGTGAACTGTTTGCCATTGTTTTCTTTTACAGCCTCATGTATTTCCAGTCCTTCCATTTGGTATCAGTTACAGTTAATTTAAGCACCACTGAATTTATTTTCAGCTTTCTGCTGTGTGCGCTGCATTTATAATTCTGCTCTTATTTGAAAATGATTGGGACAAGCAATCTCAGTTGTACTTCTTTCCAGTATTGAATGGACATATTTGATTGCATGTATACTTTGCAAAAATCTCATTATAATTTTCCTCCTAATTTATTTTCTTATATTGTCCTATGCATGTGCTCGATGACCTTTCTTTCAAATAATTTTTACTTTTCTCTTTTGTTTCTCATTTCTTTTCCTCATTTGCCTGAATTCCTGCTTCTCCCCTACTCCCCAACCTCTCCTGATTGATGCTTATTCTCCCCGGCCTATTCCAGTTCTCTGCCTCTGAAAGCTTCAAAGAATGACAAATCAAGAAGTTTGAAAAAAATCTCTCGGTAAGAATGAAAACAAGGTGACATCCTTTGTTGTCTTTACACCTAGCTCATCTCCAGCTGTAATCTAGGAGCTGGCGTACTTTTGATTGCTTTTACATTGTGGGGCACTGGGAAACTCTGCATTTTCTACCCTAGTTGTTTAGTTTTACAGTAATGAAAAGTAAATATTTTCACTCAGTAAGACGGAGAGTTGGACACAGAATGCTGCATTTGCTAAGATACTGCTTTGAAATGTCGGAGCCCCGCTCTGCTGAGAATGCAAAGGAGTTTAAAACCTCTAGGGGTGAGCTGAGTAAGGCAAGCTTTAGATTCTCAAAAGGGTGCTGGTTTCCTCCTTCAAAGAAGACTGATTTAGAACCTGTAAAATGTTTGGCATCTGTGTTTCCTTTTGGAACTGATCCTCTTAGGCTGTTCTGTAAGGCAACCTTCTGGCTGGGCCTGGCTTTGCTCTATAAATACTCAGAGCTCATATTTATAAGTTGGTACTCGAGGTAGAAATGCTGATTACCTCCTTGTAAGCCCCCAAATTCTTGGTTTTTTTCTTTGCTTTAAATACCAGCTTTCCTGCTCTATTAGGCTAAGGTAGTTTCTTAGGAACATATGATGACTGATTTATCTAGGGCAGGATTTCATCACAGAAGGTAGATGGGATGGTTAAACACTTTTGAGAAAGTGTAACGATAGCTGTGAGGAGAGATGACCACTGCCTCAACCTCGTAGTGGACTCGGATGTTGTTCAAAGCCCTTGTTGCTCCTAAGGAGTCATAAATCCTGACTGGTTTTGTGCCGAGCTCCATGCAGCTGTATCCCCAGGCACCTCTTCAGTGCAGTGTCCCCTCACAGCCTGCCAGGCTGAAACACTGGAAAACCTGAATGAGTCCTTTGGCCTCCCCAGTGGAGCTGCTGAGGGAGTTCTGAGACAAGCACAGGGCTCAGTGATAGCTCTAGCTCACTCGGGGTCCTGAATCTTGTTCTCCGTATCTTTAACATACCAAACAGGAGCTTCTAAAGCAGTGGAGCAGGGTAATTCTGAAATACTTGCAGTTGTATGCTGAATGAACACTTGTTTTGTTGGTTTGTTTTTATGGCCACCTCAGCCAGGTATATATTAGAGATATAATCAGATTATAAAAGAGGCAGCAGTTTGCCCTCAAGGCATTTTTCCCATGCACAGTCATCAGAAATACACTGTCTGTACTGGCCATGCCTTTTATGATGACATTTTCTCAATGTTTTTTAATCTGTTTATAAAGAATAGGTGTAGCCTTTTTTCAAATTTTGTGAGAGACGTGTTAACACCATGTGTAAAAAGCACCCTTTCTGTGTGTAATTACATGTATTGACACTGAACTAAGTAAAATCAGATGGTTTATAAAGAGTAGAAATACACTAGAAATAGAAATTACTCAGATTAGTTATTTTCTGAAGTCTTGCTCTGGTGGAGGGTTAGGCTGGCAGGGGGTTGAACTGCTGAGTTTACTGTTGTGTTGTTAAATGTGTTCTTCCTACGTTACAGAGAGTTCATCAATTACATGAAGCGGTCCCGAACCTTTTATGCCTCTATAGCAGAAAGGCTTTGTGATGGAGACCTGGTGATGAGAGACAGCTCAACCTGCTGGAATGGAGAGGATGTTGTAGAAAGGTAAAGTTACAAGTAAAAGTTTGCTGTAATGGTGAAAAAGCTGTCTTCACATCCTTCTGATGGTTCAGCAGCGTTCTAAGACACTGTTGTCATCCTAAGTTTATCCTTCGTAGTGAACTTTGTGAATTGAACTTGTTTAATTGAGAGAGGGTTTTGCTCAAGTAAAAGCTTGTAATTGCTGAGTTTCAGGTATCTGTATTAGATACAGTGGATGACTTTCTTGAAGGGCCGCTTTGCAGGTCCTGTCCTTTCCCAGCCGAGACGGCTCTGTCTGTAGGATCCTGCCTGGTGCGGCTCGGTGAGGGAGCAGCACCTCTGGGACTGGCTGGAGGCCCCGCACAGGGTGCTCCTGATGGGCTCAGTAGTGCAGAGCTGAGCATCGTGTTGGGCCTCGATTAGAAAATATGAAGCTCTTCTTGTAGAGGTGTGAGAAGAACACAGTGAGCAGACCATTGTGTTTTTAAAGAATTTCCCTTTTCAGGATTTCTGCCATAGCACTGTGAGTAACAGCTGCTCTTAGAAGTGCCCAGCATCCTTATCAGAGCAAGTTCTGCAGGCATTCTTATGAAGTAACAGTGTTACATTGTTCCAGGTTGCTAGAGCACCTAGAAGCTCTGTAGGGTGAAAAGACCTTTCTAGTTTCTCAGCTAATTTTTTTCACCTCTGTATTTTATCAGTGTCTTTCCCATCACCTTTTAGACTCTAAACTGGAATATACACTTGCATTTCCAGGAGCTAAACTTGTTGCTGTCATTTCTTTTACTCTATATAACATGTGGTAACATTGCCCTGAGGCGAAAGAGATGTTTAGAACACAACTGTATCTTTACTATCTCTGTCAAAGTATACATCCGTTTTTTCAGTGAGAGCTGGTTGGAAGTGTGCCAGTGAATGTTCTCCAAAAATTTCTTTTTGTCAAAACAGAGAAGTTCCATGGGATTGTGTTGGCTTTCATGATGTTTCTTTTTGAAGTGGATTTCGTGGTCTGTAGCAGTTAAAAGATAAAGTTCTAGCGTTCTGTTTTCTTGCTTTAAAATACTCTTCATGATTGCAGATTGTTTTGTAGGAACTTACTGAATAATTCCAACATGGAGAAAGATGTGACACTTACTGTCTGTCCCATTGATGGGGGTTCTGACTCCCACATAGCTCTGTTTAGTTTTTTCATGTGTGAATAACTTCAGCTTAACTACATCCGAGATCTTTGGCGATAAATGCCTAACACATCCAAAGATGACTTAAATATTTCAGTATGTATTGTCATTACAAATTCATTGTAGAGCATATGTTTGAAGATTTTGGCGACAAAGCAGTATTCTAAATATTGGTGTATTGTGATTGTAATACTGGTTGAAGTTTTTACAGTAAAAGTAATGGAGAGGAAACAGGAAGAATATTAGTATTTATAATCAATATTTCCATATCAGAATCTCTCTTGCTTGTGACATCTTGCTGGATGCACAGTTTAACTTTTAGAACAAACAGCTTTTTGGCCAAAAGAAAAACAAGAAAAGCCAAACAAATGAAAATAAACATTTTCTGTATCAGTTTTCTGGAGAAAAAAAAAGTTACATTGCATTTTTATCTTACTTTGTTTAAAAAAAAGCCTCAAACCACTCAAATTGCTGATACACGTGTTTTAAAAAGGCATGAAGGGGAAAGCTGTTGTTACTTTCCTTTGTCAGTCTGTAACTTTCCCAGAGCCGGAGACACATGGAAAAGTTTAAAGTTTGAAGGGGACAGGAAGCTGGGAAAAGTAGCAGGGAAAAGACTAACAAGATCCCTTGTATTTCGAGTTACAAAGCAGAAATAAAGGAAAAAGGAAACCTAAACAACTTACCCCCAAAGATGACAGCAGCAAAAAACCCAGCCCCACCACCAAACCTAGACAGATGTTTGTAGTTAACATATGAAATGGGCAAAATGGAGAACAAAAAGGTTAAATTCATGTGTTTAATCAGACAGCTGTAGATACATAAATAATATAAAATATAGTAATACAGAAATGTTATAAGTTTATATATTGCCTCCCAGTATTGATTGCCTTAAGAGGAGGAGACTTTCTGAGCAGCCTGCACTGCCGGCAGTGCCACACAGCAGCACAAACAGGGCTCCTGCTTGCTGGCACATTCTGCTCCTTTCATCACCTGTTTTATAGGCTGGGCTTGTCACAGCTCTCCCCACGTGGGCCACAAACCTGTCCGGGTGATGCCTGAAGATGCGTTCCTCTTTGCTCTTGCTCCTTTCCCAGGGCACCAGGGCATTGAATATCAGCAGTAGTAAACAGCTCTGAACTCAAAATAGAGCCTTTTTATCAACTGTGGATCAGCAAATAGATCACCCCGATGGGTGTGGGTGAACCCGAGTTTAAGGTTACTGGGGCTGTGGAGCTGGCACAGCTGCAGTTCCTGTTTCCTCCACACTCCTTGCATTTCATAATGCTGCTGGAAAGCTGAGCATTATTTATGCTCTGTGCTAATTGGCACGCAAGCTCTTTAGGAAAAACAAACTCGAGCTTTAAAAACAATTTGACACACAAATGCAGCCTGAAACAATATGAAACTATTACTCAGAAATGAGGATCGTGCATTCAATTAGTAGAGAGGGCACTTGAGGTCTGATAAATAAGATTAGCGTTGGACCTTTTTATTTTAGTTTAGTTCTTTGGATTGGGTTTTGTCATGTTTAAATCATTGTGTTTGCAGGAAAAAGAAGCTTGAGCTGCCAGTTAGATACACCATTAAAAGAGTCAGATTCCCACTGGTTTGAGACTATGCTTCTGGCCTGGTCTTCAGAGAACAGGAAGAGATGGCTTTGCTAGGAATCCTCCGGTGTCAGTTCAGGACAAAATTAGAAATACTTGCACCAGGAGTACTGTCTTTCTGTTAATTGCTCTTTTGAGCATCTTATTTCTGAAGCAAGACTTCGTATAAGAAATTGTCCATGCACTAATGAATGGTCTCAGCTTAATGATTGTTGAGCTGTAGCCATTTCTAACTTGGATCCTACACAGAATTGTTGGATCAGAAGATCAAACTTAGATTTATCTTAGGAGTGAAGAAAGAAAAACAATTCTGAAAATCACTCTAGGGAGTTTTGTGTTTGTTGCCTCTCCGTTTCAAGAGGAAATTTTCTGAATTTCCAAATGAAGTGGTCTCTTTGTTAATGACAGTTAGCTTGATCTGAAATATATTGTTAATGATGGTAGAAGAAGAAAGATTCTGCTGGTCAGACACAGCTTTCCATTGCAAAGGTGTCTCTTCAGGTGTGCATGGGTGGATTTTAGCTGGAATGGGTTGCTCTGAATGTGGCAGACTTCGAGGTTGGCATTGCACAAACATAGGAGACCCGCTAAAGTCATCATTCTCCTTTCTCCATCTCTGCTGTGATTTTGTAGTGCTACGAGGAGTTAAAAGGTATAAATACACACTCATATCTCTGCAGTGTACAAGTTTGGTGTGTAGTACCCTGATTTGGTGGGGGACAGGGGAGGAGATATTTTACAGCAACTGTTTTTCCACTTGGAGTCACTTTCTCAGGAAACTTCAGCTGTAGGGTTAAAAACTTGGACATGTAAATGGCTTTTAAACCAGGTTACCTGGAACAGAGAAGAAGAATGTTTTGTAACAGCCAGTAGGGACACACACTTCTTTTCCTTCTTTCTTTCCTTCTTTCCTTAACGTGTTTTTGTTGGGATTTTGCATTGAGTGGGGTGATTAGGGGACACCTGTCCACAGGCTTGAACAGATCATGTCATGGGTTGTTAGGCTCTCAGGGCCTGGGAGAGCTGGCTCAGGAAGGAAGTGGCAAATCACAGTGACTTTGTTTTCTCAAAATGTGTTCCTTTAGAGACTTTCAGTTTTTATGAGTTTAGCACTTTCATTGTCCCCTTTCTCATTTCCTTAGGCTCTAGCAAGCAGCCATCTGGATATGGAAAACAGAGATAATCATGTAGCCTTAGCATACTTAAAGCATGTTTAACTTCTGTTGTTCTCGTGCCATCAGTGTAAACAATTTCTAGAGATATACTTGTGACTGTAAACTGCAAAATTCTATCTCTCCTTTTGCAGTATTTTTCAGGTTTTAGGGTATTTTCCAGGACTTGGGGATGTTTTTGTTGGTGTTTGTTCAGTTTGGGTTTTTTTCTGCAGGGGGAGGATGAGTTCTCTGGTTAGTTTTTTTTAAATTTTAACCCCCACAGAATAAACCAAATAGACACTGTCAGAAGTGACCATTTAAGAAATAAATTTGCCTGAGCTTAGCTTTCAGAATGATGCAGAGCTCTGACAGGCTTGGAGTGGCAGATTATGTGTCCTGTCAAGGATGCTTGAGGAGTGAGTGCTAAAGTTCTTTGCCATGCAAGCATGTAAGTGTTACTGTCTTGGGGTGACTAATGTAAGGCTGCTAATTACCTCCTGAATTGTGAAGGTAAATCACTTAACAGCAGCAAAGGACAGCACTGGGCCCTGTTCTCCCAGTTCACTTCTCTCAGATGGGAAAATAAGTCCTGTGGTTTTGGTCACTGAAAATGAGACATTTTGCAGAAGTAAAGACAGAAGGGTTTCATATGGAAACTGATTACCTTTGTTACACACATACTTTATCTGTTCCACAAAATGCATCCATGTGAGCGTGGTCAGATTTCGACGGGACAGTGCCAGGCCACAGAATAAGAAGGAAAGAGGAAGAGTTTGTAGGGAAATCAATCAGGGAGCATAGGTGGGGGTATATGTGAAGGTCAGCCATGTGTAAGAGGGGAGGAAATAGGAGTAATGCTTAGTCCAGAGATGCTGGAAGGAAAACAGCTGAGGGTCCTGAGCTGCCTGGAGAAGTCTTTGCTGGGGTACCCTGTTTCAGAGCTCCCACCCTTGGGCAGCAAAGACTGATCTCTGTCTCACAGATCAGCAGCACAGGCTTTGTTCGCTTCACCACAGGAATACTCTGGATCCATGCTTGATTGACAAGAAGATTCTGGAATCAGAGCTTTGGGATTGATCATAAAGAAGGATGGAAAAGCCAATGTTCATTGCAGTGATTCTACTCTCCCCTGCTTTGCTTGGGAATGTTGTGCAAATTCCAGTGTATCACAGTAGTACAGTACAGACTGCAGTGTAATACCTGAGACTCTTGAAGGCCTTGTTAACAGCAGTCCAGCATGCACCAGTGCTTAGCAGGCCCCTCTAACAGCTGAGATGCAGAGACACACAGCAATCTGCACTATTTTCTGTGTTTACAGGGTGAGAGGCTTCACTGATGATGGAAAGAAGCAATTACCTTTTAAACACAGAGCATTATGCACATAATTAGATTAGAACTGTTCTTACTCTCAGCCACTAACCTGTAGTACTTAGATAAAAATATGTGTGCTGTAGGTAGTGCCACCACAGAGGACTGGGCTAGGTTATAAAAGATGCTGCAGATGAGAAGCTGATGTGAGTCAGGAGTCAGTGTTGTATGAAGGTACAGAGAGCCAGGAGCAAGCTGAGAGTTCTTCATGTGGCACGAAAGGAGCACAAGAAGCCTGACTGAAGGCATGAGGGACTGCTCACCCAAGGCCTGTTGGTGAAGTTTGATAGAATGATTTGTGTCCTTCTGGCCTGGACTGCTGAGGGGTTTGGACGACAGATCTTGGTGCACATTGTGCATGACGTGGTGGGCAGCAGGAGCTGCTGGTGCTCAGGCTGCGTTTGGGGTCACTTGAGGAACTCTGCTGGCAGCTTCACTAAACCTTTTGTAGTTCAGCCTCAAGGAGGAGCACAGAATTAACTTCTAGTATTTTGGTGCTTCTCTCTAAAAATGTTTTTTTTTTTCCGCTTTTTGTTTTAAAATTGCGTTTTAGGTTGTGTTCTGTGCACAACCATTCTGTGCATAGTATAGTTATAAATCACACTGATTTAGTGAATGCTCTTCTCTGGATTGACTCATGGAGATCCCATGCCCACTGCTGGTTAAGAACAACCTGATTGTTGGAAACAGTCCTCCTGCTGTGAGATCACACTCTCATCTTACTTGAAGCGATAGACTTTATTTTTCTTACTTCGTGTTGTTACTGTGGTTTGTCCAGGCAATTGAAATGGATGGCTTAGGTCAGTACTTGAAAAACATTTCTGTAAATGCAAATGGACATTTGCGTTGCAAAGGCATTTTTTTGACACTGCAACACTCAACATTTTCTTTCGGGTTGAGGGACTTGAATACAAATAATTAATACTTGATTTCAGAGTTTCTTGGGGGACACCTCTGTATTTGGTACCTACTCAGTGTCTACTTTACTCCCTTGAGCAGAATTCATGGAAGAGTAAATCTTGTCATGCAGTCACCAGTTATACTTGCTCCAGTGGGACAGTATTTTTCAGATGCAATTTAACAGGGACTAATTTGATACTATCATAGTATCTCTTTTATTTTGGCAAGCTTGGGATATTTTTTATTGAAGAGTAATAAGGACTGGTGGGCAGGTACTCTTTCTTTTGTATGCTTTTTTTACTATTATTCAGAAGGAAAGAACAGCCCTTATTTAGTCAGAAAACTGAAACTTTCCAATTAAAATACTACAGTAATAATACAGTAGTGCTCCAATCATTGAAACTCTTCTAACATAAACAATCCAGACATGGTTAAAGTCTATGGAAAATATCCAAGGTAAAGTTTATTTTCTTGTGCAGAGTCCAACACAGTGCCTTTATACCTATTCCTCTTAGGAAAGGTCACACTCAAAGTCCTATTGAAAAGATAGAAAGTGAAAGTCTTATCTGATCCTTCGGTCTGTCTTAGCCAATGATTCTTCTGGGAGGGAAGTAAAATTCATTTTCTTTCATTTGCAATGGGTATGCAATACAGTAATATAAACAAGAAGGAGAAATCCTATCAAAGCCTGAAGATATTGGACTGAAAATGTATTCTTCATAATATCAGTATAATGAGATGTCAGTAAGAGTGTTTTTAATACTGATACAATTCATCTCTTCTCCTAAAACTATAGGGTAGACTTGCAAGTGGGGTGCCTTTCTCTGTTGGATGAAAAGGATTACCGTATGATGTTTGGATTTTGGTATTTTTCAGAACATTGAATTTTTGACGTTATTTCAAGTTGAAATTGAAGACCTAAAAGCTTTTAACAGTGTATTTAAAAAAAGTAGTTGGAAGCAGATTTTCTTATTTTCCTTTCCTAGTCCTGTGTCCCAGCAGTGATGAAAACAGCATTTGTAGACTCTATGGAATGAGCAGGTCAGTGGAAAAAAACCATGCATTCAATTCTCTGGGCTTTGAAGCAGGAATCCGTCAGTGTTTTAACATAGCCGGTCAAATAATAAATTTTACATTTTTCAAACAGAAGGGAATTATGTGAGGAGGGTGTTGCTGAGATAAAACCTGTAGTTGCTTAAATTAAAATCTTTTTGTGGAAATGCAAAAAAAATCTCTGCGTAGTTCTCCAGCCTTCCTCCCACCTTGGTGCCTTGTTCAGTGGAATCGCTCTCTGTGTGAATTAATTTAGATATAAATTGAACCATATATATATACACCTGGCAGTTTGATGCAGGTTTTACCGTGCTAGTGGGATGATCTTGCTGTAAATTGTCATGATGGTAAATTAGGCCGTCAGGTTGGTTTTATTTGTGTTACAGGTACTTAGTATCTAAAGGGTGGAGGAGCGATCTGTTTCTGCTGCTCTCCAAGCCTAAGTGCCAAAAGACACAAAATAATCTCCTTTTTGCTGGTTTGTATTCCTTGTTTAGGCTTGGGGTAGATACTGGCAAAATATCTTTGGTCTAGTGTAATGTGTGTATGATTTAACACATCCAGCTGCAGCCAACTTCGTAGAGAAATTGCTGTGGCAAGGCAGGGTAGACTCCAGAGTTAGAGCTGGAGTCAAGGAGAGGCATTTTTCTTGTATTGAATTGGTTTTCACTGGAAACATGTTGGTTCATTGACATGGGGAAAAAAAAATAATCTGGATTCTGGCTTGGAAGGCTGAAGAGCCTCCCACATGGCCAAGAAACCTGTTCTGCTGCTGGGAGATTGTCACTGTCTCCTGCTGGGCCTGCTCTGGGTGTAAGGGATAAAACATTCACCACACCACTGAAGGGTGCCCGGTGTGGAGCTCTGCACTTGGGGTATCAGCTGCACTGGGGTTGGCTGGGCTATGAACCTCAGCTCTAATACGTGAGGATGTAGAGTGGACTGAGATTAATCTCCTGTGTGAAAGGTTTTGTGTTTTCCCAGCACAGAACAGGTAAACTTTTGAAATGCTGATATGTTTGACAGAATAAACCCCACACTGCTGCCTCTTTCTAGCCCAAACTGACCTCCCAGTAAAACAGGGTTATCTCAGCATGTTTGCTGACTCCAGTAGGATTCAGAGCCACGGCTTGTGGTTGGAGGCAGATTTCCTTAGATCAGATGAGTACACAAAGACAGTTGACAAATGTTAAGTATCATTTAAAAGTAGTTTAATTTATACATTGTTTATCCCACAGCCTCTCCGTTCTGTTGATACAAACCCATCTCACTGGCGCAGTCCCTGCCTGATGTGTACTTTCACTGACCTCCCCAGAAATGCTTAGAACAGATGAGCTCTTCTGTGCTGAGAGTTGGTGGCTTACACGCAGCCACAGAAAGAACCCAGCGGATTGATGGGAATAAAGAAAATATAAGCTTTGATGGAAGTTTTGCCTTGCTCAGCTGATGAGTCGAGCTTGAGGCTTCCCTGTTCTGTCCAGGCAGTCTCTTGCCAGCTCAGTTGAGTGCTGAGGGTGAACTGTGATTACATTTTCAAAGTATTTTCTCACCCACGGTGCTACCAGAGACCTTGACCAAATAAGATCTATTAATAACCTGGTAGCTTTTTACACTGATAGGTTAATAAACAGAAGTGGCACCCAACTTGTCGAAGTGATTGCTGCAGATGTTTCACAACTTAGTAACTGCCTGGCTCATCTCTGTGTTATTCAGACTAAAAAAAAAACAAATATTTGAAATTATGCCCAGCATTTAAAAGTATTACCAACACCATTTTTTCCACTTACTAGATTTAAATTAATTTCTTAGAATGCTTAAGTAGGGAATGTTACATTTTTCTCAGTTCTCTGCTGCACTTACTTTCTTCTTGACCTGGATTTGTGTTTCTTTGTGTCTTTGCTTTACTTGGTGTAGAAATAGTTCTGTTTGTAGAGGTGTTCCTGGCAGCACTACTCACTTGAGCTCTGATTTGATTAGAGAAGGGAGAACATGGGGTCTGCAAACATCTCGGTGTCTTTATTGGCAGCGCTTATTGTAGAAACATTTGAAATGCTCTTGAAAGCCGTGCTGGTGCTGGAAAAGCAAATTTGAGCAGGATGAAAACTTTTCAAAGCTGGCTTTGAAAACCAACAAAACCCCCAACTATCTTATTTTCTAGGCCAAAAGGCACTGCATGAGCTTTCCTTAATATGAAAGAATTCTCAAGACTGTTCGTAAATTTACTTCATTCTTTGAGCAGAATGTTGTCAAGTAATTATCTGTAGAAGAGTTTATTGCTTTGTAAACTCTTCTGACATGAATGTTATCCTTTAATTAGAATAAATACAATTAAACATTGAAGTGCATGTTTGATAAATGTGAAAAATCAGAAGTCTTTTTTAATGAAAATTGGTTCAATATTGCAGATAATTTAGGAGGCTCTGATGAACTTCACTACCTGAAGAGACAGAGTTGTTGATAAAGGCCCATCTCAGACTTGCCTTTGATTTCTTATTGCAATAATGCAATTTCAAAGCATATTTCAAATAAAAAATGAATACTTGAGAGTGAATTGCTAAAACTCACGACTGAACAGGGGAGTTAACTTTGCCTTTCAGGTCACGGATTCACCCTTGGATGAATTAGTTTTACAGTGAATAATGTAATGTGTCAGTGGTCTGGATTGTGACCTCATAATTTTCCCAGGGTCATTGTCCAGATAATAATTAAGTTATTTATAAACACATTTATTTACAGAAAACGTTTATCTATAAATATTCAGTTATTATTTCTGTTCATACCCAAGATTTGGCAGTTTACTTCCACTGAAGAATTTGGGGCATGATTTGAACAATATGTTTGTGGAAACTTAATGTAAAAAAGGCAAATCATCACTTCTGTTTTTGATAAATACTCTATTTCCACATACAGAAATTTAAAGCAAGTTATGTATTCCTTGCCCAACTGTGGGAATCCTTTCAAATTCCTTGTACTAAACTCCTTGGGACAAACACTGTAAGTTAACGTGAAAAATACAAGTCCATGTTCAGTGTTAACCTCAAACCTTTGCAGGGTCTTTGTCTAAAATCAGAATTTCACCTGGTTTACTTCAGGAACATAGAGGTAGACTTGCGTTTTGAGACTCAGGATTAGCAGGCTTATTCTAAGGAAATGCATTTAAAATGTTATCCCTGAAGTACTAAGGAAATTCAGTGTACGTACTGGGATTTTGAGTGCACGTCAGGAGATTGAATTCCACTAAGGAAAACCAGCAGACCTTGCAGTATCTTAAATGTCTGTGGTTGATTCCTGATAGTGGGGTCTTCATTAGCTAATTGGAAAATGGTTTAGCTGAAGCAAGACAAAAAGTGATACACTGCTGCAGAAACACCTGGGGCTAAACCAAAAACAACTGCAGTTTTATTTTCTGTTTTTGCAGAGGCAGGACAGTCAGGATGGGATGTAGCACACTGCCGTGGTTACTGCAGCATTTTTCATATCTCCTCCACCTCCTACCGATGTGCAGGAGAAAGCCACCAAAACCTCTAACAGACTGAAAAATAAAAAAAAGGAACAACTGGAATCTACTGGTGCTCCAATCACAGCTTCTCTTTAGCTGTATTTGCAATACCTGGAATACAGAACTGGCATCCTTTAAGCTGTTTTAATTTTAATGGAACTGTGCCAT
This sequence comes from Rhagologus leucostigma, assembly GCA_013397725.1. Lineage (NCBI taxonomy): Eukaryota > Metazoa > Chordata > Aves > Passeriformes > Rhagologus > Rhagologus leucostigma. Next base: position 315,433 of record VZTD01000297.1, on the reverse strand, counting down.
TTTAAACCAGAGACAGGTTTGATCCATGGTAATTGATTGCTTCTAGTAGCCACGTCCCTTGGGGGTAGACTGCTCTGTGGGAAGGCTTGGGTGGCTGCACTGCCTGGGAACGTGCTAAACCCAGGAGAATGGACACTTCTGTGTAGTGTTACCATGGCAGAGACAGTTTTACGGAAGTTTGGTTACGTACAGCAGATATTCAAGCACATCTGTTTCCCGGGCATGGCTGTCTCCCTGTGGGTATACTCTGACACCTTGTCTGGTTTTATTGAAGGTAGAGGCTGGGTGAGTTTATTTGCAGCTGGACTGGAAGGAGAAAGGATTGAGGTCTTTGCTGTGTGGTGTCAGACAGCTCACCCAAGGTGTTTGAGTGGGTGTTACAAACCTTGCTGTTTAGGGAGAACTTAACTACAGGACAAAGGCAATAAAAGGAAAGTTGTAATTCAGAGGTTCCTGTGGCAAATTAAGAGAGAGTCAAGATCATGGACAACAGCAAATCGCTTGCTGTGCTGGAGTGTGACTCTGCCTAGCAGCCTGTCAGAACATCTCTGTGGTTTGGGTGTGAGGACTCAGCTCCAGCAATCCCTCCAAGAGTTTGTGAGGCTGCGTTGCGCCTCTGTAGTGTTCTTGGGAACATGGCTCAAACGTGCAGAAAAGAGCTGGACCTGGCCCCACATCTGCAGAAAACACAGGGCATGTGTCAGAGTCATCTTGCTCCGAAAGAACTGGCAGCCAGGAGTCAGGAGTCAGGGAACCCGAAGGCAGGGTTTGATAACCTGAAGTAACGGTGCCGTGAAATGGCAGTGATGTCCTGTCACTGATGTTTTGGGGTTAAGAAGTTGAATTCTGTTCTTACTGCAAAGTATATGAGATCTGCTGGGACTCTGCAAAGGTGTGAACTGTGTAAGTGCTGTCTTTGGTGTCATACAGGCAGAGTTGGAGAAAACCAGGTGTTTTTGAGGGGACAGAATGCCCTTATGCTTGGGGATGTTTGCTTCCTAGAGTGGTAATTCCAGAAGCACAGCCCTCCTGAAAGGTTGAGTTGCAACAGTCCATGCTGCAGGAACAGCAAAGTGTTCTCTTACCTGGAGGAATGAATTCTTCTGTCAATGAAAGTCTTTGCAAAGACTGGTCTTTCTGAGCCTAACGTGCAAGTTCTGTTTCAGTTTTGTGACTCCTGACAATCTCTGATTGCTTTGGGAAAGGGAATTACCTCCCATCCTGCCCTAAATATGTCAGGAGCAGGCCAGGGTGCCTTGCAAGTGAAAACTCTGTGTTCCTGTGAGAAACTACCATATTTCTGTTGGTCCCAGCCCCAGCTCCTCCTGAAGCCCTTCCAGCTGAGCATGCAGCTGTGAGCATTCCTGAGAGGAAGGGTCCATGGGAACAATGTCTGTGCCTGGTGAGTTCAAAATGCATCATCTGTGCTGGGGGCATCCCAGGTGTCCCTGCCTGGCACCCACTGGTGCTGCCTCACCAGCACTAGCACTGGAGTTGGGGATATAAAAAAGCAGAGATCTCTGATGGAAGTAAATGTTTAAAACTTCTTGCTGTACTAATTTCAACTATGTGGAACTAATGTAGCTTTTGCTGATCAAAACCACAGGAAAAATGCTTTCTGGCTGATTCTGTAGGGCTGGTCTGTCTCATATTTTTATTCTGAAGATAAAAAACTACTCAAGCAATTTTTAAATTTTTTTTTTTTACATTCAATAAGTAGACTCTTACAATTGAGAATTCAGGTTTAATTACAAACTGTACTGGGCTGTTAGCTGTGTTTTAATCCCTTCCATTTTAATTCTTGGAAATCCATTTAATAATGTATTCTCTTGAATTTCTTTGTTATTCTTTTATCAGCAAAGAGTTCTGTTTAGAAAGCCTTTTCAATAGATTTCAAAATACAACAGTATGCTCTAAAATTCCAGGTGAAGTGCTACAGACTAAATGTCTTCTACAGAACCCTGTGCTGATTCCTTGTCTGTTGCCTTGGCTTAGCTCTATGCTATTCACTGGGTAATGCAGGAAGAAGTTGAGTATCATCTAACATTCAGTACTTTTAATTTTAAAGCGTATTTGCATAACTGCCCATGAGAGTTTTCAGTATGGTGAGATAGACTGGGCTGGAAACAGGCTAGGTGGAGAACTACTGTGGGTTTTTTCCGTGGCTCTGACCCAAAGTTTAGAGAAAATGATGCTGTGCTTCTGTCAGGCCCCCAGTGGATCGTGTTGCTTGGTGTGGAAGCCACATCACAAGTGATGTCCATCAGCTGCCTGCACGTGGGCCCAGAATGTGTCAGCTGTCATGTGATGAACTGCACAGGTCATGAAAAGAAATCTAAAAACCGTAAAAACACGAAGAAGGTATTAGCATTATTGAAAAACCAAGTGAGAATGGATATGTTTGTACCTGAATTTTCTTCCTGGGGCAGAGGCGCTTCCTCTGCAAGTGGAGGGCTGCTAAGTCACATCCTCTTTTGCTGCCATCAGAGGGCTTGGGTTATGAAATTTTTATTCCTGGTTCTTTGCTGATACACAGAACACTTGGAAAACTTTCCCAGGCCCTCCCTAAGTGGCCTCCCTTGCAGCATTCCGTGTTAGCATCTAGTTTGTTCCCCTGGGGCGGTTGTTGGCTGTGGTGTCACTTACGTGGGTCAGCCCAGGCAGGACTGACGGGGGGAAAACTGCAGCTGCTCGAGTGCTGAAAAACTCTGGGAGCTGCTGCTTGAGCTGCCCCTGGTGCAGTCTGGGGCAGTTGTCTTTCACAAGCCACTGAGTGCACGGACAGGCAGGTGTGGCTGGAAATGTGTGGGTTTCTCCACTGCCATGACGCTGTGAAGGGTATTCTGCACCTGCAAGGTCCTGGTGGTAAATAATGGTAGGTGAGCGCTGAAGCTCTCTGCACACTTTTGGAGCAGAGGTGTTGCTGGGTGTTACATCAGTTGGAGCACTGAGTTAAGTGTTTTACAGCCTTTCATAACTTGTGCTGGAATTAGCACTGAGCACAGCTGATGCTGATGTACCAAAAAGTTAAATGCGAAGTGAATTAGGTGGAATGGATATAAAAACTAAGAAAAATAGAAACTGATGTAATGCGCGTTTTTCTACATATATATTGAATACATCTGAATCAGGCAAGTTCTTTGGAAAATTAACTATCTTGAGAATTCCAAGTGCATTAATTTAGTCAATTTTATGGAATGACCACACAGTGAGATTTGGCAAAGGACCTAAACCATCTTATTGCCTACAAAGAACTGCTGATTGCAAGCAGACTTGGAACATAATGAAGTTCCTTTCTAATAGGAAGGGGGTTTTTGAGTTGCATCTTCACAGGCTGATGAGAATTATTTAGAGTTAATAGAAGTTCTCTATATAAGGGTCTGTGTTAGGTAATAGAACTTGATCCAGCTTAAAAATAAAACTATATTCAGTTTGTATGACAACTTGTGTGTGTCTGTGGTTCCTAAGTATTTGCAGAAATTTCTGTGTGTAAATCAGTGCTTTTCAATTAATCAAGATGCTCCCATTGTATTAATAATACTTTTCTCAGCTTTTCTGTGTGGCAGAGTCAATAGCTATTAAGTCTAAGTTGTTTTCCAAAATAGCAGTGTGTGTGTCAGTAGTGCTGGATGATGTTAGTTGTCCGTTCATACAGCATAAAGCATCTCCAGCAGTTCAGGTAACTGGTTATAAGAAGAATGGGAGCAGGAAAAGGCTTTATTTAAATAATCTAGGTGAACCTTTTAGGTTATTAAAGTGGTTTTTTAAGTGATCACATACTAAACGTATTTTAATTTATCAGCAGAATGCCATGGAAAAATGAGATATACACGGTTGTTGGACACCTTCTCATTATAAATCTTCAGTTTGTAAAAAAAACCCCAAACATTAGAATTTACTTCCATCACCTTTTTTGCAGTCAGATCTGTTAAGTAGCAGTAAGATTTCAACCCAAGCTTGATCTGGTGTAACTGGCACAGATTTTGATGAAGGTTGTCTATAGTTCCAGTGTTCTGAACTAGAGCTTTTTGGGAGCCACTGTCCACCGTAGTCTCTGTCACTTTAATTGCTGCAGCATCTGCATCACTGGAACTGCACCATCTCATAGCAGCAGAAAATTGAATTGGTTTTAGTACAGGATTGCTGTATGTAGTAGCTGTTTGTTTTGACAGATGTTGTTTTAGTTTCCTGTCTACCAGGTATTCAGAAATTTGTACTTCACTACAGCTAATGCCATAGGCTGCTTCATTTTATTAACTAGACATGAAGAGGTTCAGAAATCAAACCAAGACTCTAAATTTTTATTTTAGCTTATTTTCCAGTATCTAATTGAAAAAACTGAATTATCAAAGATTTTTCATTGCAATTCATTCTTCATAAACCTTTGAGTCAGAGTTCTAAATCTTTGCAGAATTCTGGTTTGATTTTGTCTCATCCCATAATGGCAGTTTCTGAATTTCCTGCCTCTGTTCATGAACAGAGAAACTCGGAAAAAAGCAGTATGGGTGCTTTTCAGATCAAATTATGCCTCTGGAATGATAGCTGAAAAGAATAATAAGATGTGTCTTCACTTTCTCAGCCCTCCTAGCATGCACACAGGACAGAACAAAGTTGCTAGGAAAGTTTTGAGTCTGCTGTAATGAACTGAACAATTCACCAGTGTGCTTGTGAGTGCCTGTTGTCTGACAGTTCTTATCTGGAGCTCTGCTTACTCCTGTTGTGAGCTTTGGGAATGGTTAAATTTATTCTAAACAGCAGCAACTTTGTGTTTCCTGCAGTTTATGGGCATGGTATTGAATTGTTCAGAACCTTTTCCAGAGCTGGGGCTTGTTCAGGTTGGTAGTAGAGCTCCAGATGAAATTCCTTTCTGCAGCTGAAGCATTTGGGTTTTAAACAACAGGTGAAGCCAGAGACTGTGTTCTCATTTGGGCTAGAACGATCATCTTTTGGGTGAAAGGACATGTCGGACAGTGCCAGTGTTTACTGGGCTCATTTCTGAGGCTTTGGTCTTAAAAGGCTGTGTCCTTAACAGGTTTTACTGTTGTTTTTTTTAACCAGCATTGGGTTTTAGAGCCACCTCAGTCTGCTTTTTCTTGCTGCTGCATTTGTTTTGTGAAACACGATGAAAATGCTGTGTGATCTCTCTCTAGAGATAACTTGGTGCATAAAACCAAAAGAAAACAAACAAAAAGCCCCTAAGCTCTCTTGATGGATCAATAACGTGTCATTACTGCTGGTTCCCTCTTTTCAAAAATCACTCTATTTTGTCTGATGGGACAAACTGGAGGTGTCAGGGCTGGCACATTAGGTAAAAACCTATCTTAATAATAGAATTCAAACACCATTCATGATCATCTGTAGTAAAAAATTGCCTGAGTCTAATTTATTAGCTGCTGTCAACACGTATGCACGAGCGTGTGTGAATACACAGGCTGATCCTGAGGCTGCTGAATGCAGTAGTTACACAAGTGCTGTAATAAGTGGGGGACAGTGCTGAGCCCAGCTAGGGACATGGGTAGTGTCAGTGGCAAGCAAATGAACTGGGAGCAAAGCAGGGAGGGCTGTGAAAGCTCCCTGTGTTCCGTGGAGCTGGAGATAACAGAGCAGAAATGCGGCAGAGCAGCAGGCAGGGCTCAGTGAAGTGGGAGTTGTAGAGCTGGGAGGAAGGCACTGTACATTAGACTGCAGTCATCTGTGGTGAAGCTTGGGGATGTGTGGATAAAGTTGGTGATGCTCCTCTGTGCAAGAGAAAATAGTACAGAGAGGCATTAATGGACCCTGGGCAAAACTCACTGGCTGAGCAAGTCAGCAGGTCGGCTCTGGCTGAATTCAGGCTCAGGACAGAGGGAGAGCCTGGCTCACAAAAGGCAGCAAGGAAAGCATGTTTTGGGCAGTTGAACAGAGTGAGGGCACTGAGGGGCTTTGATTGCTCTCTCTAAATGCCTCACTATAGAGGGAGAAGAGTTATTTAAGTGGAAAATTGTTGGCAAAGGCATGTAAGTGGGTATAAACTGCAGATGGTAAATTTAGTCTGGGAATTAGATGTCAATCTGTTGGAGAACTGAACTGCTGAAACACTTTATTAAGAGGAGTAGGGAGGGTCAACTAACCCGTATTGTTTTAATATGAACCATTTTAAGCATGGCAAAAGCCTAGACCTTGGGGCTCAGGAGTGCTGTTTCGATCCTGTGTCCTAGAGGAGTGCTGTCATCTGAAAGAGCCTCCGTTATAAGGCTGGATATAGGAGAGCAGAGATTTCTGAGTTACTCTGGTGGGACAGAAGTCCTCATCTTATCCACTCTCCTGGCTTCATGTGCAGATCCTGGAAAGGAAGGAGGAATGTGAGGCAAAACCCACCAGGATGTCACTGGCCATTGCTGCAGAGGCTTGTAGGAAGTCTGACAACCAAGAAATTTTCACTGGAAGACTTTTATCCCCAGCTCTACTGTGCTCAGGTTTATTCTCTGTTAATTACTACTTCAGCAGCTCCATGTGGTTAATTGGCTTTCATGGTCTTTTATTTTTCCCTTGCTCAAAGGACAGTAAAGCTTAACATTTCTGTAGATTCTTGTGCTGCAAGATATCTGTAGTTGCTCCTATCTGGTGTTTCCTGTCCCAGCAAGGGCCCCTAAATCTCACCTTTTGCTGCCCTGTGCTGACAGAAGAGAAACCATTGAAAAAAATACTCTTCTCCCTCTTTCCCTTTGCACAGATTTACTTCTTATGGGAACTGCTGACTGTAGATCACAAATAGATTGTTAAAGTGATCAATGGTTTCCCTTATTGAAATGAAAATCTGGTTATAGGATGAAGTGTGAGTTTGTCAGATTTACTATGGTGATAACCCACAGAAATGTTTAAGAGGTGGTTGCACCAATTCATTTTCTTTTATAGCATAACCTTGTGGAAGTTGACAGTTACCATGGTTTCACAATGCTCAACATTAGTTCCCCTGGAAAAAAACCCAATAACAACTTGTCTTGTTTTTTCATAGTGAATGAGGTATTGTTGTGTAAATTGAAATCCAAACAGATAAAGAAATTTGTATTTAAAAGGAATTTCAACGAAAGTATTGAAGAAAGGGAAGGAGGAAACATGATAGTTTGCAGAAACAAACTAACCTGGAAATCTGAACTTCAGTAAATTCCTTAGAGCAGCACAGGTGTGTTTGCAATGACAGGGCTTTTCCACCTGTCAGCTCTCAGGTGAATCTCACTGCTTTAGATGGCTCCTGCCACTGTTATGACAGAAGAGGGGAAATCAGTGTCGAGGCAAATTACTCACTTGGAAAGACTGCATTGTGTTTGTCTTCACTGGATGTTTTTCCTAGAAGGGAATAGCTGCTCTATCTCATGCAGAAAAAGTGATTTTTTTTATACAGTTTAAATGAAAGGAGCAAAAACAAACAAGAAGAGTGATCTGTCCGGGAAGAAAACACCACTTGATTGTGTTGTAATTGCGCTGCACGGTTTGAGAACGTGCTGCACCTTGTGTTTGTTGTGCTGGCTTGGGAAAGGAGCCCCTTTGCTTTTGTGGATCCCTGTGGGTGTTCTCAGCTGCTCGAGCCCCTCGCTGCCCATCCACCTGCTCCTGAGTGTGCCATTGCCCGGAGGGTTTGACAGTGGCCAGGCTTTGCTAAACGTGGAGAGGGGCTGGAGGCATTAACAATCTGTCTGTCTGTCTGTGGTTTATCAGATCTAGCACAATGTGTTGCACTGACCCTTTCCCCGAGGGCTCCCAGGGTGTGGGTGTGTGTCTGCAGAGCTCTGAGGAGATCAGTCAGTCACCACTAAGCCGAGGGGACAGGAACACCCACCCTCCTGTATTGCTGTTTTCCATGTCTGCCTTTTTCCCATTAGACATTCCTGGCAGTGCAGATCGCAGGGCTGGGCATCGAGAGGCCTTAAGCTAATAAACAGTGTTGGAATTGATGCCTTCTAATTGATCTGCTGTTGTCAAAAGATGAATTGCACTGCCGAGTCAGACTGGAAATAGTGATATAAATCTTTAGGCTGTTTTCAGGTAGATTAGATTTTGATAATCATTAGGGTTAAAGGTATAATTTTAAAAAAGAAAAATATTTTTTGAATGGAAAACTTGATATGGGCACTGTGTGGTATATATTTTAGATATAACAGGGTCTGAAAATTAGTTGAATATTTCAGTAACACCGGGTGGACCAATTATGTGAGGATACTTAAAATCCTTTCGAAAGTCAGCCTTGTAATCTATTTATAGATTTATCCTCTTGGGTTTTATGGTACATCATCTTATTGTACTAATTCAAATTCAAGAGTTGCCTAAAGCACAATAGAAATTGTAACACTCTGCTTGTCCTTTTTTTCCTCTAGTCTTTGTAAGAAGATAAAGTACAGGGAGTTATGCTGGTCGATGTAACAAGTACATACCCAGTATCTGGATACAGATCTGTTAAATACTGGTTGATTCATGATTATAGTTGTAGGTAGTAAAAAGCAGCACTGTTATTAGCAGACATAAACACAAATACTACGTGTTTTAATGGCTGGCTGTGTGTGTAGAAGGTGGTGAGTATTTGATAGCGCTGCACAGGAGAGGCTGGAGCTCTGTGCCATTTGCAGTGACCCTGATCGGGGGGAGAACAACTCTTGAGATGTTTGACTTGTACTAACCATCTCTGTCCTGGGGCTCTATCATTAGAAGTTTTTGAGCCTGAAGTTAGACTTTTAGTAGAAAAGTAGGAATACCACTGAAAAAACCCAAGTGTTACTTTGTTCTAGCCACTGGAATTGCTGTTGGAGGTTAAAAGTGCTGTAAGAAAGACAAACCCAATGCAGGTATGCATATACAGGCATAGCTGGCTTGTAAAATAGCCCTGTCCACTGCCATTTGGAGAGAGTGGTGTCAACAGGAGGGGTAAAACATGTTTCCGTGAGCAAGTTTAAGTGCTGTTGTTCAGAGGAGGCATCTTTTCCCTTTCGATGGTTGCCAGAGCCTGCAGCTCTCCTTGAGGAGAGCTGACATTGTCAGCCTGAGCATGGCTGGAACACAAGTGGTGTCTGCTTCCATGTGCACACACAGTGGTATTTCTGAGTGAAACTGGATTGAGAGGATTGTTTCCACTGCAGCAATCTTGGCTGAGGTGTTGTCTGAACCTTTGGGTTTTAGCTCACAGCAGCCTTTAGTACATGTGTGTGTTAGGAATTACTCACTCTCTTGGTCTCTGCATGGTAGTAGTGGTGCCAGTATATGTGATGTAACGAAGTGTATTCCTGTTTTAACCCTGCTATCTGATAGCTTAATGTAATGTCCTGTTCCTCCACAATCACCCTGAGACTGTGTAAAAACCAAATTTCCTCCTTTTACAGGCCATTCATGGGTTTTATTGACTTTAATCATACCACTCACAGCTATCTAGTTCCCACGTTAAAGAACCTTAATGTATTTAGCCTGTCCTAGTATTCCAGCTAGCCCACATCTTTAAAATACTTATTGCCATTTTTATACCTCTCTGTACTCTAGCAGTGTCCTCTTTGAGGTGGGATAACCAGAATTCTGTGGAGTGTCCAAGACACAGGATTACTATGGCTTTGTAGTGGTAAAAAAAAAAAAATTATATGGGGGGGAAAAAGGGGGGGAAGAAATCTAAGAAAGAAAATCAAAGAAGAAATCATGTTTGGCTGAACGTGTGAGCTGATGTTCCCAAACTGACCATAACAGTCCTTTGCTCTGTCCTGAGCAGTGGTGGCTGATTGTGTACCCCCTCAATGTGCTGATATTTAGGGCAGCTTTTCTCTGGCTACATCTGGTGATGTCGAACTTAACCCATCAGTTCTGTTGCCCAGTCACTCAATATCATGGAATCCTCACCATTGCTCTTCTAGGACAGCTGTGAATTTCCACACATTGAATAATCCTGTATTATTAGTAAATTCTGTTACTTCAGTGGAGCTTGAATCTAAAGATGTTCTTGAGCTGGTTCTGAAGAGGAGGTCAGAGTCTGTCTCAGTGTCATGTTTCTCCCATGTTCTTTTGCAAGAAAAATTAACTGTGAAATTGGTAAATTTAAAGATGGTGTCACTTGGGAAGTTTTGCTGTTTTCTCTGGTCACAGAATGGTGTCAGTGCCAGTGTCCCCAGTCTGAACTGATGGCTGTTCAGTGGGGACAGGTAACTCAAGAAATTACTCCCTTACTCAAACACTTGCATGCATGTTTTTCATAGCTGACTTAACAAAAAACCAGAAGAGCAGCAAACAAGTTGCTTCTAATGCTTTCAGTTCTTCGAGCAGTTCTGTTTCCTTCCATTCTGCAAGGAATTCTGTGTTGACAGCTTGGTTGACTTCCTTTTTGTAGTTGACGTGCCTGTATTTAGATTCAGATTTCCTCTCTCGTTGTGGACAGGCACATAAACACATGTGCATGCACATACACCTCCGCTTGGTCAGGAGTTCTCTTGTCTTTGGCAAAATCAGCAAGTTCTCCCCTTAAAATGCTGGCTCTTACTACAGCTCGTAGAAAGCCCAAATGTGCTGCTTGCAGGACAAACTCAACCCGTTTAGTCCCCTGTGCAGTTCCAGCCAGCTCAGGCTTGCTGGACTCCACCTCTGGCAGAGCTTTTGGGGTCTGTGTGGCAGAGCACCTTCAGTACAGAGTCTGCCACCGTCCTTTTGAGCTGTTCGGTGGGGTTGTGACTTGAAAAATTGTCTTAGCCAGAAAAGGGAAAAATATTTCCTTTCTACGTCTCTTAAAGATTGACCTAATCTTTCTTGTAGTGCAGTAATTGTGAGAGTATCATAACAGCACTGACCATTTGGAATGTATTACAGACCTCAGCGCATTTACCCACAGGCATTTAAGCAGACATGAACAACCGACTTGAAAATCACTGAATTTAAAGTAATGCTTTGTTAACTCTGGACTTTGAAAATAGGCATACATCCTCCCACCTCACTTTTTTTTTCCCCCTCAGAGAACTGTAAAATACAGCATTCAATGTTTCCAAAGCTGAATTCTCTTAAAACTTAATTGAGGAAACTGTGATCCCATTAAAAAAAAAATTCCCGCCTTACTTGGTCATTAAAACCAAATTTTATACATCTGGAAAGCGCTGTTCATTTCTTGTGTTACACAAAATTAGCACATCAGCTGAATGGAAAAGAAAACACAGGATGACACATTCTGCCAGTTGCATTTATACTGGTGCTGCTTGTATCAAATATAAAGAAAAAACCCAACACAAAACATGTAGGAACACAACAATTGCAAAAGTAATAGACCACTGAATTTATCCGAGCTGCATTCGTTACTGCAATCTGTTCTGGTAAAGATCAGATTTCCCAGCAAAGGGGGATAGTCTTTCAGCATCCCAGTCCCTGGAAGTTATGGCTATTTGGATGTAAATCTCTTCTCATGACTCGTTGAACAGGTGGATGATGAATTCGAGGCACTTACCATAAATACATCGCCGTTAGGCATGGACCATTTGTTTATGTTTTGTGCCACCTTTTTGCTTGTCAGGTTTGCTCATAGTATTGCAAGCAGCTCAGCTGAGTGGAGTGAACATGTAGCAGTGTCTGCATGATGGTTATTTGGCATTGTTCCAAAGACTGATGCTTGTTCTCTTTTGCTAACAGAGATCCTAGCGAAAACAGCAGTAAGCTTTCTAAAAGAAAAGCCATGTGTCACCGGAAGGATGAATCGTGAGAGAAAAAAGCAGAGAGGACTCTGTTTAGTGCCTTTGTGCCGGGGCTGGATGGATCACAATCCATAAGCTTTTGGCACCTTTCAGGTGTAATAGCAGTGGTAGATACTTGGTGCAGAAGTTGAATGCCGTTACAGATAAGCTCCGTCAGCTACCGAGGCACAGAGCATCCTGTGCTTGTACCAGGCAGTCTCCTGACCCAAACCAGACCCAGCCAAGCACCCCAGAGAATGGCACTGAAGTATTAGCATTGGAGGCAGGATGTAAGGCTAATGCAGTTTCTTCACAGAAAAGGAGCAAACAGCAGAAGGAAGATGATGGGATGGGTGGTTCTGCTGTCCGTGGTTCCAAATTTAGGGCACTTGAAGCAATAAGAGAGTCAGATTCAAGGAAATCCAGTCTAGTGTGATTCATAGTATGTTTTCTACTGAAAATGGTCTTCATGCTTCTGTCCTGTCACTGGTGGGCCGTTTGGGAGTGAGATTTCTTTTGTGTTCCTGCTTTTGCCACGACCTAACTGCCACCTTAGTCAGATAACTTAATTCTCATATCTGTCTCTCATCTCCAAAGCTTGACTTGCAGGAAATTTTTCTTCCCCAGTACGTGTTTATACTGTGCTTTATCAGGTACGGCCATGATCTCGTGATAGAGTGTGCTCATTGCAGAAGTGATGCATTGCTGCTATTAGAAGTGGCAATAACACTTATGGGAAGCATTACCTAAAAATTCCCACTTCCACACTGGAACTCATTCAGCTGATTAGAACGCTGTTGCTTGCTCTGGTTGCTATTTCTAGTTTCAAAGTTAATTCATATGGTTTTAGTATAAATCTTTTGAGATGCCTTTGCTGTTATATTATTGCAACAAGAACTTCATCCTTGTGAAGTTCACAAATTTTGTGTGTATAAAACCATTTAGCTTTCTGTAAAGGGTACAGAATTTAAGTAAATGGAATAGTAGTTTAAGGAAGTGGTGGCAGAACTTGGATTTCCTCACACACCCCGTAGGATCAGGGACTGTGTCTGAGCTAAAGTGATATTTAATGAAACATCCTTACTATCCATATTCCTTACTGTAGCCGATGATTGTTCTGAAGAAGTTTATGCCTCTTTGTAACACTTCACACTATGTCTGAAAATACCTTTTGTGTCAAAGCACAAGAAAATAGGTCATTATATTGGCGGAATTGCTGCACAGCAGAACAGGCTTAGCAAAAGATGGGGTGTTCAGGTTTCCAGCTGAGATTCAGTTGAGTGATTTTCAAAAGCCCTGCTGCTCCTTTCCTGCTCTCCAAACACTGGCTGGGGGGGGTGGGGAGCCAGCATGGAGTAATTAGAAAAATTTCTGAGAGAAGAAAGGCTTCAGACACTGGGCATGCTGTAACACAAGAACAGCACAGAGAGGTGGGTGCTGTCAGTTCTTCTGCTTCAGTTGTGTCAGTCTGAGAACAAATTAACACAAAAAGGGTTTCTATTACTTTTAATTTTCTCTTAGCACCTGTAGGGTGTACTACACTCGTAAATATGCAGATTAAAACTCAGTCAGTTATGAAATGTAAGAAATTTATGACAGGAAGTATTTGAAGCAGTATTTTCTTACATTTGTTAGGAGAAAAAACTTCCTCAGAAGAAACAACAGTGTTTAGAAGTGCACACAAGCTCCTTTCATGATTTTCCTTGTTGTCTCTGTTGGTGTATGGTTTTTCCCTTAGTGCAGCTGACAGGAAAGAAATTGAGGGTTTTTTCTTTCATTTCACTATGATCCTGCGCAGTGTAAGTGAGCAGAAAGTATTGTGTCTGCAATTTTCTGCGAGCTTGATTAGTTTGGGGTTGTGGCTACCAAGAAGCCAGAGAGAAATGGAAGTGGGGTCTCAGACCAACCCCCTAGAATGAGTCTGGCTATTTGGGAATCTCTCAGCAGTGGAAAAATAGTTCTGTTTCTTTTTGCTATGTTAGTTGGACACACATTTATGAGTAAAGCATGGTTTTAGTCTAAAAGAGTAGGCAAAATGCTGCAAATGGCATCAAATGTCCCAAAATGTGTAATCTGACAGCACTGGCCAGGAGTTGGTGTGTGAGGTGAAATGGCATTCAGCTGAAAGCAAACTTTGAAAAATGTCTGCACACTTCTGCATCTGTGAAAAGTTACAGAAAATGAAACTGTTTTGTAAAATAATCTGAACTTTTCCTTCCATAAAATAATTTTCTAATGTTACATGCTTCTAAAGGCAAAACCTCTGCTGCACTGGCAGCATCCATGCCCGCAAAGGCTGGTGTTTTACGTGCTCTCCACAGCTGGCGTTGCAGAGAGAGCCCTGCCACCCCTGACAAGGCTTGCTCTGACTTAGCAACGTACAAATGTTATTTATAGACCACAGGAGTCCTTAGAGATAAGTAATTCTATTTCATCCCTTTTTTATGAAGAATGAACCTCGAGCTTTCAAAGAAATACAATGCTAAGCATTTTCTCTGGCAGGAAGGGCTGATGCTAACCCTGGGTTTGGCAGTGAGAGGTTGTAGCCTTGGGCGAGTCACTTCACTTCTGGGAATATCAGTTTCTCAGTAAAATGGGAGGTTGTCATGTTTACCTTAGAGATGCACTTTGAAGTATAACGGAATAGTCCTGATTCAGTTCTAATTAAGTGCAGTGTGTTACTCAGACCAGTGAAGTGGCTGGCCTAAAGCAGAACATGCAGAAATTCCTGGTCCACCATATGCTTTTGATCCATACTAACACTTTTCTTGGATTGAGACAGTACTGCACTGAAAGAAGACTGCTGTCACTGAACAGCCAATATTAGATTTTTAGTAAGATCAAAAATCTGATTTGGGGGGAAAAAAATCAAAAGAAATGGTAATTTCTGTGGCATAAAAAAACCTCCTGATATGAATTGTCAGGATGAGCTACAGATCTTTTTGTGAGATTGTTTCCATTAGATTTGGGCCGATAGCATTTATTGGACACCCTGTCTGGAAAGGGATCAAATGAACTCCAGCTCCCATCTTCCCAACAGATGAGAAGTCAAAGTTTCCCAGAGCAGAGGTGTTGTAAATGATCCTCAGACAAAGCAGTATTTGGCATTTCTTTAACTTATCAGTTGACAGATAGAAACTTTGTTCATTTTTCCAGTTAATAAGTTTAGCTCTGGCAAGATATGTGTGTGTATACATATATATATACTAATGGAAAATGTTAACTGTCACCATGAGAAGGCAGTGGTGGAAAATACCTTGGTTTTGACCAACTTTATTTTTTTAAAAATAACCAACCCAACAAACACAACCCCCAACAAATCAAACCAAAGAACAACAAAAGTGTGTGGGAGTTTTAAGGATATTGAAAAAAGTTGGATATTTTATTTTTAATTATAATCTGGTGTTTTATTAATGCTTGTGCATGTAGTAGAGTTAAGCTTTTTAATAAAAGTATGCTTCAGGCCAAACCGTATTTTATCAAAAATCTTTTATGCATTGTATTAGGCACTAATGATATGCCAGATCCAAAAGGGAAATAGCTGTTCTTGTACTTGAGGAGGGAAGTGAGAGCTGATGGGAAAGGCTGAGCATTTCTTTGCTCCTAGTGAGAATTTCTGTGGAATGTGCCAACGAAAAGGGAAACTGGTGATTGAATGTGGTGCATGTAGAAACTGCCGCCTGATGACCCGTCCGGAGTGAGGCTGCACAGGCTCCATGGGGAGTTAGAGGAACTGGGAGTCCCGGGATTTGCAGCCTCCTCCAGCTCAGCTCCTTGCTGTGGAGAGGATCAGCACCATGGCCTCACTTCTCTGGCCGTGCTGGGAAGCAGAGGGCTGTCTCTCCTCACAGCCTCCAGCTGTCAGAGCCTCTCCCAGCCATCCCAGTCACACCTTCCCGGGGCAGAGCCTCACACTGGGAAGGGCTGCAGTGCTTCTAGAGCAGTTTGGCCTTGCTAGCACCATCCTCTTCCTGTATTCATCCTCACCCAAGCACTCGTTCTCATTTAGAAGGTGCTCCATGTCCCACTGCTCAGGCCCCAGAAGATAATCCCCTTGGCAGGTGGTTCCTGCCGTGTGGGTGGGTGTTGATGACGTTGCTGTTTCCTGTGCACAACCATCAGAGCAGAGTTCGGATCACTGGAGGTATTAATGCTTGATTTGTGTGACCGTCCCCTTGGTTCCTTCAACACAGGCTTTTTCCAGTAGCCACTGAGGGAATGGATGTAACCATGAAATGTGTTTGTCCAGTTCGTGCTGTTCCCTTCTTGTGAAGAGCTTTGAGACTCCTTTGGCCTGCAATATTTCAGCAACCAGGAAGGCATGTCTGCCATCGTTTTGTGCCATGCAAGGCCAGGTTTCCAGTCTGAAAGACTGGAGCATTGTTCTTCTGGCCTGGATGTAGCCTCAATTCCCCTTTCCTAATTTTAGCTGCTTATCTTGAGGCGAGTGATTTAGGAGCCTGTTGGCCCCAGTCACTGTTTGCTGTCAGCAGAGGGCATCAGACACTTCGAGGGGGTGATTCAGCTCTGCAGTTGGGCTGTGCTGGCTGCCAAAAATGCCTCCTCCCCTGAATGAGAGGCCAGCCTCAGTTTTATCCCTGGCTCCATCCCACCCTGCCATATGACTGCTCCTCCAGGGGAAGAGGAGTCCTCTGTTCTGGCTAATGAGTAATTGAAGAATTGCCTTCCTCTTAGATGTCTGTCTTTACTTTTGCCTTTTCTAGCTGTGTGTGAAAGGGGATATTTAAATACAAGGTATCATGAAGACTGTAAGACATTAAGAAAAGAGAAAAAACCCTCCTTTTCTTTTGTGCTTGTACCTGCTTTTGATTCTGTTAGAGACAAGAAATAGTTAAAAGTAAGTCAAACAAGAAAACCTCCCTTCAAACCCCCAAAACAAAGCCCCAAACAATAATAAAAACACCCCAACAAAACACAAAACCAATTCCTCCTTTTCCCATCTCTACTGGATATTTTCCTTTAACAGCTGGATTATTGTTTGCCTTCTGTATGTTGGCTCCCTGGCTTCCAGGTGAGCAAGGCGCATTTTATGTTGTTACCTTTGTAAGCAAACACATAAATTGATATTCCTCAGCAGTTCCAGCAGGATTTTCAGAACACAGAACCTGCCGGAGTGTGGCACTTTATCCTGGCACTTTCAGGCACCTTTGTCATGTGCCACACAGTCAGACTATGCCTTAATATAATTTACAAATCTGGTATGTATTGAAGAAAAAAAAATTACCTTTTTTTAAGGTTTCTTATATGATAAAACATTTACCCACACCACTTTTGTATTTTCTTTGTTTCCTTCTTCCTCTTTTCCTAATTTCCCTTCTTTCATCAGGGTCCAATATGCTCTTTGCTTCCAGTCTGTGTAAAAGCTGTGTCATCTGGTGGAGAGCGCATGCTTTCAACATGAGTTGTCAATATTGGTTAATATTGTTATTGTTGTCAGCAACATCTTAGGGCCACTTGTACCAGAATCAAGTACCCTTTCAGTAAACTTTGGCATCAATTTACATTTTCCAGCTTGCTTATGCTAGAAAATGCGAAATAAGGAGTGAGAAGTTAGAAAAATATTGTTAGAAATGTTTGGCCTCTGCAATTACTTCATGATTTTTCTTTTTACATTGTTTGCCTTTTCTCCCCCTAAAGTCTGGTGTGTTTATAAACCACAATTTTAGAGTCTCTATTTCCATTCAGGGAAATTGCCTCACATTAGCAGGCCCACTCAAGAGTGACCTACAAGACCTGAAGAGAAAGACCTACGCAAAATTACCATTTATGTTTAATTACTATTATGTTTAATCTGTGATGTTTTGCAAATCTCATGGAATAGTGCTTTAAGAGAGTCAGTAACATTAAGAGGATGGTGATGTTTTCAGATATTCCATAGCAACAGAATCGGTTGACTTAAGTTATCAGAAATGAGTTAGTTGATGGAGTTTAATGAGAACAGTTTTTCATTACAGCCCTTTTTATCTGAAGTCTCACTTGCACAGAGTTCTGCAATCTTGGGTTGCAAACTACATTCTAGTACTCAATTCCAAACGAAAAACTGTTTTCAGTCACTCTTTAATTAAAATTTTTGGCATTCTCTATTGACAATGTTACAGGTTCCAGAGACAAAACAGAAGAAATACTTTAACTTGAAGACTTTTGTAACAGATTGATAAAAGGACAACTGTGAAGTCCCAGTCAAGAGTGGGAAGCCATTTTTGCTTCTCTTCAGTTGCGTGGAGTCAGCTCTGCTCCACAAAATGCCTGTAGGTCTGTTCCCTGGGTGTGTAAGTGTACAGTGCACTGGAAAATCTAAAACAATCACCTACCTGTGCTTCACACTAACCGCCTTTGTGCAGAATTTTCCTGGAAGCACATCCGGGTCTATACCAGTGCTTAATCTGGTCATAAGCAATTCCTGAACTTCCTCTATGCTCACTGTGTGGTGTGAGTACAGCTGGTTGTTCTCACTGCTTTCACAAAGGTGAGTATTTTGCTGTTGCTCTTCCTGTGAGGTTTGAGTGAGAAGAGGGGCTGAGGGCAGAGGTTCTGAGCCCTGTACGCAGTCAGCTCCGACAGAAGCAGTCGTGTTAAAGCCGTGTTGTGGCTGTCAGGAAGTAGCACAGTGTTCTTCTCAGTCTCAGAAGCAGGTCACAAATTCAGAAAGGCTGAATGAAAGCATTACCTTCTGTTGGGTTTTAAAGTTTTGGTGTTTTGTTTGCA
This sequence comes from Rhagologus leucostigma, assembly GCA_013397725.1. Lineage (NCBI taxonomy): Eukaryota > Metazoa > Chordata > Aves > Passeriformes > Rhagologus > Rhagologus leucostigma. The sequence goes on along the minus strand of VZTD01000297.1, from coordinate 297,053 downwards.
GTGTTTGGTTCAGCTGTTATGAGAGAGGAAAACAGAAATAGATGATTCTTTACAGTATCAAACCACAACTTTCAGGAGAAAATGTTCCAAAAAATGAGCTTTACTGGCTTTTCAGGCTTTACTGGCTGTGTTTTAAGAAGTCACAAATGTTATGACCTAAATAATTCCGTTTTGCTGATTTTTATGCTGGAAATATGGTTCATTTGTGAATGTGAAGGAGAGAAGCAAAAACTGTAAGAACAAGAAATACTGAAACGTTTTCTGTTTTAGGCTATTTAGCATTCACTAATTTTCTGAAAAATGTCAAAACATCTCTTTGTCCATCCATCTGCTCGTAGAATACTGTCACCTGGTTTAAATATATGTCAGCAGAGTTTGGAAAGATTGTATTATTTGTGGACTGGAAAGCAAAGCAGGACTCTTACTCTGCAACTGAAATATTGGATAAATCTTCGTAACATACTGTTAGAACTGTTTTCTAGATTTCACCAGTAAGAATTGCTTAGCCCTCACAGCCTAAAGTTTCTTTTCCGTGGCCCAAAACAAGAGCTGTAAATCAATGTCACCCTGCTCACTTCGGAACAGCGGTGTTGATTTATTTGGTTGGGAAGGTGACCTCATTAGCCCAGCTGAGCAGAGGTCAGGTGCCAACGAAGATTGAGATCAAGAGCAGTATTTTTCAGTAGGAACTTCAAGAAGCTTTTCTTCAGGAACATCAGAACTTTAAAGCCTGACTGTATGGACTTCTCTGGGGCAGGCAGTGTGTTCTGGGACATGTTTGGCAAGTCAGAAAAATCTCTCCAGTCATATCAAGCTCATATTTTTTATACCATTCACTTTAAGGGGAAAGGTTGTGGAGTTTGGTTTTGTTTTTTTTTCTCCCAGAAAATTTGTCAAGGAGACTGTATAAATGCTTGTCTACTTTTTGGCCATAGTCAAGGATGACCTAAAGTTTACTGTTTATCTACTTTTCTTAAAAATTCAGCAGTTCAAGGCTTGTAATGGCAGGGGGATTGGAGCTAGATGTTCCTTAAAGTTCCTTTTGCCCCCATTCTGTGATTGTATGTTAGAATGAGCTGTTGTGAGGTGAATTGGTCAGGACCTAGTGCTTTTCTAGTTTGTTCTGTTCATCATCATCCGATACAGTGTCTGTGGCTTCTTAGGGTTCAGCTGTGCCGTGTGGCAGCACCAAGCAGGGCAGAGGGGAGAGGCCCATGGGCAGCAGGAAGGCACCCATTGCCTCCTCACTCTCTCTGCACTGAGAGTCAACACCACCTTTTCCACTTCCACACTTTCCACACTGATTCCTTGGCAAATAGTCTCTGGTGCCGTGTTGCCTCAAATCAGATTATTTTTTTCTGTTGATCCTCCCTGGTGTAAAAAAACTAATATAAAAAGTGTAGACGTGGTGCTTTGAGACGTGGTTCAGTGGGGGACTTTGTTTTAGATTAATGGTTTGACTTGATGATCTTCAGGGTCTTTTCCAACCTAAATATTTCTCTGGTTCTCTGGGTTTGGTTTTTAGGTGGAATATCTGATGCACAGCTATGGACTATGAGTTATTGGTGGGACATCAGAGGAGCCAGAGCAGGCATCAGGCTGGTGCAGAGCAGACTGACCTCACCCTTTCCATTTCCTCGAGTTTCTCATGAGCTCAGGAAATGTGGTAATCGGGAATTTCAGTTAGGTAGCCGAGCAGTACAAAAGAAAACAAACTGCACCACCAGTGCCTTTGCCCACCCGACCCTAAAGTCCACAAAGGACTTAAACCCTTCTCCATCAGAGCTCCCAAAACACACACGACCTGGAACAGGAATGGCGTGAGTTGGAGACGCTCTTTGTGCTCTTACTTGCAGAGTCAGCCACCCTTGTGGGAGCCTTTCACAGGCTCTAAGTGTTGCTGTGACCCTTCCACAAGGCTCTCTGGAGGAATCCTACCCTCCCTGTTACCTAACAGTTCATAAGTAATTGTTGGTTAACCAGGAATTTTACCCCACACTTCACATCCAGGAACGGATTGGAAACCGCTATGTCCATAATAGGAGGGAGAGGCTCCGAGTTTTATGGAATGCGTGGTAATAAAAAGCAAAGCAATTGTCACATGCGTTTTGGCTTGAATCATGACAAGAAGCAGATGTGTGGCATGCCTTTTCCTTCGCTTGTATGCATGCCAAATGGTGCAAAATTCTTAAATGTTTTCTGCTTTTTGTTGCAATTTAATCTTCTCCTGAATAAACTGAACATGACAGTGAGTCCATCCAGAGCAGTTGCACAGTTTGACATTTCTGCGACTTTTCAGAAAGTGCTTGTTTTACATTTATTTTGAAGGAAAGTAGGGGAAGGATTATATTCGTCCTGTGTTGAAAAGATAAGTATGTTTTCAGGTTAGAAACCATAAAAAGCATGCTTGCTGTTTACAAGTAATGACTATATTTTAGCAGCTCAGAGACACTGAACTCTCTTGTGTAACTCTCAGCTTTATTTTTTTGGTGTGTTTCGATGCACAGACGTCTGCTCAGAAATGAAGGTTTTGTTAAATCCAGTGAATCCAGTGTGAAGGTTGTGGCATGTGCACGTACACCTGTGGGTGGGGACAGAGCTGTCTGGAGGATGTGTTCCTGAGGAGTGCCTGCCCTGTTCCTGCTGGGTTTTTCAGACAAGTTACAGGGAGTGCAGGTTTCCACTGCTGTATAAATGTGTTACCCTGGTCTGAGCCTTCCCAAGCTCTTGTACTCTGTGGTAGTGAGTTCTACAAGCTATTTGTGTATGGTGAAGAAACTCATTTCCAGTCTAATCCTGTGATAAACAGGGTATGGGGCTCGTCCTCGTGCCAAAACCTGCGTGGCACTTTTGCAGAGAGTCGTGTGATGATGAGGACAGCCCTCAGTTCTTAAAAAACTTTGTAGCTAGCCCAAAATTTAGACAACTGAGTCCATTAACTGAGAGAACTTCCTTTAACCAAATAAAGCTGCGTAATAAACTTGGAATAATTTTCAAGATGCCTCTTTTGAGATAGTTGTATAGAAGACGCTCTATTTTAAATATCCAAAACAGACTTGTAAAATGGCTGTAAAGCTGCAAAGTGTTTCTGAGCTTGAACTACATTTCAAGAGAGAACAGCCTTTCTGCAAACACAGTATGGGTAATTGCCACTGCTTTCAGTGCATCTCTTACTTTCCCAGGCAATAAAAGTAAAGTGTGGTTCTGTCCTCTGGCTTCAGTGATTGCTTGAGATTCAAAAAGCAGTGCAGAGATCAGCTTAGCTTCTTGTATGCTGAGGTTTGAGCAAATGCAGTTAAAAAAGGTAAGATCTCAAAATCAGGAGGAAGAGAAATGTCACTAAATATTGTAATGCTTGACTGGGAGTGGTCCAGCTGAAACTTGCTGATAGAGAAAGGTTACCAGAATTCCTCATCCCTTTAACCTTTCTCTCCGTGCCCTTTTATTGATAATAGCAATAATATAACCAGATGGTTTTCAGTCACCTGGGAAGGGCTTCTTATCACTGTGTAAAGCCACAGTAAGGGGTGGATTTTAGCACAAACAGCAGACAAAATCAGCTTTTTGAGAACTGTTCTAAATGCTGTTCATCCCAGCACACCTGGAAGCATTAGATTTGTCTTTGGCTATTGCTGGTACATGTCTTAACTGCTCACATAACTCTGAGAGATGCTGAAGAATCCTTAACATATGTTAAATGTTCTTAATGTTCATTTTTTAGTAAGATGAATAGTTTGAAGCTTTTCTGCTGAAAACCATGGAATAGAATTTCAAATTGAAGTCTTGCTTTAATCGAATTACCAAGCTAAACAGAAGTTTTTGGAGACTCCAGTAGTGTTAAATTCTGTCTTACTGGCAGATATAGATATTTTGTGACAGTTCCACGTGGAGACTAGAGCTGGTTTCTTCTTTTGAGTTCATTAATACCTGTTGTAACTTCTTTTTCTGATATAAGTGACCTAATTATTCAGACAATTCAGGAAAACAAATGGAAAAAACCAAAAACTAGACCACTTTAAGGCATTTTGTGTTGTAAAATGTTGTCTTCTTGCTGTTGTATAAGATTTTTCCATTCTGATTCTGTTCATTAAAAAATACTTTAGCCTCCACAAATAATTCCAAGAAGATGAGGACCATGAGCAGAATTTACTGCATACAGAATATTCATTTATATCATCAGTTACGTACACCAGTATATTCTATTACTGAGGAGAGCAAAGATGCAAATTCAAGATTAGTGGAGTGGTTCCATTTGAGCAGTGTAAAGGTGATTGGTTGAGGAGACATTGTATGGCTGTGGGGAGATGGCTGCATCTTTTAATTGCTCATGGCCAGGCTTTTTTTTCTGTACAGTTCTTTTTAAGGGATGAATTTTTTAGGTATAATTGAATGCCACTGAAATTCTTAATGTAGAGCACTCAAACATGATCTCCTGGTCAGGTGAGAAATCCTGTAGGAATAACAAAATAGATTAAGCACTTATTTAAAGTAAGCACAAGATTTGTTAATTGCATTCCCTGCAGAAATGGTAATAAGGATTTCTTATTCCTTGTTCACAGAAATAGTGAAATTATTACAGCTTGTTTTGTGAGAACCTGTGAGAGTAATTGTCTGAAAAAATCTCCCTGGAAAAGAGAAGATTACACATTAGTCCTGTACTTCTCAGCTCTGCAGCAGCTCAGCAATCCCACCAGAGCCACCAGGGCTGAGAAAGATGTGGAGATTAGGCAGCCAGCAATATTTCATACTGATGAGAGATGTGTGTTTAGTGTTAAGTATTCAAACCTGAATTGTGTGCATGTGCTGCCCTAAAACAAGAAACCATTTGCTGGTGGAAGATGTTTGGGAGGGCAGTTACAAAGTTTAGATTGCTTTTCCCGACTTTATTCCCACCACACATTGCAGTTTAATATTGTTCAGATGGGTTTGGGTTGGGTTTTTTTTCTGCAGGATGTGCACAATTTTGCAGTGGGTTTTTTTCAGGGGACTAAAAATGCCACTTCTGAAAAAAAACCAAAGCCCTAAACCTAAAAGCAGCTTGCTTGATGAATAAGAGCAATCTGTAAATTCCTGAGGTTTTTGCCGAGGGGGCAAGTGCTGACCTGAACTTTTGTCTGCCCCATGCCTTTCCCCTCTGCCTTGCACTGAGGATGGATGTAGCAGGTGAGCGCCTGTGGCGTCTGGGGAGTGTTCTGTGTGGTACCAGTCACCCTCCAGGCTGTCTGAGAACGAGGGAGAAGTCACTGCTAAGTACCTCCCAGAAATCCTTCCATTTTTATCCCAAATATCTTTAATTCTTCACCTGAGAAGCCTCTTTAAAAAATTATCTACGTATGGAACAACATTTCCCCCTTAACTGGAATGCTTTTTGATATGAAAATAAAGGGCTGTTGTCATACACTCTTTTTGGGCAAGGAGTCGGCTGGGTAAATATGCAGTATGATATGACAGCAACTAAATACGTTTCTAGCAGAAATTATTTCTGCAGCAGGCATCTTACGATTATTTCTTAAGTTTGTTCTCATTTGCCTTGTTCTCGGTGTGAATTGTTTCCGAATTTCTGTCTGAAGTTTCCAGCATTTAACAGCTCTGGCTGTTCAATAATGATCACTAATTAAACAAACACAAGTTGCCCCTCTTCCATGTGGAAAAGTCATGTGCTGCATTATTCCTGTTCCCTTGGAGTTATCAGTGCTCCGTGTTTCCCCACTTAGACAAAAAGTGTTCTCCTCTCACGTCCCTGACACTCCTAGAGTGCACTAGAGAGTGCAGCCAAAGACGTTCCCTGGCCAGCACTTCCTGAGTCACATTTCTGAAGTATTCTAGGAGAGCAGCTCAGTTCAGATTGAGCCTGTGGGCTTTGAAGTTTGGTCACCCAGCTGGCTGGCTTAATGCTGAATCAGAAATTCCATCTTGCTGTTGTGGTAGAAAATACAGTGATCCCCTCAACACGGCTTCCATCTGACACGTTGGCAAGCGAGCTCCTACTTCTGCTTCTTGATGCACATTCCGCTTGTCTCTCAGAGGAATGGGAGACTAATATCTTGTCAGTGCTTTGATTTATGATTAATTGTTAAAGGACCACATTTTCTGCAGTAACATAAGATTTGGGAGTGGAAGTATAAATTACCGTATTGTTTTCTTTGACATAAATAGCTGCTTTGGCTTCAGGGAGTTTTATCTTGCCGTGTTTAAGTCTCTTAATGATACTAACAGGTACTTTTTCCTGCAGAAGATTTATTGCTTTCCAGTGAAGAAAGGGATGACAAAAGTATTAAAAAAACCCCAAGACAAACACGAACTTCTCTCTTGTTTTTGCTCTGGGGCTTCCTACCTTTTTTTTGCCATAAGTCTGGAGGTCTGTGTGGAACTGTTGCTGAAGCAGCTGTGCTGTTGCAGTTCTGCACACAAGTTACCTTCAAAATTGTTTAAAATGGTTTCTTTTTCTGTGTGTTTAATTGATGGGTTTGTTTGGGGTTTTTTTGTTTGGTTTTTTTTTTTTCAAGCATCCTTTTAATTGCCAGAACTTTCTTCTTCCGCTTTCACATGCATGGGAAGGAGAAAGAACAGTGAGACTGTGCACTGGGAGGTGAAATGCCCTAAAACTTCTGGGCATAAATTTCACATTCCTGTTTCCTTCATGTCTGTTATGTAACATTTTCCTCTGCCTTGACAGAACGAACTGTGTGTGTCAGAGCTTCATAGCCTTAGAAGCTCTAGCAGGCAGCCCCCGGGGGCACAAACAGGTAGATAACTGGTGGTGACATTGATAGAGGTGACGAATGAGCGTCTTTGTCCCTTCGCCTATTGACATGGCACTGGCTACGAGGAGTTGTGGCAATTAAGAATTAAGAAAAACACTGAAGAATTAAAATTCATCTTACAGGAAGGCTCTCTAAAGCACTTGTGTGCTGGCTGGAAAAAAAGTACTGAGGGACTTTTAGCAAATTGGAAGATGAATCCAATTCATTCTACCCAGTGGAACAGCATCATTTTGATAAACTAATTAGAGTGACAGACTCCGTCCTTGGAGACACTCCTAACCAAGTCCTGGATCATTTCTTTGAGTCAGCTCCAGAAAACGTTTGGCTGTCAGCTCCATCCTGATTGCTGCCAATCAGCAAATTTCCTTCCAATAAATTAATTCCAGGCACACCCTTTTGGGTTGGCTGTTCTCTTTCAGGCTCACTGCTAACATCAGACTTCGAATAAAAAACGCCTACAACTTCACAGGGACATCTTTGCTTCTTCTCAAGCCCACTGCAGTGTTGTTTGGGATGGCATGCAGTGCAACCCTTACAAGACTTTTCCCATATACTTGCAAACTCTTGACTGTTTTGGCATTCCTGCAGGGTTCTTAATTAACTGCTCTTTCATGAGGAAAAAAAAATTACACTTTAATGTATAAGATTTTTCTTGGGTTTTTTTTTGGGTTGGGTTTTTTTGTTGGTTTTTTTTTAAATCTCAAAGGAAACTAAAAGTCCTTAAAATGTTGATGTGAGAGAAGTTGCTTCTCACTTTTGTTGACCATCTGTTGACTTCCCTGTGTAACTCTCAATTTTACGTACAGCTTGAAATGCAGGTTTACGCAGTTCCACAGTTAGAAAGACTTAGGTTAGTTTTGCATGCAGAAAGGTGTTTGTACAATTTTTTGGCTTTCCTCATAGTTCTGAAGGCAGAACATCAAATAGCTCAGAGGTACAGAGAGCAGGGGTGGGTATTCTTTGCACCAAAGATACGGAAATGCTCAGTTCTTCCTCGTTGTATTTCACCCTTCAGAGAAGCGTCTGTGATCTTTAAAGCTGTTTGAGAAAGATGGTTGTGGGTTTTACACCCAACTGCAGTCCAGTTTTTCAGCATCTAAGGGCTGCGTTGACTGCAGTGGTAGAGAATCAAGCTCTAAATCAGGAGTGACGTGCTGATGAAGTCAGTAATGCAAATCAGAGTGCTCCAGCTGGCCGGCTGCCCTGCATCTATCTCGGAGCAGGAAGGGTGCCTCAGTCCAGTGCCACAAACCCAACTGCTCAGCACCTCTCCCTCCTCACAGAAGGTATTAGCACTGTGGGCAGGAGAAAGTGCCAGACAAGGACTTTTCTGCCATTCTCACCCTCTCTCACATTGTCCTTCCTCTAACGCTGCCGGGTACCAGTGATTTCTGTGGTGACTTGGAGCAGTCCCGGCTCCTTGCAAGCATTTCTGGCCAAAGCTAGGCATGAGGGTGACAATTTTTCACTGAGAGCAGGGAAGAAATGACAGTAAGACTAAAAATAAGCAGTAGAGATGTCTGTTTCCTCCCCTGAAAATACTCCCAAGGTGAAGGAGAGGAAGGGTGAACACGTTAGGTTTCTTGCACAGAACTGCCTGTGACTGGGAGTCTTTCCAAGAAGAGAGAGAGCATTTTGAAAAAAACCCTAAAAAACCAACCAACAAACAAAAATATCCCCCTAGAGTATTTTGTACCCCAAGCATGAGCTGCCTGAGGGGAAAATGGAAAGATGTCCGCAGTTGCCGCTACATTTGTGTCTCCTTGTGTGCAATCGAGGACTTCCATGGCTGGTGGAAGTGCTCTGACCCACTGGCACAGCTTGCTCTGGAGTAACGGCCTGCAGTAAGTGCTCTGTGTTTTTCAGAAAGACGACGTGTGTGGGTTTTTAGGGAGTTTATATGAAGAAGTAATGGAAAGATTGCTGTCCCTTAAGCCCTGCGAGGCCAGTAATGCTCCTGTGCAGCCCACACGGGAATTTCAGCTACACGCACAGAAAATGGTTTTCATATGATGTGGAGGAAATATGACAGCAATTCCATGGTCTTGCAGAGTCAGTTAAGGTGCTCCAGTTATATTGTCCCATCCTCCCAGGCTGTTTGGTGATTCTTTTTCATTATACAACAGCAGATAGTGCCCTTCAGTCAAATCGAGCAAGTGAAAGCAATAACATGTTAGCAACTACCAATATCAGTGCAGTAAGGTTCCTCAGACCAGTATGTCTATAAATATAAAAAATATATATGCACACACCTTCCCTGGAACCCTTAGTTTGAAATGACTGCTTCCCTGACCCACCATGCAAGGCAGGCTCTCCACAGCCCCTTGAAAACGGATATGAGAACATTTCCCAAAGCGCCACTTAATGAGCTGTAAAATGTTTTTTATTTACCAAATCCCAGCAACCCAACCACAGCCTGAACAATATAACCAGCTCCCTGCTCCCTAGAGCTTTGAAGTTTTTACTGTACATAGAAAACAGGTTTTTGAGAGAGAATTCTTTACCCTCTGCTCTCTTGGGGCTGCATCTTCCCCCTTTTCCCCACAAGCCCAGGTAGCTGTGCTGTTATGTGTGGGGCCTTGCCACGCTGGAGGGAAGAGGCTTTTCCTCTCTTAACCAGTGCGTCTGCTGTGTGATTGTTGCCATGATCCTTAGTCTTCAGTAGCCCTTATTCCTGAGGGACATTAGCGAGAAAGATTTCTATTACATGCGTGCTTTGTCTGTGCCAGATACAACAATGGTGAGGGAGGAATGCCAGGCATTTTTGGATCAGTGTGAATTTTGGTTCTCAGAGAGCTCAGTTCTTGTCCCAGTTGCACCAGTCATGATTAACGATATCTGCACTGAAGTTCACCAGCCACTTTTTCCACTGATGTAAACTAATATCTCCACTGACAGGCACACGTTCCTGGTGTTTTATGCCCACTGATGAATTGGTAGAAGGACTGAGTCTCTTGAGATGAAAACTGAGTCAGGTCCTGTAGTTTTAGAATGGATCATCCTATTCCACGTGTGTAAGCTTGGAGTCAGCAGTGAGTCCACTGAAGGCTCTGGATTGTGATTCCATGAAGGAATTGCAAGGAAAGCAGTGAGTGTGTCTCTGAGCACTGTCCCAGATACTTCTCTCACTCGGAGCAGTGTTGCTGCCTGTAACCATGGGCAAAGTGAGAGCCTGAGAGTGAGTGAGGGTGACTGAGGGTGCCGTATTGTGAGGATAACATATTCTCTGGTTGTAATTTAAGCTGGAAAAGAGGCTGGTAATCCTTTTGAAAATTTCTTGCCACTGGTAGAATTGAAGAAAGTAGGTTGGCCGAGGACCCAAAGAAATCAGGTCGCTTTTTCTAGATGTACTTAACTCTACTCAGTACAGTATTTTCAGTAAAATTAATGCATTCAGTGTCAAGGACTTTTCTGATCTTCACTTCCAGCTTTGAAAAACTTCTATTGGAAAGAGTTTGAGACTTTTTTTGGCTACTTTGATGGTTTATGGTGCATGTGCCTTTTCTATCTAATATTCCAGCAGGAACATCAAGGTAGGAGAAACAACATATGCCCTAGCATTGCATTAGTGTAAGTCATGATGGAGTTAGTCATCTATAATTCATGGATATGACCTTTTGCTCAAATCACAGTGTGTTGTGAAGTGGTGCTGGGCTGTCCATCACTCTCACTGTTGTCAGCAGCTACAGTCACACCATTAAATGACTGCAGAACAGTGCAGAAGCCATACTGATAACATACTCTCCAGCTCTGCTTCTTTCTCTCCCCTTGTATACGTATTTATGCCGTAGTTGTTTTTAAACATAGTTTGGAATTCTGGTCCTATTGGATAAAATTACTCAAACTGATCATCTGATTTTAGATCCTCTTAGAAGAATGACACCCAGGGCCTGATGCTGACACCCAGCAGGGTGTGTGAGCACAGAGCTGAGCAAGGCTGGGGGATGAAACTTGAGGCGTGTGGAGTTTGGCTTGTGTAGAGAAAAGGCACAGGGGAGGATGAGGAGGTGGTAGTGCAGGGTGATAACTCCCCTGAGTCAAAGAGGCTCAGAAAAACCATCAAGGCTTGCGTTTCTTCCTTCTTATGGGAAGAAGAAGAAGAAGAAGGGTTTGGCAAGTCTGATGTTTAAAGTGTGGTTCTGAGGAGATATGTGAGTTAAGTTACAATTCCTGCCCACAAACATGGCTTAGTCTTCCCTTTGTCTCAATCTCTTTTCAGTCGAACAAGGATAACAACCCTGCTTTTCTCCCAGTTTCGATTTCTGTTTCCTTCTAAACCATTTCAGGCAAAATGAGGTTGAAAAAAATTTCAGTGGGAACCAGCTCAGGTAGTGGCACCCACAACCACTGCTTCTCCTGGTGAGGAGTCACTTGTGGCAGAAGGGGTGCAGGTTGGGCAACCAGGAGGACACCACTGGAAGCAGCATGCTCTTGTCTGTACCCTTGCTGGTTTACTTTGTTCAAATGCTTCCAGTTTCAGTTGTTCCTTAAACAACTTTAGTGTTGCCGGGACTGGGTAATAGAGAATTGTGTTCTAACTCAGAGGTGTCTTTGAGGTGTGTACTCCTCCGTGCCATCTGAGCCAGCACACAACCCGTGAACATGCTCTGGTAATCCATTGCTGCTTTTCAGGAATGCTTAAATTGTTACCCCTGTTCAGGGGACTTTTTTCAGGATAAAGAGATGGCTTCTTCCTGTAAGTTGAACGAGCAGCTCTGTCCCCGTCTGGAGGTGCTCATTTTCTCCCCTTTCTCCCCCTGTGCCTTGCCACGTGTTAGTTTTCCTCCAGTGCATTTCACTGGTTCGGGTTGCTCGCGCTGTCTGGTTTGAACTCTGCCAACACAATCAGGGTGTGTTTTCAAACACTCACTCCAACACCTTTGCTTTGGGAAGGGGCTGCAGTGAATGCGCTCAGGAGGATTGTACTGAATCCACTCAGGAGACACCGTGGTGTCTGGCATCTCCTGTCAGCCTCATCCTCTGTCCAGCCATTCATTTGTGCTCCAGCAAGAGCCCCTGAACACTTTGTTTTCGCTTTTGGTGGTGTCCATCTCTGTGGTGCAGGGTATTTTCTCATCTCAGGAAGAAAAAGAATGTTAAAATTCTCACTTCTAGTCTGTTTCTAAAGTCTAACAATAACTTCCCTTACATGACTTCAGTGCAGCTTTCAAACAATATTGTTAGTTCTTGGGGGAAAGGAAGGAAAAGGTCAACTCCCAGTCACCTACACCAGCAGAGAATCTGCACAAGGGTGCAACCACAGTTTTTTAATTACACATTTGCCTTCTTTGGAGAAGTGTAAATGATTACAGATGGTACAAGGTGATGGAATGGGGCCTTGGATATGTGCTGGGATAACTGAGATAAAACTCAGCTACGTGACTTCATCTGTTATATAAAGCCTCTCAGAATTTATTGGTACCAGTTCAGAAGTTCATACCTTGGGTGGCGGGGGAAGATGGGGTGTTCAAACATCGTGGTGAGGGCACATTGAGTCCAGTTGACCTGGGCCATTCCCTGAAAGCTGTGGCTCTTTCAAACAAGCCCAGCTCCCTTTGCTTTCCCACGAATAGTGCTGTCCCCCAGCTGGTGGAAAGTTGATAAACTCTTACAGTCAGTGGTACTGCTATCATTTATTCCAGTTCAGCAGCTCAGCCACCATTTTTCCTCCCAAGACCATAAATACTTTCTCAGCATCATCCTGATTTTCACCTTTTCTTTAATATATTATTTTCTCAGCCAAGGCCAACCCTAATTTTCTCATTCTTCAGTGAACAGGGAAAAAAATTTGGCAGAACTTGCTGTAAGCTTTTTCCTCTGCCTGTTGCTTCCATTAAATATGCTCTTACACCCATAGCACAAATACAAGATGTGTGGGAGGGGGAGTCATCGGCTCAGGTGCCTGCACCGAGTCAGAAAAGGGCTCCATTTGTGTGAAAGGCCTTTAGTGAAGGAAAGGAGACTTCCAGAAGAAAGAGAAAATTGTCCATCTTCCAGGAGAGTAGCAATCTGGAGAGAAGCTGCCCTACACCCCGTTTTTTCTGTAATTGCCCCTCTCAGTTCTGCTGTCCCTTGTTCAGAAGTAAAGAAGTAGTAACCAATGGCCTGTTGGGTGTGACAGGCACATGAGCAGGACCTAAACGCATTGTAGTACACCACCTCTGTGTTGGCTCATTCAGTTACCCCTTTTCCTCCTTCCCACAGCTCTGAGAAGAATTTTGTAACTCACAAATAAGTGATTCAAGCCTTTAAGCTGACAGCAGCCAGGTGAGAACACTTTTAGAACAGGTATACAAGGACTAAGCCATCTATTTTCATAAAAGTCATTTAATTGAATAGTATGTGCACTGATTGAGGGCTTGGTTCTGTCATCTGTATGTGTGTGGGATGGTGCTTTACTAAAAATAAAATAAAGAAAGCAATTTCTTCATCCAAAATGTTCTTGGCATTTAGCAGAACCCCCCCACCCCTCCATGTTGATACTTCCATCTTCTTACTGGTTTTCTTGTATAAAATCCCTGTTCATTGATAAGCACAAGCAAATTCTCTCATTTAAAATCATTTGTCAAGCCTAGAAAGTGCTTAAAATGTCCCTGTGCTGATGCAGCTTTGACCTCAAAGGCTGGGTTTCAGACACTATTCCTTGACCTGGCCTGAAGACAGTAAAATCTTTAATCAAACATTTCAGAAGGAGAAATCCTAACACCATCTCACAGTTATTAAATGTTTGGAACAAATGTGTGTTTAAAGCCTGAGCAGAACTAGCCAGGAATTTACAAGGATCCCGACTGAATTGGGGTTTTTTCCTGCAGTTAAATATTATAAAAAAAGCCTTTTCTTCTTCTTTTTATTGGCATAGTTTCCTATAGAAACAAGGTGTCTGCAGTCACACAGTGGTCTCCTCTGCTCTTAACTTCTCAGTTCTTGGATAACTTCAGTGAAATTTGGACTAGTCTAAGTCCATTTGATGGAAAGGAAGACCTCTCAACAATATTAGCTTTACAACTCCTGCAAGAATAGGAAGCACAGAGAAACCACATTAATATTTCCATTCACTGAAAAACTGTAAGGTGAGTGCAGCTTTATTAAACATGAAAAAACCCCAAAGGAAAGGCTTCATTTGTTCTGCTGCTTAGAGAGGTACCTGTGTATGTAGCAAGAACGCCTTCTGGAATATTTAGTCACAATATTCATAACTCGAGTGTGAGGCAACAAGTGGCAAGGCTGTGACGGTCTGGATTGCAACTTCTGGAGTCCAGAAGTTCCTGATGTGCACTGAGATACAGGTGTTTAAACAGTGTATTGCTATAGAGGTGAACATTAACTATTACTTGATGGGTTTGGAAATTCTACCCTAAATTGTTTAAAGAGAGGAAACAGGCAGTAGAAGAGGGATTCATGTGAAGAATTCATGTATAAACTCATTTCCTTGATTTTGATTAAATGACCAAAACAAAATTTTGCCTAACAAGACCGCTTGCTTGCATGAGAGATCACTTTCAGTTGACAGCCCTTTGCACTTCATTATCTAATAAATATCTTTTTATAGGACATTTCTATGGAAAACTTAAGCTCCTTGTTAGTAAGGGACTCTCAATTTCTGTTCAGTCTGGCAGAGTCCAGGGCAATCAACATTTGCAGTGGATTTATTGCTTGACAGTTCATGTCCAGAACGTGTCATCACTTTTTATTCTCTTTGAGGGACGTAGGAGACGCGGCGTTTGGGCTCTGACTCCAGCCAGTAGCAAAGCTGTAAGATTTCTGGTTGCTTTTTACACATTTCTACTTTGGATGCAACATCCTTCATGGTACAAAAAAAGGCAGCTAAAATCTTACTATCTTCAACACCATAGAGCTGTGCTGATTTTACTTGTGTATGTTTAAAAGGCAAGGCCGTTCTTCGCTCAGCATTAGAAATTCTGTTTCTCAGTAAAAAGGTCAACAGAAAGGTGGTATTTGCACACTCAAAAAAATAAATTACTACCTAGGGTTCCCTTGTGTTTAATATTTTTCTTTCATGGACTCCATTGGGTGACAATGCTGGATTGAACATAGTCTAAGCTGTTCTGCCTCCTGCTATTTGTACATTGTTTTGCCTTTTGCTTTTAATTCCTAGAAATTGCAGGGGGTTTCCTTCATGCCTCAAGGGCCAAACTTCTACACCCTGTACAACCAACCTTTTCTTGGAGCCATTACACGCTGTTCCTAAAGTACGCCCATCACATCATTGTGGTGGGAACCAAGACCCAGGGTGGCTGTTTCCTTCCTTCTGGAATGAGACTGCTTTTGATTCACCAGGGATCTCCCACGTAGCCTTTTATTTTTCAGCCTCATTCTTCTGACTGGATTTTGACCAGAGCTGAGCTAACAGTTTTGAAGCACACAATTCTCTCAGTGTAATCAAGATCCATGCAATTCGTGGTTTGATTTTTCTGCGTATCATGCCCTGAGGAATTATTTTCCCCAAGAAAAGATCTTTCCCTTTTAATAGCACTTGGGTTTTCTAGATTACTTTTCAAGCTGCGCAGATCACACCAGAATGAAGGCAGCACTGTTGTTCTGGTTCCTGGGGTGCCATTGTAAATACTTCTTTTTTTTCCCTGAATATTAAAGGCGCCTTCTGCCAAATTTTGTTTCTTAAAGATGTAGGGATAAAATCAAAATGCAAGAATCAGGAGTATTTTCTTGACTGTAAAGATGTGCAGTTCTGGGGTGGGACAGGTTTTCGACTTCTTTTACCGGTAAGTAGGTACATGGAGGTATTTTTAAATGAGTGTCATTTAGGTCTTCAGGAAGGATCACCTTTGTGAAGAGTATCTTACCTGTCGTAGCATGTAGTAATTAATGAGTACATTGAGAACCTCTAGGTGTGGCTTGTTTTGGTGGGTCAGACCTGGGCAGTGCCACTCAGCTTTTCTCAGATTCATGATGAAGGAGCTTCCTTGCTCCCTACAAACGTACCCAGGAATGAGAGTCTTAGTGGAGATGTTCCCTGGGTCTCTGGAAAAACCTTCCAGGCTCTGTGCATGCTGTTCCCCCCTCTCCAGGGGAGGGGGCAGACAGTGACTTGGGGCTGTGTGACCTCCTCCAGCCCTTGCTGGAGCTCCTTGCGGCAAAGAGCTGGGGCTGTTGTGGAAATCCATGGAGTGGAAAGAGCTTTCCATGGACAGGACTGGGAGGAGGCACAGCCATTGTCCTTGTTTGTCTCCTTCATCCCGTCGTCTCCACCAACAGGAGGAGTGTCAGAAAACTTGGTGTAATATTCTGTATTGAGAAGATGTTTGGCGGTAGTTCTTTGCTAATGTGAGCTGGCACAGGTGTGTGGGTCCATTTTGGCAGAATTACTGGGATCTTTTCTTGTCATGTTTTCAAAAAGACCATTTCCCTGTGCCACCTGCCCTCAACTCAACCTGAGAGCGCTAATGGGGACCTGCAGAGCTGCTCAGAAGGGATCTGCCAGCAGTGCCCTTTCTGCCTATGGTATCCTGCAAAAATACAGTGGATGTAATTTATTTGGTTAAGACATCTGGTTTTTGTCTGCTATAACCAATTTCTCTGACTAACCACATCTGGTCTAAGCAACATGCACTGTATTTATGTGGCTACAGCAATTTCACCCTGGTTCTAAGATTGCAGAATTTTGTTCATTTATGAACAAATGCTCAGAATTCTTTTGCTAGCACTTCTGTGGAATGGCTTTTGTTCAGGTTACCTTGATAGACACGCAGAGACCGTATGCCAAGAACTGACTTTTAACGTGAGTCAGACTTGTTCTTTGGCAGCCTTATTTAATTAAAGATCCATCCTAAAACTTGCTTTGTCCTCACTGGAGAATTCATTTCTGAAGGTAGCAGAATAAGCTCTGGAAGATTTAATGACTTTGTAAAGAGGTGTTCATTTCCATGGTGAGACTTGGCCTCAAGTGATCCTTCAGGGACGCTGTTCTCAGCCTGGGAATATTTCACTCAGTTTCTTTTGCAGATTCCAGAAGTAATCATTGATGTTTGATACTGTGTCAGACTGCCGCAATGACAAGCCAGGTATTAATACATTTTCTCCCTGAAACAGCCAGTCTGGGATGACAAGGCTCTGCAGTTCGTTTTCCAGTCCCTCTGACACCCAGGGCTCCAGATCAAGGCCCTTTGCAGAGCTTGGCCTGTAACTCTTGTGAATACAATAAATACAGCGCTGGCAGGCAGCCAGCATTCATAAACCAGGGAGTGTGTTTCCTCATAAATAATATTAATATTTTGAAATACTACCACCTTCTGGCAGCTAGAGGAGAGGATATTCAGACTGTTTCTTGGTGAAAAACATTACAATGTCTTACATTATGAGAAGATGTACTTTCTGGTGTTAACTTTGAATTCTACATTCCATTTTGAATCACAGAATATTTTGAGTTGGAAAGGACCCATGAGGATCACTGAGTCCAACTCCTGGCCCTGCACAGGTCACCCCAAGTCACACCATGAGCCTGAGAGCATTGTCCAAACACTTCTTGAACTCAGACAGGTTTGGTGCTGTGGCCACTGCCCTGGGGAGCCTGTTCCAGTGCCCAGCCACCCTCCGGGTGAAGAACTTTTTCCTTATCCAGCCTAAACCTCTCCTGAGGTCATTTTCTGCAGGAGTTCTCCTCTCAGAGGCCTATTGGTATGGATTTCCAGTGTGTTCCGTCAGGGAAAACGTTATGTGCTTCTTCTCCTTCATTTTCCAGCTGAGACATTTGTTTCAGCAGGTGCCCTCAGTCTTCACTAGTGTCTTTGGGAAGAGGTACTCCTTCCATGCTCCCCTTTTTCCATTGCCCTCTCCGGTACTGGTACGGATTTTTTGTAAATATAAGATGAATAAAGCATTAACTGGATATAATCTGTTACCCACCTTTGAGGCTAACAGTTCAGTTTTTGATAGTTTAAATGCTGGTATAGCTTCCTTGAGTGGATCCTCAGTGTGTGTTTGACCTCAGAGACTCAGTCAAGGGGACTGCATTTGTTTGCAGTGCAGAAGGAAATGGGTGATGTTCTCCTTGTGCAGGTCCATCCAATGGATTCCCAAAAGTTGCTGCCCTTCCATAGGCCCCTGCAGGGGCTTTGAGACAGATATAAGGCTCCCTTCCTCCACAAGGGCCTGGAGGGATCAACTGAATTGTCATGGCAGAGCTGCACCTCTCTGCTCTGGGAGAGAGTGGAAGAAATTCTTTCCCCTTGTTCATTTATTGCAGTCTGAAATACAAGGGTATTAGATAATCAACCTTCAGGAAAGGGGAGGATTTCTGTGTCTCAGCTTTCTGATCCTGTGGCCAGAGAGAAGTCCACTTACTGGATTCACATAAAAATTCACAGCTGGCAGTTCTTGTTTCATAGGGAGAAATACATGTTAAGTATTTTTTTGGCCTTGAGGGTTTCTGTTGTGTGTATCTTGGTTTGAAAAGACAAGTATCCACCAAGGAAGGCAGGAACCTCTCTTGGAATGGAAAAAATATGACCCCCTTTCCTCCGAATATCACTTTGAAATTAAGGGGCTTTCAGGCAAAGATATGGGAAAAGGAATAACAGTTCTTTACCAGTGTATATGTGTATAACAAGGCAAAGAAACAACAACACTGGCAGCAATAACAAACAAAAAGAGACACCGCTAAGAGCCCTCTCTCGGCCGCAGGCGCTTTCCCCTGGGCGCAGTTCCGCTCACGGCCGGCGGGGGCGCTGCTGGCTCCCGGCCGGGCAGGGCGGGTGCGCTGATTCCCCCGCCTGCAGGGGGCGCTGTGCCGCGAGCGCGGACACGTCTCCCTCACGTGGGAATGGCGGGCGGGCTGGACGGCGAAATGGGCTGCAGCAGGAACCTCGGAGCAGCGGCTGGGACGGCGGGGATGAGCGGACCCCAGAGTAGCAAATGAAACGTATCAAAAACTCCACAGTTGTAGCTGGAGCTGCGGGGCGTCCTGGCAGGCAGGGTGTGCAGGGCTATGGTGTATTGAGAAACCTGGAGCAGTGGCAGAGAAATGGCGGGGCTGGGCGGTGGCAGCCCGACTCCCAAACAGGGCCAGGAGAGGCTCCCTCGGAGGGGGAAGGGGCTCGGGGTCCCGAGGTTTACCCTGAGGCACTCCAGTAGATGGTGAGGGTCCTTTCCAGTGAGGTCGGGGGTTAATAAAGTCCCAGTGCAATGGCTGCTCACACGAGCAGAGCTCCACTCGCAGTAGAAGGCAGCAGGGGACAGAGCCTCACGGTGGTGGCGAATTCTCCCCACAGTGCCCACAGCCTTTCTCCGCTCCAATGCCGACAGCAAGGGAGCGAGGAGCTACGCCCTGCCCCTTCCCTCCAGCCCAAAATCTTGAGCTATCTCTGCCCTTCCTAAGAGAAAACCCCTCAGGTAAGAGAGTAGCCAGCTGCACCCTTCCCCTACCTTGGCCATTTCTTTTGTCTCTCTTAAGTACCAGTTGTTATTGTCTCTTGGCAACAAATGGGACAGAATTCCATGAGAGAAAGAAAAAGAAAAATCCTAACCTCCAACAGAGTGTTTCAGTGAGAATGGCCCTCTATATCGGGCCTTGCAGCAGCTCTTATCTCTGTGATACATAGTAGAAGGCTGAAAGTGTGTGTGTGTGTGCATAGTTTCTCACAATTTTTTTGTGATCACACAATTATATCAGAGAAATAGTGAATACTTGGATGAAGTAGATAACATCCCCCATGGGGATCTCATGTGTAGTTCCGTCTTCCAGAACAATAATGACGTGTTTGTTACGAGAGAAGAGTAGGCATAGATCCTTTGGGGACAAGGCACAAGGCTCAGCAAGGGAAAGCTTTGGCATTAATGAAAGCAAGGCATTACCGGGATAGGAGCCCTGGGACACCAATGCTAATTAAATGTTGGGACACTATGCAACAGAACCCTTCTTGGAAGTGAAAAACAGAAGGAGTGTACAGCTCTCCTTTATAATTTGCACTTATTAACACGTTGTACATATGTTTTGCTCATACCAAATTCACTGATGTAATGCAGGTGTTACTGTCTGAATTTTGAGATCCACAGCAGGCCCATCAGATTGGCATTGATGCAAAAGTGGGTGCAGTTGAAAAGGAAAATGAAGTATTCTGGGTTACCATGTCAGTGTGATAAAATGTGCTTGGGGCTCTACATACTTGGATGGGAAGAAGCAATGAACTGTCTTAGGTCTAGATTTCTAGGTTCCAGAAACCAATTCTAGAACTAGGTTACTGTAACAAAGTCTTCTCACACTCTACAGTATCTCTTCTCTGGCTGTATTGAAGATGTCTTCCCTTAGAGACTTCTTTGCCTTCTGTTGTCTTGACAGTTATCTGAAAAATGGCAGCTGGTTTGGCCAAGGCAAGTGAAAGAGTCTCCTGATTATCTGTGGGGAGTCATAAGGCAATGTTCTCTTCTTGGTCTGCTTGCTCTGTGGTGTGTTAAGGAACCTTCCCAGTCCTCCCATTCACAAGACCCTCTAGCAGTCATACTCTCAACACCAGAGAGTTTCTCTGCTGGGACCAAAGCCCCTTCACAGTGGACAGCTGCAGTGAGCCAGTGGGTGCTTCGCTTGGCTGCCTGCTGTGTGGAAAATCACGCTGTGAAAAGCCACTGTCCATAAAGGAGACAGAGGAGTCCTGCAACTTTATTTGAATGAAGGGAGAGAGTCCACTAGGCCATACCCCCCTGGGGTTTTCTTGAGTTTTTGGAGGATGCAGCCTCCTTTTATCCTAAACTCCCAGCTGCCTGTTGCCCTCCTCCATTCCCCATTGGGTTGAGGTACTAGGAAGGTACAGACTTCCCAAACTGCCTACTAAATATTCCCCCTTGAACATGTATCCTCCCCTGCACTCCCANTGGTGTATTGAGAAACCTGGAGCAGTGGCAGAGAAATGGCGGGGCTGGGCGGTGGCAGCCTGACTCCCAAACAGGGCTGGGAGAGGCTCCCTCGGAGGGGGAAGGGGCTCGGGGTCCCGAGGTTTACCCTGAGGCACTCCAGTAGATGGTGAGGGTCCTTTCCAGTGAGGTTGAGGGTTAATAAAGTCTCAGTGCAACGGCTGCTCACACGAGCAGAGCTCCACTCGCAGTAGGAGGAGGCAGCAGGAGACGGAGCCTTGCAGTGGTGGCGAATTCTCCCCACAGTGCCCACAGCCTTTCTCCGCTCCAATGCCGACAGCAAGGGAGCGAGGAGCTACGCCCTGCCCCTTCCCTCCAGCCCAAAATCTTGAGCTATCTCTGCCCTTCCTAAGAGAAAACCCCTCAGGTAAGAGAGTAGCCAGCTGCACCCTTCCCCTACCTTGGCCATTTCTTTTGTCTCTCTTAAGTACTGGTCGTTATTATCTCTTAGCAGCAGATGGGACAAAATTCCATGAGAGAAAGAAACAAAAGGAAAAATCCTAACCCCCAACAGCCTGTTTGTTTTTTTTGTTTCCCCAAAAAATGTTTCTTGTGTAACAGTACAAGAAGTTGTATTTATATATTGTTGGGTTTTATGTTTTCTGCTCTGGACAGCCTTATAGAAATCTATGTTCATTTTTTAATCAGGTATCTCTGTAAATAATCAATTTCTAAACAACTTTGGAATTTTTTTATGCTAAGCAAGAAGGCAGTGCAGAACTCTATACTTCCTATGTAGAAGTTGCAGGGTCCTGCACAAAAGGCTGCAGCGTTGTATAAGTGTCACCTGATTTTTAAGAAGGTGCTTGAATTACAGGGGCAGCCACATAGAATGGCCACTGTAAAACTGGAAGGAGAGACCAGGTGGTCTGCCTGCAGTGGCTCATTCTAACTGTAATACAATCTGGTAGCACAGCAGTTTAACTTTAAACACTGTGATAACTTGTTTATTCCATTTTGCTTTAATGGTGAGTATAATTGTGTCTTCATCTGATAAAAAAGGTAGATATTTCCATGCTGCTGAGGTATAAAGATGGTGACTGTTTTCTCAGAAAGAGTTGAATAATGGCATTTCAATGTTGTGATTATGCTGACTATGAACGGTGCAGGTCCCTGTGTAGGTAATTAACAACTAAAGAAAAAGATGCACTCCAGGAAACTAATTATCTTTATTCCTATCTGGCAGTGATTAATTTATAGTTGAACAGATGCTACGCAATGTTTAACTGCAGTAAATGCTGTCTTGAGCTGATAGGCCCTGTGCAAGAGACAATCAGAAGGTAAGTTTACTGAGAGAGGAATTTGATCCCATTTGAATTCTAATGGGTGTGAATTTGAGAGTCACACGGGAAGTAAGCTGCGAGTTTGCACGAGAAGGCAGCCCAGAATTAGGGATCCTTGAACAAACCTGGTTACCTGAATGGAAAGAGGTCTGTTTGCCATCTTGGCCACTGAGGCTTTGTCAGCTTTCTGGCATTTCTTTTCTGAGTTTTGAATGGTGTGGGAATGCTGCAGTCGTATCAGCAGGACCATGAAAAGAATTACTCTTTTAAGCTCTCCATACCTTAGAACATTTTTTTCTCAACTTTCTAAGTCCAGAAGGAGAGGAGGAGTGGAATATAGCATTTCCCCACTTCACAAGTCCTGCTTTTTTTTTACTTTCTCGGGGAGGATATAATGGAGTTGAAAACCCATCACTATTTTAGAGACCCCTTGATTGGATTTGTATCCTCAGTGCTTCCTTACACAGAACTGGGGCTTAATTTCACAAGATTATTTAAATTTTAGCCTATGATTGCAAATTTCAGGAGGAAACATTATTGATGTGCCACCAAGTCTAACCATTTATAAAATCATACCTGGAGAAGGGGCACCTGTAGATCTGTTGTCCTCAGTTGGTGATTTCATTAGAATTTCACGTGAGAAAGGCAGAAGTCAGAGCAGGCTGTGATACCCTGCACTTACCTGTGTCAGTCTCCTGGATTACTCAGTTGGCTTTTGTCCACGTGGTGAGGCTCTTTGCTGAGATGCCTGGTGGAGCGGGGCCTGTAAGAGCAGTGGCTTATCATATACATTAAAATAAGCACGCTGGGACTGCAATTAATGGGGTCATTACCAGCAATCTGAGGAAGTTCTTTTGAGCAGTAACTGTTCTTTGCCAGTGGTTGCTGACACAGGTGTGGAAAGGCAGGTGCTGCTCGTGTTTCTGATGCAGAACTGTCCTGCTCTGCCGGTCAGCACACAGGCAATGTGGGCAAGACAGGACAGGGAGAAATTGTTTTTCAGGAAAATAAGGTAGGATGAGAGGAGTCAACTAACTCATTCCAGGGGGTAACCCTGCAAGTGGGAAAAGCTGCTCAGGGTCGTAGAGAGCAGGTGGAAATTTACAATGGCCCCAAATGCAACTTGATGACTTCAGTAGGATGTGTCTCAAACTGAGCTCCCCCGTGGTCAGTCTCACTTGCTGTGTTGCATCTGGCTCTGAGACACAGAGGAGACAAGGCTGTGTTTTATCTGCTGGGAGCCCAGACCTCATTAGAAAGGGAATTGCGCACGTGAGTAACCGGGAAGAAAGAAACAAAGGAACGCAGTGCGGGATGGCTCCATTTGCTGTGCCGGCATAAAGGCATTATTATGTGGAGTAATTTGATGGGCAATGTCTGCTGCTCCTGGGTGACTGCCTTAAACAGAGCAAAGGCCCAGAATGTCATACACAATCACTCTGTTATGTAAATCAGCTGAACTGCTGGGAGGAAGGTTGTAGCTCTGAGATGGGGGCAGGTAGAGGAGGGGGTTTTTGCCCGTGGGGAGTTCCAGAGGCAGAGAGAGAGACAAAAGAGGAGACAGGTCGTTCATAGTCTGCAGCTCATGAAGATAGGGAAATAGAACATTGTTTGGAACCACTGTGTATAAATCGACTCTGATTTATTGGGGTTTTTTAATGTCCAGCAGAGTTACAAATTTTAGTTCCAAGGCTTGTGTTTTAGAACTGTTTTTGAAGATCCCTCATAAGGGGTGAGAGGTCAGAGATGCACTGGTTGTTTGTGAATTATGTTCTCCCATGGGTATCTGGGGTTGTGTCTGTTATTAAGAATCTGAGTGAGCTCATTTCGGTGAAGAGAGATTCTTTAGTTGCTAAGAGAGCATTTAAGGCACGGGATATAATATGTATACTACATGCAGAATACATGTCCAAGATCCAGAGAATTTAATGCTGTTACTGTGGGGCGTTTAGTGTGGTGGTTTCCTGCTGAACTTGATGGGTTCAGCAAGATTGGAGGATATACTTGAGAGTTTATTGGAAATTTTTTCAGGGGAAAAGCTGCTTTTAGAATAGCCTGAAATTGCTTAATGATTGTTGCATAGGTTACAGCCTAAGGGTCGTTCTTTATTTGATCTGCCTTTTATATTAAAACTGGCCTGTTTGCATTTTGTTGTTTTACACAGGCAAAACACCCAGGAGATGTGGGAGCAAGTGGCAGTTCAGTGTTGAGAGGAAAACTGAAATATAATTGTAAAAATTCTCAACAAAGACATTCACCCATAACCCCCTCCTTCTTTTTTAATAAAACCTTGTCTCTGCCCCTGGGACAAAGGGGAGGCTTATTCTTCTCTTGATAGATTGCATTTTAGGGTTCGTCCATATGTGAGATTGCATTATTGAGCCAGCAGACCAGTTGCTAGCAGTTCTCCACTTCATCACTGCCTGCAATTATCAGCAGATAGCACAAAAAGTAACAGTCCAGAGGAGCTCATAAAAAGGCCAAGAACAATAGGAGAGAAGACTGAAGAAAATTAGTAAGTGAAAGCAAAAAATTTCATTTGGTGTCAGTTTCCTAGTGGTCTTGGTCCTTTTTATCCACTGTTTCTGCAACTCCTTTGTCAGTTTGTTCTAAGTGTGGCTTTACCAGTGCCCAGTGTAGAGCAGGAGCACACAAAGCACAAAATGACACTGCTGAGACACCCCTGTGTGCCTGTTCCCAGCAGCGTGGGCTGTGTATGCACACAGAGCTGGTTTGTGGGGTTATCTCTGTTCCCCACTGCCCTGAACTGTGGGATTGTCAATCACTGCCTTGCTGGGGGCTGCTAAAGTCTACCAGAGGTGTTGGACAGGCCCCACACCGTGTGCAGTTCGATCTCCTGGTCATAACAGAGTCTTGTGGGAAGAGGTGAGGAGGGGAACATCCCCTGCACACAGGCAGGCAGCTGTGCCTGCCTGCACCGTTTCACCCACAAGGTGTGGGACACTGTTTTGGGACAGGTAAACCACAGGTGCTATTTAAACTTGTTTTCTGATACACGAAGGTGGCATAGTCACTGTTGATATGTTCCACAGGCAGTGATTTGATGTAGGGTTGGTGCCATTTTCCTTTTCAGACTTAAGGCACTACAGTGCAATGACAGGCAGAAATATGCAGATGAATTAAAAATGTCTAAAAGCACCTGCTCTGTAGCTAAAAATATCAAATAAGGGCCAGTATGCAAATACGAAGGTAAGCTATTAGACTTGGTGTGGAAAGGTGCAGTGTCTGCCCAGTTTTGGGTTTAATGTTAATTTTCATTACTTTCCTCAAATCCACCATGAAAGCCTTTTGCATTGTGCTGAGAATATATTTCTTACACAATACTTATGGTAGTAATTCCTGCCAGCCAAGGATTTATAATCAGGCTTTGAAAAATGTATTCTTTAAAGTAAGAATAATAAAAAAGATTTTTCCATCTACTCAGTTCCTAGTGCATAGTAGTGAAGCTGTGCAGCCTAATCCAAAGAGCTGATGAAATAAAAGAGAGATAACAGTAGATTAACTTTGATTTGTTATAACGTATTACATGTTTATCTCCCAGAAACACACACACTCGAGCTGAAGTTTCGCAAGTTTAATTTCAGTTTGTGTGTCCAGGCCATCTAATGGTCAACCTTTTGCTGTGGTCTTTTTAGAAAGCAAGGGCACTTGATCATGTGTTTTTCTTTTTTTATCAAAAAACAAATGTCTGAAAACCAGCACACATCTTCAACAGAAGAGATGAACGTGCTCCCCAAATGGTAGTTCTTTTTAATTCACAGATGTGCAAGCTCAGTCAACAAAAATAGCAAAAAAAATCCCAGTTTTGGAGTTCTTCGTGACAACGTTTTGGGGGTTTATTTTTCATTTAGCATTGAACAAGAGAGAAGACAGAAAATTTAAAAAAAATATTTTACGTAACTTTATTTTTCTGTGGCATTGGAAGGACTTCTATTTTATTTCTTCTCTGTCTCTACTTTGCTATGGAAAATAAGGAGAAGAGGTTTTTTTTAAATTTAAAAATTCTTAAGTTTTTAAAATATATCCTTCTGATCTTTTATTGCTGTAAGCAGTGATTGGTACACTCCAGTTGTAAAGCCAGAATGAGCTGTGAGAAGAGTGGTGGCACGTGGGAGCTAAGACATTCTTCCTTATGATGGTTAAGGGACTAAGAGGAGGGAGGAGTGTGCTGGTTCTATTTAAATCTGTACACTCATCAGAATGCTTGAAATTTGTAGCAGTGAGTGTGTCCTCAAACTGTTTTTGCAGTGTCTTACTTTCAGTGCTGACCACATCACCCAAAGAATGGTCATGCTTAGGAATTGAGGGTTGCCTGGTCCTGATCCTTCCTGGAAACAGCATGTGGGAACATAGAAACATTCAAATTTCAGCTGTTTCCCCGCTAAGGACAAGAGACTCAGGTACATGCATCCCAGGGAAGAGTAGAGAAGAAGGTAAAATAAATCAGGTTTAGCCAGGTGCCCTCCTGGTATCCATGCAAGTCTGACTATCAGAGGTTTTACAGTAGCAGAATTAGGCTAGAATTACATTATTTTGGAGAAATGCAACAAATCTGTTTTACAAGACAAAGGGAAACAGCAGTTTCATGTGCAGTAGATAGGGTCCTGACAGGGGTTGCTTTGATTTGCTGAGGGTGTGAAAGATGGCTAGAAGTGAACCCAATTCTGCAAATACGGGGCAGCCTTTGGTTGCCACGAAAAGTGGTTGCTTTTACGCTTTTCTTTGTTTCTGTACGCAGAATGTGCCACTACGTGCACAGCTTAGGCTTGAAGTACAAATGCAATTGTGGAAGGGTGGAGCAGGGTCTAACCCTGATGGGTGCTGTGTCTCTCCAGGGGCTGCTGTGTGCAGCCTGTGGGGTCAAATTCTGTCTGTAAGGTCACAGAAATGGTTTCGCTTGTCAAACACTGCTTGGAAAACCTGGGGGGGAAAAGCTCATGACGTGTCACTGTTCCAGAATCAGGGAATGGGATGTCTCAAGCAGCTGATAATTGCAGTTAGGAAGGGTCATATGGGACCTAGAGGTGGAAACATAATTCCGGGGAGCACTGTTTTTTTAAACAGGATCTTATCAGGCAATCTTGATGCTGGATTTTTGTTGGCATTCACAAAAGTTTGATAAAGTTAACTCTGTTAATACATTTAGATTTCTGCAAGGCATTTGACATAGTGCCAGGCAACATTCTGAGTAAAACCATGTGTGATTATTAAATCCATATTTCCCATATCCACTGGATTAAGACTGCCTGAAAGATCACCAAAAACCCCCAAATTGGAAATGAGGAATCCTCATCTAATGAAGCTGCTTAATTTGTGCTCATTCCATGGGGATCTGCATTCAGCCCAGTGCAAATCAGTACTTACGTCTGGGAAAAAAATACAAAATCATTGTCATAGAAAATGATGGGAAAATTAGGGAAATTATTAAACAAAACAAAAAACCCCACTCAAAACCTAGGAGGATATTTGAAGGCTACTTGTGTCAACTGCTTGCCTTTATGCTGAGAGCCTCTGGTTCAGAAAGCAGGGCAGGAGAGTGGAATCAATCTCAAGAAAAGCAGCTTTACAGCAGCCCTGTGCAGACCTGTGCTTGAAGGCCCAGAAAAACATCAGACCACGGACTTCTAATAAACACAGCTCTTCCATATTTCAGTATAAATGGAATTGCTGAAGTCTAATTCCTCTTTGGTTGTAAGGTGAGCAGCATTTCATCTTGATATAATCTCTGGTGCAAAGAAAGTTCTTGATACACATTTTTAAGATGTATTTTATATGTGCATTAGTTTGGTTTTTAAGCAGTGTCACCTTTAAGTGGTTTTTATTTGTATGCTGTTTATAAGCTAAACTCAGTTACAGGCACAAATTTTCCTTATGAGAAAAACAGAAATATTTCAATCAGGGAACTTTGCTTGAAGAAACACTTCCGTGTTAGTGAAATGGATTATTGTAATTCTTAGAGCGCTCAGGTGTCAGCATTAGTTACCCACAGTGTAGCAGAACTAATGTAACCAACCTGTATTTTCCTTATCAATTCACAGATGAGCTATTACTTTAGAGTGAAAGAATAAGTCTGGAATGAGAGTTTAGAATGACTGGCCTCAAAGACTGTCCTTGAAGCAGTCTAATTTGTTGTTTACATAGTTATTGCCTGTGGTGTTCTCTGTCTTTAAAACATTGGACTGGCTCAGGTTGGAGGTGACACTTGGTTTTTCAAGGCTATTTTTATGTAGCACTATATGCCTCAGATTATGTGGATTCAGGGAAAAAATAATCATTGAAAAACATGTCACAAACAGTGTTTTGGTCAAAATGAAGGAGTCTATGAAGAGAGTGAATCTGAATCCTGCATTTCACATGTCCTATGTATCACATGCATTAAGCTGCAGCTGCATTTTGATGTGTCGGTAGCATTATGAAATATTCATACTTTTGTGGGCTGTGCACAAGTACAAACCCCTTGTTCTTACCTACCCTTAGTCTTTTTTCCCAGTCAGGTGCTATGTGTGATACTAACCACTCGTGTGGGGATGGGCTGGGCAGGGTGTGCTCCAGGGTTCTTGGATCCACTCTCTCAAAATCCCCACCAGCCAAGGCAGTAAAGGAAACCCCAATTATTCTGTTCGTAATTTGGTTGCGTGGCACAAGGGGGAGCTCAAGGTTCAAATTGCTGCTGAATATTCATAGATTGTACAGAACGTCCCCAGCCAGGTTCTGTTGAAAATTGCTCAGTGTATTAGACTTAACGATAAAATTACAATTTCAAGAATGTAATAGTTTAATGGAACTGAAACGACTTGATTTTTTTCAGTAGAATCCATGCAAACTGGCTTTTTCCCCTCTGCTGAGTTAATACAGTAATTCACAAAGGGCTGCTTTTTTATGAACGTGCTCAGCTCTAACAGTGATGTACAGAGAGTCGCTCTCCTCACTGCATGCAGTGTAAGAACTTTAGAAAGTCTGTAGGAGTGATCACTCCCCAAGCTTTAGCAGAGAGCTGAACTTCAGCAGTAATATTGTGCCACTTAGCTTGTGATGGAAGTGCTGGTACTAATCACTCTTCAGCAATAATGTGCTGTTGTTATTCGAAATTACATTAAAATGGAAGTGTGGTTCCTCACCTGTTGTGATTGGCATGTCAAATGAGCACAGGGAAGTGACAGAAAATTACTGCACTGGCTTTTAAATTAGAAGTGAGAAGTCTCGAGCTTCTTTCCTACCCGAAATTAGTATTTAGTGATATCTAATTATCAGTACGAGTCTGCTTCACTCACTTTCAGTGTGCTGAAGCAGCAGCAGTAAGTTTGCAGTGCTGTCTGTGTGGTGACTGTAGGAATGTCATAGGCATCGAGGGGAACAGACCAGCTCCTGTCCCTGGCCCTCCTGAGGTGCCTTGGACACTTTGGGAGTGGGATTGGTGCGCTGTCACAAAAGCTAGAATTGGCTTTTATTTGGATATTGCCAAGCTTAAAGAATTTTTTTAATCAGAAATTGCTGCTTGTTTGCTTTGTCAGAAAATGCGGTAATACACTCCTTTTATATAAAACCGTGGGCAAGGCCAGGAGTTTGGTAGAGAATTACAGCTGTAGGTGTAATTTCAGTCACCAGGTGCTTTGGCTCTCTTTTCAGTGGCTGGCTGTAACTCCTAGAAGACATCCCAGCCCTCTGAGCCCTGGGATCTGCCTCATGACATCTCTCTTGTTGGGGAAGAAATTCCTTCTGTGTCTAGTTTTTGGGAAACCCAGTGAAAGGTACACCAGCATAACTAGAGTGTAAAGGACAATATATATCTTTGGGAGGAAAGGTGGGGGCAAGATGTAAATTTAAAGCTTGAGGCTACAAGCTGGCATCCTGGTTCAGAAAAATACCTTTTGGTAGCTGTACAGTGCAAGTTAGAAGTCGGGCAGTTGCCAGAGGCAGGAATTCAGGGCTAAATGTGCTGGTGAGCTGATCTTCTCTGGCAATTCCAGTGTGCCTCCTGCAGTTGGGAGAAGTCACAAATAAAACAGATTAGAGCTGTTGGAGACTAACCAAGTAAAGCTGCAGGAATAATTTAAGCAACAGCTCTCCCTTTCCCATCTCCCTGAAAAGCTGAGTGGGTAAAGATTTGTTTACTTCTGTATTGCATTTAACTATGCCCTTGCATTTCCAATTTCCTTTATACTTGGGGGCTAACTGAAGAGATGCTAGGACATCTGTAGAAGGAACAATGAATTTACCTTTGTAAAAATAAAATCTGGGGGCAGTTTATGGCACACTGGGCTCTAATTATCACTAAATAATGAGGATGCCAATAAAAGGCTTTTCATTTCCACTCCCACAGCATACAGCTGTGTGATTAATCACTGCCTCTTACTGGAGGTACAGCATTTGTACTCCTGAGGTCCTCACTTGTGAGCCCAGGTTGCTGCTGGGGGGTCCCCAGAGTCCTTGCAGGACTGTGTGGTGTCTGCGTTGCTGGTGCCTGTTCCATGGGCTGGGCTCTGCTGTGGTCCCAGCTGGGACCCTGAGCTTCCCTGCCTGGGACAGCTTGGAGCTGTATTTACATGTCAGCCTGTTGTGCTGGCAGCCTCTGCTACTCTGACTAGTTTGAAGGAAGCACAGAGCAGGTTTTCAGCGAGGCAAGTGGAAACAGGTTTTATGATTAAAGTGCTTCCTCTGCGTTAAAAAAAAAAAAAAGCCTGCATGGAGCAGGTACAGAAACGTAGAGATGTGTGGTCTCCAGAGCTGCTCTCAGGCAGAGAGACCCTGCAAGTGATGTTCAGCCTTTTGTTGTGTCCTATAGCCACCAAGCACTCTGAGATACTGTCCCTGCTGTGCCATCCATGTGTCTGACAGCTGCTGCTCTTTTCCTGCAAGGACAACTGCTGCTGCTGCTACTAAGAGTTGCTTCTTTCCCTTCCATCTCTTGCAAAGGTTTTTTTTTCCTGCAGTGACAAGCTGAAAAACAGCCCCATAAACCTAGGGGTCCCTGAAACACGGAAAAGTGCTGACACTGCCCTAGGCTGGAGGGGTTCTTTGTCTGTGCCAGTATCAGCGGTGTCACTGCAGGCTTGTCACAGGCTCCAGCCACTCAGCTCTGCCCAAGCTGACAATCAGATTGCGATGGTACAGGAGTTAAGCAGCTTTATGTGGGATAGGTGAAGTAAGCTGGACTTACCTGTTGGCTTTCTGCTGTTTTCTCAAACTAATTGCTTTCTTTGCAGCCTTTTTTCTCCTTTGATTGATTCTCAGAGATTTTAGAAGTTTAAGAGGAGAACAAGACATGGGATTCTCATTCCCTTCTAAGGCCTTCATGTGCTGAGTAAAGTAATAAACCAGAATGGCAAACATGCAGAAATTTGGTCTTCCTCCTCAGCAAGGCAGTCCTGCCATTGCTCCTCCACTCTCCTCCTGTGCCCAGGCTGAACTGGCTACTGAAGGGCTGGGTTGGGATACCTGATAGGGCTTTGGCTGGAGCTTTCAGCATTCAGCAGAGATCCTGGATTGCTCCTGAGAGCAGCCTGTGCTCTCAGACTTTGTTGTGTTAAAGGTGAGAATGATGCCTCTCAGAAACACAGCACAGACCCTCTGCTCGGTTCCTCATTAACCTGCACAGCGAGCCATGAGCATCATAACATCATCTTACAGCTTCTGTGGATGGGATCTCCATCAAGAGCTTTTACTTGCTGATTATACTAATGGATTTGATGTGTCTCTGACTGCATTCTACCACAGGCCCTACTCCTGCAAACTGTGTCTTTAGCTGTAAGTTCGTGAGTATTCCCCATGGATTTTTGCACACACAAGACCAAGACTACGGTTTCTAGCCTGCAGGCCAGTCTATGAGTGTGGGAACCCACCTGTGCAAGAGCATACAGGTTTGTGAAGGAGACAGTGTCAGCTGGGAGACAAGTCCCTGGCACGGAGGTGGCTGAAGATGTGGTTGCACAAGGGCGAAGGAATGCAGTTCACAGCTCTGCTCAGAGTTCCAGTTCCTTTGGATGCATGCTGGGCAGGGAGGCTGGATCCTCACTGGATCCTCATGGTGTGACCACCCTGTTGTGCTCTCACAAGTGGCTCTTAGTTCTGCTTCTACAAGTTCCAGGCTCATCCCTTGTAGAGCAGTGGCATTAAGGCATAGACTTTGCCTAACAAATTTGGCCTGTGCTGGGATAATCATCCAGTAATTTGTAATAGTTTTATCTTACCTTTTTATGTGGATCATATATGGCTCTGTTCAAGATGAAAACCAGTAAAACACTGATTAAATGGTTTTCTCCCTAAGCAATTTGCTGTGTTTGCACCATTTGCCAGGGGGAGAGCTGTCATTAGAGTTTCAGATGCTTTTCCAAAGTAAATGAGAAACTGTTATTGCTGAGCATTACTGTCTACATGGAGGCGAGTCATTTTTGGTCGTATTTAGTCTTGTGCCAAGGCAATATCCAAACAGAAACTTGTTAAGTGTGTGTAAAACTAGACAGACACATTGGAATATCCTGTACACCACAGGGATTAATAGACTTTTAGCTTAGACACTAAGAGAGAAAATCAGGTGAAATAATTTACCTTTTGCCAAATTGATCCTTTTTTTTTGATTAATTTTTTGCAATGGTAAAAAGAGGTGATTCATCTAAAATGCAAGCAATAAACTACTTCTTCGCCTCCTGCACCTCTTTTGATTAATTTTAATCTAATTTTAAAACCTTTTATCATTAATTGTTCTTTAAATGCAATCTCAGAGTAGAGGATTGACGTGTTTAATAAATGTCTGCAGAAAATACTTTGCCATTCCTGATAGGAAACACTTGGTTTAAAGTCAGTAAAACAAGACAGCTTGGTTCATAACTTGTTAACTCAGTTGCTCTGTTAGAAGATTTTCTGTACGCTAGTAGGACGTGACAGTCAGTGCTTCCTCCTTCTCTTGCTCCTTTTGCCTTTGTCCAGCATAACTTTCAAAGCCCGTGGATTTGTACGTGTGATAATTTCTCTCT
This sequence comes from Rhagologus leucostigma, assembly GCA_013397725.1. Taxonomy (NCBI): domain Eukaryota; kingdom Metazoa; phylum Chordata; class Aves; order Passeriformes; genus Rhagologus; species Rhagologus leucostigma. The sequence goes on along the minus strand of VZTD01000297.1, from coordinate 264,134 downwards.
GTAAATCTCTGTGGAACAGATTCAGACATAATTTCTTGCTGACATTTTAAGACAGTCCTTAACTGATGAAAACCTTTCAATTAATGATGACAAACGTGTAAGACTCACCCTAAACAGAGTATTTTTGTGTTCACTGCCGCATCACGGCCTTGCGCAGGATGATGATCACAGACAGAAATTTGTCCATGCAGATTTTGCTCAGATCTGAGTATTGACTGTGGGTATAGGGTTGTCTCTGTACTTTCAGCTGCCTTAAATTGTCCATGTGTGATCCAGAGCTTCTGCAGGTTTTGGTGTGACCCATCATTGCCTTTATCTTGTTAATGGAGAGCACAGCAGTGGGTGGTTCCATGGGGCTGGAGACTGGGCTGGGCCTGTCCCCTGCTCCCACGGGGACACACAAGGACGTACATGGACACCCCCTGTGCTGGCTGCCCTCCGGTTCCTCATGCTGTGCTTAGCCTGGAAGGCCTCAGAGGTTCAGAGAAAGGGCTCAAGGAAGGATATACATCCTTTGCCTGTGCCTTGCTGCTGTGAGTGTGGCCAGGAGTGGCAAGGCTGGTTCTGACGTGGTACAGGAAAGAGGCCGGGGGGTCTGCCTCTTTTCAGGGAGAGGTGTGGGACTGTCCCTTGTCTGTGCTGGAGCCAGAGCAGGGCACATGGCAAGAGGTACAGACAGGCTGCAAAAGCCTCTGGGTTTGTGTGTGTCTCTATCCCTCATGGTGTAAGAAGGGCCATCATACAAGTCTGTCTCTGCCGGCTGATCAGCAAAGGAAGTGTCAGAGGTGACTGTCCCTGCTTCATCTCCAATTGCAGGAGCTGGGACTTGGGCTGGTGCCGCCTTGCCAGTTGAGGTGATGTTGACATGGGACCTTCCCAGAGTCACCCCAGTGGTGCCGTGGCACCCCAGGCCTGTGTCCGTCCCCTCCTCCTGCTCAGGCATGCCTGTGTAAGCTTATGCCATAATTAAAGAGCTCAGTGACCTGAAGGGGACAGAAATTCTCTTTTATCCTGGTAAAAGGTGCCAGCCCCACCAGCAGTCATCCTGCCTGGAACTTCCCAAGCATGGACAGGCTCTCCAACATTCCTCACAACTGTCCCCAGGGAAGTGTCCCCGAGGGCTGCCGAGGAGCCAGCCAGCACGGCAGACACTCGGGGAAGAATTTGAGCTCATAGCCTCAGCACGAAAAATTGTCCATCACCAGTGTCCTTGTGCTGTGCTCGCCATCATATTCAAAAGAGGAATTAAGTATCCAACAGTGTTAGCTATGTAGACTTGCAGGGTTTTTTCCCATACTGAAAACCAGCTGTAATATTTGTGTGCTGTTCATAGTGACTAATGCCTGTTCCATTTGCCTTCGGTCAAAGTAGTACCAGGCCAACCCACTCTCTGTAAAGTTCTTCAGGATACCTCAAACATAGATGATGCTGCAGACAACTAAAGTCTGTTCAGATCCTATTGTAAATGTTGAAATGTCACATGCTTTCTTTTTTTTTAACATCGTTACATCATTTATTCTTCTATTATTTGTTTTTTCCTTGGTCCTTGCTGTTAATCATCACGGTATTTTTAGCACACAGATAACAAGTGGTGCTTTGTAGCTGATAGTTGTGCCACAACAAACTGCCTGCTATTCTCTCATTCCTTTTGTCTTGTGTTCAGAATGACTTTGGTTCTCTGTGTTCTTTAATATTGTACACAGCTTAAAAAAGAAAAAGGAAAAAAGAGACTTCCTGTCTATTTTTTTCTCTTTTTTTCCCTTGATATTTTGGCAGAAAAGCAAAGTCAGTTCTCTTCTTGGTTTTTTTTTTTTTTTCCTCCCTGGTATTTGTAGGCCTTTCCTTATGGCTGAGCACAGGCAGATCTGTCCTTCCCATGCTGAGCAGTGTCAGCTCCACCATGTGTGGTGGGCAAAAACTCTCAGCATCTCCAGAAAGACTTGAAAAACACACAGGTCAGGGCAGCTGTTGAGCTTGAGGAAAGAGCACTCTGTCTGCTCAGCCAGTGGCAACCACTTGAAACTATCAGCTTCTTTTTTACTGAGGGTGGTCACTGTCAAGCTCTCAAGTGCTTTGTGTTGCACCTTATGTCCACAGAAAAGATAAGGAGCTGCTGGATAGCTCCTGACCTCTGTGTCCGGCTCTGGGAAGTGCTTGGGCTGTGCAGTGAAGTGCCAGGAGTGTTCTCTGGGAGCACTCAGTAAAAGGCAGCTCGTTCACTCCTCCTGCAGGCAAGTAGGGATTGCTCTGCCTGGGCCATGGCAGCCCTGCCCACAGGTACAGCCTGTTCAGGTGTCCCATTGGCCTTGTGCTGGAAGGGCAGTCCTGGGTACTGCATCTTGATCTTCACAGGGGGCCAGGAGGGCTGAGGAGAAATTCCAGTTGCGCCTCTGCACCTGGAGGCGAATATTCCAGCAGTGTATTGGTGACAGAGCAGTTGGATTGGTGTGCCTTTATCTGGGAGGCTGGAAGAGGCACCTGTTTATTCCTGTTGCTCTGAACCACGACGGATCAAGAAGGATGTAGTGTGTGGGTGATCGCAGGAGAGAGTTTGGTTCCTTGCTCATTGGAATCTTCCAAGTACAAACTTACTTTTTTTAGGCCCAGATGATCAATGGGAACTGAATGGAACAGGGTCCTTTTAGGATCTCTGCTTAAGGCACCATAATTTCATCCCCTGAATATAAACTGAGAAGAGTATAATGTTATTGCTAAACAGATTATTTGTGGTTTTACTTCCATGCAAAGAAAAGTCAGGTCAGCTTGGGCTTTCTGTAGGGGGGGGCTGTAGGGCCATCACTGCAGCATCAGGACCTTTTTGGCGGGGCTTTCTCTGTTGTGTTTAGCACAATGTCCCGTTAGGCTTGGGTTTTTCTATATTATGTTATTCATTCTATTTATTTTTCTGTTTTCAGTTGTCTACACCTTTTTGCTAAAAAGCAAAAACCGCATGTTTGTGAGTGTGCTACATTGTATGTGTGATGGGCAGATAGTTCGAGTTTAGCTGTCCTTAGTGAGCCTCGTGATCTGCCTTGTGTTTGCTTACTTGGGAGTTTTATACTGAGGATTTTGATTTTGTCTGCATCTAACACAGAGGTGTTGGAGCTCTTGAAGGGGTTTAAGGGAAGGGAGTCTGCAACAGAAATCAAAACTGTAGAGGAAACATGGCACTAACTTGCAACTATGTCAGAAGTGGTTACTCTTTCCATTTGCTATGGTCTAGCTTAAAAGTAACTATCAAAAATAAGATTGTGCATCCCAAGCCTGAATTGGGAACTTGGTTTTCAAGAAGAGGAGGTCTGTAGCATGGGGAAAGGGATTCCCTGCCTTTCTTTTTCTTCTTAGGTCTTCTGCACAGTATTTTGTGGTGCGTGCATTTGTCCCAACAATGGTTCTTGCTGTCGTTAATCCTGCAGTGAACTTGTGTGAATTTGTGTTGCTGTTTGTCTCTGTGGCAGCAAAGTATAAAATCATGAACTTGGGATTGTGACCTTTCTGCAAAATCAAGCGGGAGAGATGCTAAGAGAGAAGGGAACAGTTTTAACCAGACATAAATCTCCAGCAGTATTAGCAGAAAAATTGAACAGTATAGGTCAAGTAAATTGATTTTTGTATAAATATTCTCTGTTCCAGATTTGTGATGACAGGAAAATCTTTCTACATTTGACCTCTCTTCTAGTGCATTTGTTTTGTGAGAAGTACCAAACACTCGAGCAGGGAAAACAATGCTTTGTATTTAATGACAAAAGCATGATTAGAGGCTGCTCAGTTTTCCACCTTTCTCTCCAGCTCTTCAACCTTGACCTGGGTAAACCTTTGTCTTGGATAAATGCAAAGACATTGTGGTCTCCATAACTAGACCCTACTTGCCCTTTACTACTACTAACATTTTCTTTAGTGTTTTCAGGAGTGATAAAAACAGGGATTTTTGCTACATACTGAAATACTGCATGAAATATTTAGTTAGGTAAATGCTAGAACAAATTAAAAGTGCTACTTTTTAACAGTGCTTCCAAACCATGAAGCTGGCACTGAAAAGGCCTGTGTTGAGCACATCCCCCTGTGGTTCCAGTGTGGCAGAGGTTTTGGTGTGCCTGTGAGAAATTCTAGCAGGGAGGATGCCTCCAGGCTGAGCCCAATCTGGTGCCTGTAGCCATCAGTGGCACAGGATTTGCTGAGTGCAGTTGGGCTGTTGTTTTACTGTTAGGGAGACAGTAAGTGTTAATTGTCCTGATCCGTGTCAGGCAGTTGCAAAAGGAAGGAGTTGGATGTATAAGGAAGGAAGAAATGTATAAGTCTGCTGGTGAGATTAACAGGTAGCTTCTGCAATAAAATACAGGTTCCTCTGTAAAGAATAAAACTTGGGTGCTTTGGAGTGATGAATTCAGCTAGCCTTCTTGCTGGTGGAAAAGATGAAGCAAAAGGGAAGGAGTTTAACAACTCTTGAGTCAGGAGATTTGGAAAAGTTAGTGTCTGATCTCTTTCTATAGACTAAGGCCTCCTGTTTACTTTTTACTTATTTAAAATTTAGCATCACCATCTTCATGAGGAAGTTTTTAACCTGGAAATAGGAATAAATTGGACCTATGTACCTTGCACTAGGGCAGCCCAGAAAGGTAAATAACTTTTCCATCTGTGACTCAAGGACCAAACACCTGCTCTAAGATATTAAGACCTGGGCAAAAGTGGAGACAGTGGAGCAGATAAGGATTGCAGCGAATATATTGCATAAATATATTGGAAAAACTGTATAAGGGAGTGAAATAGAATGTACATGCATTAGTGCATGTTTAGAATCCATAATGGTCAGAGACATCCCTAAGGAGCCAGAGCAGCCAGGGATACTGGCAGTGCTTCAGAAAGTGCGGATCTCAGCTGCCTTATGCTTGAGCTTGGGAGAGAGTGAACTAGACTATCCAAATACCTCCTTGGCATAAGGTGGGAGGGAATGGTGTATCTGGCGTGCTCCGTCTGGCCAGTGCACACCCAGGGCTGCCGGGGCAGGAGGTGCAGGCGGAGTGAGAATGGCACAGGGCCGAAGCCAGGGGGATTAGCAAAGACTGTTGGAGGGCAGAGTTCAGTCCCTGAGTCGAGTTCATACAGAGCTGCAGTTCATGTACTCGTTACTGACAGCTGTTCTTTAATCTCCCATGTGTATCTAAGTGCATTTGGAGAAAGTGGCTTCTGAGGAAAGCTGGAATTTTGACCTCAGTATTAATCTATTTCTGTTTTGTTTTGTTTTGCTTTGTTTTGCTTCTGATGAGCCACGGGCAAGGTCTTCTCCCTGTGACATATGTCTGATAGTGTGCAAATTAGGACATTTTCCATTTTGCTTCATAAAAATTCCTGTGCTGGGATCATAGAATATCCTTTTGTATAACCATGGTCATCTGTCAAGACTAATTGTCAAGTATCAGCAACCAGGGTTTTCAGAAAGGCAGTTGGATTCTTGCCGCCCTGGCCTGTCAGAAGTCCTATCAACCAAACACTGTGAGCCCTTGCTCGATGTTCATTCTCTCTCCACTGCTAAGTTTATTGCCAGTCTACTTTTATTTTTTTTCTTCTAAGAGTTCAAGTCCTCTCCTCTCTTGAGACTGTATTTTCTGCTGAGTCAGTCCTGTTTTCCACCAGTTTCTTCCATCTGGCAGGTTCCAAAGTTAGGCAGTCGTCTGTTTCCATTTGCTTTGCCCAGCCCTCGGAACAGAGTGGAAGCTGCCAGTCTCCGAGAGGGGCAGCATCAGTTTCTCTGTCAGGATCTATCTTGGCTCTGTTCTGTTTATACTCGAAGAAGGCTCTCTCCTGGCCTGGGAGTTGCTGAGAAAAGGTGTTTCAGATTAGCTTTACTTTTCCCTTGGGAATGGCCACAGATGTTACTTTGATAAGTATATAGTTTTTGTTTACTGTTCTGTTTTCTGTTCTGTTTCTTAAGTCATTATAATGGGAAATGCTCTTTATGCCTCCAGTTCCCAGTTAGGATATCAGCCTTTGGGTTTGTATCATTTTCATTGCTCATTATATTCAGTTTGACGGGTATAGAGACACCATTTGTGTGTCCTGAAGAGTTTACTTCACTTGAAACTAAAGAGCTTTCCTATCTGATGGTATTCCAGGCAAGTACTTTCTTTCCCTTGACATAGTAAAGATTGTCCAATTAACTTCTACAGATTTCTTTGGTGCCTTCAGTGTGCCTTGAGGTAGTATTAACTTTTCATACACCTAGGAAAAGAACGAAGGCTGTTTCACTAACAATCTCTAATAACTTCTTTTGCAACACTCTTCAAGTGTTTTACAATATTCTGTGAAGCTCCAGTTAGTACATTTTCGGCATGATTTTGGACAAACTGATGAACACATCTTTTTTGAGGCTGAGTTCTCTTACATGTGTGCTCTCTTGTTGTTCTTCACTGATTTTCAGGGTGTTCACAGGCTGGCATAATCCAGTCAGTCACTTGAAGACATCTGGCAACTTGGTTTTGTAGCTGCAGTCTTAAAACTGTCTTTATAATCTAGACTACAGGAGATCTTTTTTAGCCCAGTAGAAGTGGAGAAAGACCATTGTAAATGCTATTTGGCTTTGTGATTTTCCTTTCCTAATTATCCCAGTAGCACACTGCATTTGTCTCATCATTTTCCATAATTGCTGATAAATGAGATTATTTGTGAAACTTCCACTGGAGCCCATTAGAATAGTTCTGGCAGAGGTGGAATTCACATCGTGTCAGTTCTGCTTCACAGAATCTTCAGGGCAGCTAAACTCGTTATGTGCCAGATTTGAGCTTTCTTGTAGTCTGTTGGCAGTTATTTAATCATTTCAAAATGAACTCTTTGCATAGGTATTTTTCAAAAGAGAAACCTTTCTCTTGTAGAGTGTTGCAGCAGTTGGGCTCAGCTGATTGTGCAGAATACATGAAATTATTTTCCTTTGTGCATCCCGATTTTACCCTGATGACTCCTACTTCATTAGGATTGTACACCGGCATGGATGCCATGGTTCTTTCCTCAAAAACAAACCAAATGCCTCTCTGGCTTTCAGGTTTCCTGAGAAGCATTAAGATGTGACTTCCAGCAATCTCACAGGAGCCTGCAGTCCTGCATGCAAGGGCTTGGCACCTCTGCAGCCCTGAGGATTTCCCACCATGTGCCCTTGCCTGGTGTCACTTGCCAGGGTTCCCCGGTGTCAGGGGCTCCTACTGCAGTTCTGCCCTGAGGAGAGGCCTGACTGAAGCCTTCCCTGTAAACAAGGAGCAGATCCACTCAAGTGAAGACAGCTAATTACAGAGTGACCTAATGAATCAGGCTACTGAATAAATGTTAGAGTCGTGAAAATCCTCCGAGATTTAATTCTACGAAGCACTCACACACTGAATCTTCAAGGGGGTGGATGAAAAGAGAGAATTGTAAGACAAAAGCAAAATCTGCAAACTGTGGCAGGTTTTTTCTGTCATGGCTGCTGATTATGTGACAGTAAATTTATAAAGATGTACTTTTTTTGTTGTTGTTTGGGTTTTTTGTTGGTTTTTTGGGGGTTTTTGTTTGGGTTTTTTGTTTGTTTTTTTGTTTGAATAAAGTGTTTATTTGGCAGCTTAGTTCCTTAGAGAACAGTACTGGTCATGGGTTGATCATCCCTTTCTTGGAGATTTCTCAGCCATGTGATGCTCAGTGACTGTAACCAAATTTGCTAAGCTGGTACAGAAATGACAAAATATGTGATAGGAGACATTTTTGTGAGCAGTGCTGTTGTGGGAGTTGCTCAGAGATGAAGCACAGCCTGTCTGTTGGTCACTTTTAATGACAAGGCTCAGCAGGAGGTGCAGGGACTCACCCCTCTGTAGTTCATTGTGTGGAGCAGCTCAGTGAAAGCTGAGTCTGGGGGGAGTCCTGCTCTGGCTGGCTTTTCCTCATGGAGAATCATGTTTAAACTCAGAAACACTTAAGGGAAACGGAATTTTCTTTCCTTCCTTGAAGTTACTCACTGAGTGACAAGCAGCTGTGATAACCAGACAAGGGATATGTGTTTGCCATGTGTTCTGCTTGTTCTTGCCACTTTGTGAAGAAGTGGGCAGAGGGGTTAATCAGATCAAAGCTGATAATCCTGATGAATTATGTCACATTCTGCAACTATACAGTTTTTGTCACTGCTCTTACTATTTGGTACATGTTTCTGTGTTCTTTGAATTGGGAGAAAACCAAGGATTGCAGAGCCCTGTAGGTCAGAGGGTCGCACGCTCCAAGGGCTGCATCTGAAAACTGCAAGGGAAATGTCCAAAAATTATTAATTTGGGGACACCACAGGCTGCTGTAGATCAGCAGTGGATTCACATAATTGAATTTCAGGCAAACGATTCCAGCCCAAGGGTCAAATTATGAATAAATATAAGACAAAACACACCATCTGGTGAACCATGCCTAATGTAACTGAATTAGTTTTTCAGCGGATCTCAAGGCCAGTTAAGTAGCTTATCCGTATTTCTCATTGCTTCTTACTAAATGGCACATTCAGAGCTCTTCCCTTCCTTCTCCCCCGTCACCCTTTAACCTCTGAGTCACTCAGTGGTGGGTGGTGTCTGCTCTGGCACTGTGCTGAGTATTTTGCTGAAGTAAACAGGCTGTTGCAGTCGGTGCCTCCCTGTCAAACACATGGGCCTAGAAAGGCCTAATTTCAATTCCCTGCAGTTCTGCCCGCACAGTGACATCTACTTCTGGGAGGGTTTGCAGGCAACATGGATCTCTGGGATGATTTCCTGCTTAATAAGTTATGCACAAAGATGAAAGAAGCAGAGCTGGATGTGAAATGATTGCTGTAAAGTCTCACTTTGTCTCAAGACTTCATGATTTTGCTAGAAAATGAGTGGCTTACTCTAGAGCTCTCTGGCTTTAGCAGGCTGCTGGGCAACTGCTGAGTTTTAGAAGGCTGAGAAAGCAGATATTTTATTTTATGTGGTCCAGTCTGCAGATTTCGAATGTGTTCTTCTCTTGGGGAGGGCGGGTTGTTTTTTCTTACAGAATAGTTTGTAAATTTGTACAGAAAATAGGACGGTCACATACTTGTAATGCCGAAGAAATAAATGGTGAATTTTAGAGTCTCAGTCAGGAAGTTTGTACTTCCCAGTATGTCTCAGAAAGGTGTTGCTGTTTTAGCCCTTGTTGGTCATAGTGGAATTATTCAACCAATACCAACAGAACTGATGAAAAAAATGCATGGCAGATGACAAAATATTTTTGCTTAGATATTGCTGTCTTGATGATGTATAGTGTATAACTAATTTTTTTTTTAAATGTGATTACAAGATTAGAAACATCTCAGCAAATATAGAATCAATTTTGTAGACAGTGAATTTTATTCGTCTTCTACATGTGTAGCAACTCTTAAGGTTGTTTGACAGATGATTTCATCAAAAGCAGTTTTCGTCCCATAGAGATGTTTACTGCACTTCCTGGATTCCTATGAACTGAATATAAGGCTCAGATTTTCAGCTTTGCCATGTGATGTTTGATGTCCCATTCATCCCACAATTAAATAAAAATTTTGATGCCTCTTGCACAGCTGTGTTGGGTCAAATACTCAAGTGGAGAACAGAAAATTAAAATGAAGAGAACTACAATGAGATGAAGTTCAGGTTCCAGGTATCCTGAATTTCCAACATAGATAATCCTGAAATGCTCAGTACATGTTCCCAAGCATGTGGAATGTGCTGGGGTCTTGCTCCGTAATCCCTCAGGTGAGTGGATGTGGTGGAGCTGATTTAATTGAGGAAGGGGACAGGCCATTAGACACAGGAGCAGGGCACTGTGGCTGCTGATGGCACAGCTCGGGGTAATCCCTGAGGAATGTGATGCAATGGAAGCAGTCTCCCAGCTGGAGGCTGATCGATAGTACTTGGGAAAGCTGCCTACAGCATCCCCACTGCTGTGGTCTCCTGCAGGGGAAGGGCAAGGAAGTGGTGTGAAAACAGCACCCTGCTTCTTGGGCTTTTGTGGCTAAATATCACTGCTGGTTAGATCTGTCCCTAATGCAGCTCCTGCAGTCATGTGCCTGGAATTTGAAGTTTTTTTTATTTTATATGGGGGTTTTTTTGGGGTTTTTTTAAGGTATATTTGACTTTGAGAAAACCCTGTACCTTGATTCCTTTTCATATTAGGAATTTTAAAAGACACATTTCAGAACAGCATCTGGCTTTTTAAAATAGATGTTTTTACTCAAATATCTTAATTTATCTTTATTTATTTATGAAATAAAAACATATGCCTTCAGTTGAAATGCAATCCCATATGTAAACAGCATTTCACTTTCTGCCTTTTTTTAAATTTGAGGTGAGCCTTATCTAAAATCTAAAATAATAGATACTGTTCTTTTGAAATACTGAAAAGCTGGATTTGGGAGGCTGTTGTTTTTATAATTTGCTTCTGTTTTTTTAAAGTATCATAGCTTAGCCTGATCAGTCAATGGAATAACACTGGCCTGAGGCTTGAGGACTGGATGAAAATTCTGTCTGCAGAAGCTGTTCATTTGGCTCCAGTGTAACAGTTACTTTCAGAATTGCTCCAGTGACAATATTTTAATACAACTTTCCTGGCCGTTCCTGCTGACATTTCTGGGTTTAGTTTGAATAAAGTACTAGAGCTGTAACCAGAGTTAACAATTCTGTACTACAATATTTCAGTTAAATTGCAGGTTATTAAATAAAGCAAGCCAATTTCTGATCTTACTTAATGTACATTTCCAGTAATTCAGGATCTGATGTCAACAAAAAAAAATGGTTTAGATAGTGCAAAGAAGTAAAGTAATCAGATTATCTTTCAGGAAATGTATAGTGTTTACTTTAAAGTATTTTAACATGGTACAGAGATAGTAGAAGGATCCGCAGTTTGCAGGGTGGTGGTTTGGGTCAGATGGATATAATGTCTGTTTTTAGTTCTGGCTTCGGTTCGTGGCTGGGATGGACTGGGGGAATTACTCCCTTCTTGCTGGGTGTGCAATTCTCCTGCAGTTTTCTGCCCTGTCTCCTTCTCCTCAAGAGCTGTAGCCCCTCTTCTCTGAAATCACCATCTCCTAATTCCTCTGATTCTTTCCAGGTTCATGTTTGTTCTAGCGGTGATCTCCCAGTGAGAACACACAGGACAAGCAGAGCTTGTAACAGGTTATTATGGGAAGACCCAAGAGCTGGCTTTGTGCTCTGCAAGTCTTTTGCCTCCCTTTACACCAGCTTTTTACCCCATTCAAAGGGCAGATCACATCTGTTTCACCTCTCCAGTTGGTTTTCTGGGCTCTTCCAGTTGAGCAGGTCACGTTCCATACCAGAGCTGGGCCAGTTGTGATGCGCTGGCAGTGGCACCAGGGAGATAAAGGAACTGAAGCAGGATTCATGCAGGTCATGTGTGAATGCAGTCTCTGACACTTGGAATTTAGTTAAGCTATGTTATGAATCTAATTGTAAACAATCTGGGCAACAGAAATGTCTGTGCATAATGTATGCATATCTCGAGAGCTTTAAAGAGTGAGTCCTTAAACATGGGTGGGAGTTGAAGGATACGAGTACCCCCTTTGTATCCATGGACTGTGAACTCATTCATTCCAAATGGGCCTATTTTCCTGGTAATGCTGTATGTGGAAGAGAGTATGTATTTAGCAACAGCAGTAGGTATGAGTTGGCTGAGACTGACTTTCCCCATTCTGGGTCCCTTTGAGCACTCTGGCATTAATGCTGCTGCTGCTTTCTCTGAACTGGTCATGTTTATGCAAACTCCATGCAGTGCTGTAGGTTTGTAATACCACTTAGGGGCAGTTAATGGAGGCTTGTGATTCATGGGGGAAAAACCAATGTCATTTGCCAAAAAACCCCCCAGCCAACCCACAGGTTTCTTTATCCTTGATTGTAGTGACATAAGCCTCTAGAGAAATTCCAATAGCTCTAACTAGGGGTCGAATAGAGAGCAGTCAAGAGCAGTGAAAAGGAAAACCCTTGCGTTTTGCTGCTGTTGGTGAGTTTCTGATCAGACACAGGGAATTCCCAAACAGACTGGTAGAGGCCAGGAGCTGACCCATTAAATTAAATTTCTCCTGTGTCAGAACTAGATGATCTCAGGAAGTTGTGTCACGTGTCCCTGTACTTCTACAATGGGTCACCACGTGTTGTGTTTCTAAAGTGTGTCACCATGATGAACTATGTTGAGCATTCAGCAAATAATATGATTTGTGGTTAAAGGTAAAGGCAGGTAAGATGCAGCAGTGTTGTTCTGTTGTCCAGATGAATTGATATAGATGGATACAATCCATACCAGCCTTGGCTTCAAAGCAATGCTTGAGCTGGATTCTTCCTGAGGACATCAGTCCAGCTGGGTCTGCTTCTAAGATCTGAGCCCTACCATCACTTGGAGTGTGCCATTGCATTGTGAAGGTTTATACTTCGGATTAGTTTATACATGTATGAGTTACATATCAAGGAAAAATAGAACGTTGTCTTTAAAAGGCTCAGTGAACAAAAGAATAGCATCTCAGTGAAAAAGGTTTTCCTTAACATTTGTCTTCTAAATACTATCTGGCTATTAGGGCAAAACGTTGATTTTTCTCAATTCTCTGTTCTAAACATTTTTTTTCTTTTTTTTTTTTTCCCTGAGAAGTGACATTTATTAAGTTCACTGAAAATGCAGGCCATTCTCAGTTATTTCTTTTTCTAAGCCAAATCTTTAGCAGCAGTTTACTACAGTGTGTTCTGCCAGCAGTTTGCATAAATTTGTTGTTCATCCTAAATGAAACTAAGATAGGATGAGACTATTTGGACTATTTAGAGAGCTAGGTCTCCCCCCAGTTCATTCTGTTGCCTTTCTACAATAGAATTTGGGCCTTTTTTTTCTGCTCAGAAGTGCTGTCCTCAGCTTCAGCACAAATTGGTTTGCAGTGAAGAATTCACTGATAGGAGAACATCTGGCATATCCAAGTGCATAAGGATGATCAAAGTGAAAGATGTAGCAGGATGTTTCTCTCGACATTTCAGTCCAAAGGAGCAGAGCCAGTGGCTCCCTCACAAAGATTCCAGTTTTAAATCTTCAATGAGATCGTCCCTGGTGTGTGTTTGAGTCTGGGAGAGTTTGGTTTGTGAACAGTCACTTGTCCAGTTCAAAGCTGGTCATGCAAAACATCCCTGATCCCCTTTGTTACGAATGAGTGCTGAACTCAGGGGTTCATACAACCCTAAAAACCGTAACTCTCCAAAAAAGGCTGCTCCATAGCTCTGTGGAACTTGCGGTCTGGTTGGAGGGATTGAACTTAAATCGTACACAGATAAATGCTGGAGCAAATCTGAAGGAGGCTGGATACTTCCAGGAAGCACTGGATTCACCAAACACGTGCTGATAAATTCACCTCCTCAGCTGCGCTATAGACATGTAGAGGAGGAGAGACCAAGTGTGCACAACCCTGGAATTTTCCCCATGAGGGTACCTGGGTGGAGCCCCAGCCCAAGCAAAATTTTGAGAATACCTTGTGGGGTGTTCCCAGAAAAGACTGGCAGGAACTGTTCAGTCAACAGTCAGTGAGAGAAGTGGGTGAGAGAAATCTGCTGTTCATCGGAAAACACAGAACTTGGTCAGAGAGAATTGCTGTGTGTGGCCGGTGGCAGGTGAGGCTCCGTGGGGAACTGTGGTAGAGCAGCAGCTGCTGCTTTACAGTGCCCCCAGAGAGTTTGTCCCCAGTGTCCCCATCTGGTCTGGCAAGAGAACTCCAATTCAAACTTTGGTTATGAATCTTTTTCAAATCAGACTCCCTTTTCACTGGAATTTGCTTCAATCTCATGAAACATAATTTGTCTTAAATTCCCCGAGTTTCTGTAATAACTAAAGAGTGATTTTTTGGAAGCTATCAGCTTTGACTGCTGCATGGAAGAACTTGAGAATGTTAGTTACAAAGGTTCAAATATTAAATTATGAATGAAACAAACCTCTCTGTGGTTTATGAAATTGCTGTTGGTTCATGACTTGAATAGTTTAAAGTGGTAAATGATACTGCAAGAAACAGTGACTTTTATTTTAGTTGGTGTATTTAAAAACATAAATATTTATAAAAAATTTTATTCCCATTTACAAAACATTTTCTTTTTGTAAGTCCCCTGTAATACGGTTTTTGATTCTGATGGGTATGGTTCCAGTCACTGATGTGGTATTTTTTGTGTTTTTCAGTTACACCAGCAGAGTTGTTTCCAATGGACTGAAGGCACAAATTAATAATCCAGAACTGAAAGTCAGAGGATTGGACCCACTCATTAACAATTTAATTGATAAACTTCAGCACTTTAATCAAGTAAGTAATTTTCCAAGATAAAAGCATTTTATCATGCAGCTGAAGGTAAAATCTCTAGGTGGTACTGCTCATCGTATTCCATCTTCCAGGGTTATAGGCCTGAAATAGCTGTGGTGTGTGTTTGTATTCAAGGCAACTGAAGATTCCATTGTCCCAGCTGGGTTGTGAACTCCAGCAGGGCAGAGTGACTTCCCTGGAAGTTGCTCCCTAGCTGTTGACAAACTGTCCTATAGCCCACAGCCCCAGGAGCACGGAGGAAGTCCTGCTCCCCACAGTTCACATGGAGCCTGGGACTGCAGGCAGGTCATGTTGGTGCCTTTAGGAGTCCTGGGATGCTCGTGGGTTGGAGAACTATCCTTTGTGCAGTTTCCTGCTCTTCAGTGGTGTAGATACAAACAGATCAAACCCAAAATGAGTCTGTAAGGGCGTGACAGCTGAACTGTAGGGAATGCTGAAGTCAGGATGGAGGGTGCTCCAAGATGAATTAACCTTGCACCTTGAAAGGCATTTCCTTGACAGGCCTTTTTCTCAAGCCCTTCAGCCCAAAAGGAAAGATAACCTTCCGATGGGTTTGTCAGAGATGTGGTTAACCTGTGTCTGCCTCTGACATCTATTTGGGTCCCTCAGATGCAGTTGGCATTCCTGGTGTTCCTGACATCTTCCAGAGCTGAATGTGCGACTCCCTGAGTCTCCTGCCTTAGCACAGCTCTTTGTGAGCTCCAAAGCAGCGCCAGTCCAAACAAGCTGGAGCAAACAGATTTAACAGAGATTGATTTTCGTTTAGAGCGGGCACGTTTTCTTGTCAGCCTGGAAGAATGCTTACAGCAGTGTGTTCACAGCAGAGGTGTTTGCACATCATTCTGCTCATCATCTTTCACCATTAAAGAGCGATGGAGCATGGGGATATAAATAGTAGGAAACCCACCCTTGGGGGTGGGGTGTGCAAGAAGAAGAAGACGAATCTGCACAGGTAAAACTGAGGAATTGCTTAGTCAGGATGTGGGAGGTTGTTAAGGCTGTGGCTGTGCCTGGGAGTCAGGGATTCATCTACTTGCTCCTGAGAAAGTACAATCCTGCCTTACCTCTCATCAACCAACGGTGGTAAATCCATAAGCTAAGCAGTAATTAGTGGTTTTGTTAAATCTTGCTTGGCTCTAATGTTTTTCTCCTGTTCTGAAGGCTGCAGTTTAGGGATTCTTTGTATCACACCGTTTGATTTAACTCACCATGGGGGATTACAGCAACCAGTCTGGAGCAGTACTTAGTATTACAGTGAAATAGGCATTATGTGGTCAGATTGATGAAAAGGATGGTTCATTATTTATCTGTCTTTGCATGTTATAAAGTAGAGTGTTAATTTACTTTATAAATATTAGATATATCCATCTGTGTAATAGTCCTCTATAAACACTCACAATAGGAAATAGTTAGAAATAGATTAAATTAAAACTAGTTGTGTATTGGAAATTCTATTTCTTTGTCTGCTGTAGAAAAATAAAAATCTGCCTGGTCTGAGCTGCATACCAATTTTCTTAAGTTACATACGTTTTAAAAACAGCTTCAAAAAGCACTTTTTAGCCAGAAGAATAAAATCCAGCACTTGGCTCTGTCTGTAAGTTGGAAGTGTTGCTTTCTGGTGCTTCTAACTCTGTGTTAAGAGAATATCATCGTTAAGTAAATGTAACTCCCATCAGATTGAGGTGCTTAGCAATAATGGATTCCAAGGGTGAAGGATTAAACAGAATACTGATTATTGCCCTAAGATGGTTCGTTCTTAAGTACTTAGAATAATATAAAATCCTTTGATCATAATTTTAGTAAGATTTCTGTGGAGATCAAAGCATCAAAGAAGTTGCTAAATATCTAAGGCTTTCACATACAACATCAAACACGTGTAGCTGTTTTCTACTTCTTGGATTTTCGTTTCAGTTGTGATATTAGTATACAAATAAAAACTGACACTGAAAAGCCAATTTAATCAGGAGTTTAAAGTGTCATCAGTAGGGTGTGTAGACTGTAGAGTTACACAGAATTCCATTACTAATTTTATGGACAAATTGATTTTTTTCATAAAAATGTATTTTAAAATTTTTTTTTAGCAATGTGTAGGGTGAAATTTAAACACTGCTAAAATAAGATGTGTTCTTTGTATCTTCTTAAGCACTTCACATTTGCAATGCTGTTTGGAGCAGTACTTGCACACTGTGCACACAGAATCAGTCCCAGAGGGGCAGGAAGCCTGGGGAGCAGAGAGCAAAGCAGTGCCCAGAATGTGCATCATAGGTGATTTGGTGTGTCTGGGCCCCAGCAATCTTCTACCGCTTAGGTAATATTGCTAAACTACCCAGAAGAAAGCATATTCTTGGGTAAGAGAAAGGTGTGATGAAATTTTTAAAGGAATAACAGTTTTGTCTCAAGAAAACGAGCTCCAGCTGTGCTGCATCTATCCCTCAGGGATCCTGGACCTGTTGGCTTTCACTCTCTCCCTCTGTTTTGCAAAGGTGTTTGAAATCAGAATAACCTGCTGCTGGATCAGTTTGCTGAGGTTGGGAAGTGCTGTCTGCTACAGCTACGTTCGAATCAGCAGGATTAATTTTCCTAAAAGATTTGCCTTAGCTCAGCAATTATTAATGATTTCTGGATCAAATCTAATCACTGCTGTCTGCGATAGTTTCTCTTCCACCTTCTTCTTCCACTGCTGGAGCCCAGCTCCTCCTCATCCCTGAGCAGCCTCGGCTGCAGCCGGGCCAGCAGGGTTTGGCCGCTGTGAGCAGGAGAGGCGTGGCACTGGCCAGGCAGAAGTGGCAAAAAATTCCCTCACTCAAATCCCAACCTGACAGGCTTTGGTGTCCAGCAGCCCTTTCTTTGTTAGCTCCCTATTACAATTTGTCTGCAAAGGTGAAAGACCTAATAACGTCATTGATCCTAAATCCCTTGGATGTGAACAAAGCTCTTGTCCTGCTCCTGTTCTAGTTGGTGCATCCCAGCTCCAGAATGTTACAAATAATCTGTATGCAAGGCATCTTCTATTTCTGCTGTCATTTAGGCTGAAATGCCAGTTTGTTGGAGATTATAGCAGCTCCTCATTTTTTTTATCTGGGACTTAAATCCTCACCACATAGTTGTTGGTTTTTTTTTTTTTTTTTATAAAATGATTATGCAAATAGCAGGCTATTTTATATCCACTTGGCAAAGCTGAAAGTAAGGTGAAATTTAGAGAATATTATTCAACAATTACTGTTATTTGCATCCTGACAGATAAGGTGGTTGAAGGGTTTATTGTAGTGGCTGCTTCACATACCAGTAGAATTACTGAACTACAATTTATGGTAACTTTTAGGAATGCAAAAACAGATCAAGTGAAGTCCCAAGTTGATTTGGAAAAAATAGCAGAAATAACGTCTTTTCCTCCCTCTTTTTTGTGAATAGAACTGTTGGTTTCCACAACTGATGGTGTTGTGGTTATTGTAACACAATAATCACCCATTGCAACTTTTTTGAGTGGTACTTCTTGCCACAAAGTCACACTGAAATGTTTTAATGTGTTTCTTCAGCCTAATGATTTTCATAGTTGGAACTAAAATGGTTCCTAGGCCAAGATTAAAAATCCTCAAGGATCAACTGCACTAAAAAGAAATGAGAATGCTGGGAAAAGTGTGACTGTACCTTTACTAGCAGGGAGATATCAACATTCTGGAAGGATTATAATTTAATGAGTATTATACAAGTTCGACTTACTTAGTTTTTGTCAGCCTAAATCTACTCTTGACAGGTTTTGTGAATCAGTGTGTTTTGCTGTTGTCAGAGATGAATGCTTAGAGCATGGCTGTAGTTCAAGACAGTGCAATAACCTAGTGCAGAAAATGAGAGTAATGTCAAAGCAAATCTTCCTGAATGTAGACCCATGTATTTTATTTTTTCTTCTCTGCCGAAGTCTCATGGATCTGCCTGCTGAATTAAGAAATGCATGTAACTTAATTCCTTTCCGACTTCTATACAGAGGATTCCGTTAGAGCAGAGTTGAAAGCAACAGCACTGAGATGTTTCATAGCAATAATATGAGCCAGCCATAATTTAATCCAGAAAGTGAATTTAATTGAGTTATACAATAGGGAATAATACAATAAATAATTTAAGTAGTACTTAATTTAGAAGTGTGTGGTTTTTTAGACATCTGTAAAATTTATTACATTGTAGAGTTTTTATATGAGATATGAGTGGAGACAAGTTGGTTTGATTTTTAGCCAAAGTTGTAGCTGACTTGGACTAGGATTCAGAATTTTCTGTTCTTTGTTTCATCCAGTGAAAGCATGGAAGGAAAGGCAGTCACCTGAGAAAGACTGTTGCTTTCCTACTTCTGTCCACTGGTATTTCAAAGCCCCAGCAGGCTTAGAGGTAACACTGCTTGTCCCTGACATCCCTCCTCAAACCAGCTCTGTCACTCTCACAGAAAAGGGCATTTTCACCCTGCTCAGCCAGTGAAAGCTGCTCAGGAGAGAGCAGAGATGTCAGTTCTCCAGGGCAGCTTTTCCATGCTCTGGGGCAGAGAAGCCTCAAAGATGAATCTTGCCTCAGCTTGTCTGCAGCTCAGGTAAAAGGGGCGTTTTCATTGAAACAAACACCTCTGCAGCTGTGATGGTCCTTTTTGGATTCACATCACTGTGAAGGCATTAACAGCCCTCACCACCTTTGTCTCCCAAAGCAAACAGCAGTGATAATTGAATTAATACCACAGTTATTGGCTGATTAATGAACAGCACCAAGACATGGATATACTAGAGAAAAATAAAGATAGAATTAATGAAACCTGAAACAATTATGTTTAAGATCTTGCGAAGACCAGGGAAGACAAAATGAACTATATTGTTTTGTTTTCTTTTATTTCCTGCCCTGCTGTATAAAAATTGTTCACCCTTATAGTCAAATAAACTATCATCTCAGATAACTTCATCAATTATACAAAGTTTGTTTCTCATCCTATTTTTTTTTCGAAATATTTGTCCTTATTAGATTCATGGGCAGTTTTTCTTCTCCCCTGCTAAGTCAAACATGTCTTTGCTTCCAGATATAGATGCTGAATGCTCAGCTCTGAGATAAGTTACGATCTTTTTCATAATCTATATGCAATGGAACAATTCATCCCAATGTTTGAAACAATCCAGCTTACTCAAAGACTGAGAATAATCTTAGTGCGGTCTCTTCTGTACTGTTTTCTATTTCTTAGGAAATACATGTATATATGTATAAAAGCAGAGCAGCTGACAGTGATTCAGTCGTTGGGCTGTTCATCTGGAGATGTGGGATCTCCTCATTCAGAGCTGGGCAGCTCCAGGCTGTGGACAGTGGTTTTCTTCTTTCCAATCCTCTTAGATTTTAAAAAGAAAAGTAGTTTGGAAACTCTAACCTTGGTTCTGTTGTGGCACTAAAACTCCTGTCAAACCCAGAAGTTTGTCCATGAATCAGAACAGGAGAGTTCTTTCTGGTCCAGCACACTGAAAAAACATCACTGGAACATTGTTTTATGGGCAGCTATGTTAACATTGTAATTTGTTGCTAAGGGAGGTATATATCATCCCTGGCTGAAATCAGTGAACTTTTTCTGATCTGAGGTCTGCAGGTTATTTGTTTGGTTTTGTTAAATATAGTGACTTGAGATATAATTAAATAATTTTAATTAGAATTGAGAAATTACCTTTTAGTACTAGAACCAGCATCAGGATTTCAGTAGAAACAGTAATGTGAAATATTGGCTCCACTAAAGTAGAATTTAGCATTTTAAAACAAGACAAATCTAAATCTCAGTGTAAATCCAGCATATCTTATTATATGCTAGCAAATATATAATGCTAAAATGGCCTTTTATTATTCATGTGTTGTGTCTCAGAGTGTGCTGTGCTATTTGTCTTGCAAGCCTTCTCAGAAATTATTTGCCCAGATGGACCATTGTATGTGTTTTGTTTTGCTCATTGTGGGAAATTAGTCTTAATAAATCAAAATCACATCTTGAATCACAGTAGTGACTTGAGCCAAGTGGGGGAGAGGAGGGCAGAGCTACTGTTTCAATCTAGAACTGAGCCAAAGCATTTTACATACAGAAAAACACAGCTTGAAGAGTCTTATTCTAAAAAAAATAAATATGGGGTCTGTCCCTTGGTGTGGGTGTCCAGATCTTCTTGCAGCTGCTGAGTGGAGCCTTAGCACCGGGAAGTGTTTTGGGCGCTCTGGTGGAGTTACTGAGGAGAGGATGGTGGAGGGTTCTGCTGTGACCTGACCCGGGGAAGGTGGGATCATGAGGGCTGGAGTGAGCACCCAAAGGCAGGCAGAGATGGGAGGATGAGGCATCTGGGGCATGAGGGAGAACTGGCAGGTCTGGGAGCGAGGGGTTGCTGCTCGGGGCAGGGAGGCAGCCAAAGGGAAGCTTTTCCACCACTAATGGAGATGCTGTGGTTTCTTGCCACCCCACAAGCAGTGCGTCACTCTGGTAACTGCTCGCTCTGTGGTGTGGGGTGCTAACCAAAGTGTGTGCTGTGTTATTGTTCAACAACTGCTAGGAATAGTTACTGCTCTTGACCACCACTGCCCCTTCCTGGGAGTCACAGAGGGGAGGACACATGGATCTGGCCTGTTTGTTTTGATGGTAATTGATTTTTTTACAGACGTAAAGTCAGCAGTCATCATTGAATTAATTAACGGAAATTACAAATTCTCTTTTATGTAAATTTTCTTCTTTTAACCATATTTTTCTGATCACTCTAGTAATTGTGAGTTACATACATTGTTTAAGTAATTCTCATTAGAAGTGTGATCATGGTATTTTACTTTTGATCTAATTCCTGAGGTATAATAACATGCTTATTTTTGGAGGTGGTAAGTTTAGCATAATAGGAAAGGAAAGCGGAGATTTATGGGCTAATCATTGTTTTCTTTAGGGTAGAGTAAAGGTCTTCAAACAATTGATTGATCGTTGTCCAAAAGCAAGAACAGGGTCATTTTCCTGTCTTTCTGTTCTGCTTCTGAAGGGAGCAGACAGGCAGAAAAAGCAGTGTGAGAGAATAGGACTAAAGGCCATCTAAACCCCAGACTTATTCTGTAAAGCTTAAGTGGAGCTGTGCTGCTGGTGACAAGTGGATTAATGCTACTGGAGCATTCAGCCACTTACCAGCTAAAGCAAACAACGTAGTTCCAGCAATAATTTGGGTTGTGTTGTAGCACAACTTGATGCATCAGACCTGGACTGGAGAAGCCCTAGCTCAGGTGTCCCTCTGAGAGGTTTCCCTTACCTGGATGCCCGATGTGGCTGCCCAGTGTCAGCCCCAGAAGCTCCCTGCACAACCCAGCAGCTTGGGAGCAGGTCATGGACAGCACCTGCAGCCCTCAGATTTGGGTTGCTTAACTGTGACAGCTTCATGTGAGATGTTTCTTAGTTGTCTGCCCAGGCAAGCACCCTTTTAATCTATCTCCTCAGTGTAACCGCAGTGTGTAGGGAGTTAAAACCTGGGAATGTGTGGTGCCATGTGTGTTCATGTTTCCTTAAGCTGGCTCTTGAGCCATGTGATCAGTTATATACTCCATGGAGATCATGTGATCAGTTATATACTTCTTGGAGAGCAAAGGAACAGCTAATGGTAGATGTGAGGTGAGGTTGTCCAAACTTTCCAGTGTCTCTGAAGGAAAAAACAGGGCTGTGAGCAAGGTAGAGGAATTCTTGATCTATCCTGCTCTCCTATCAGTGTCTATTGCCCTACACTTTGGAATTTAGAAAGCAAGCCTTAATACTGGAGAGAGGCCATGTCAGGAAGAGCTCTTCTCTACTTAGGGAAACCTTCACTAGTAATGAGCAAATAGGAAAGACTAAGGGAAACAATCCTCTTGTTTAAGACAGAACCACGACTGTGAAACAGCATTATTTGTCAATTTAAAGAAATTCAGTCTTAAACTAGGCCTGTTTTGCTTCTGACACTCTTGCACTGTTTTGATGTTGTGCATAGTACTTGTAAAGGTTTGAGTATATTACATCTCACGCAGCCCTGAGCCAGGCTGAGAGGAGTTCACCAAACCGAGAATTGATCCTAGGTTATCAGACTCTTGTTTTCCTCACCTCTGCTTGAGTTCCTTTGCCAAGCTGGAATCAAAAAAGCAAGATAGGTGCATCAACCTAATTAGTAAAATCAAAAAATGCCGTTTTGACACAATGGCTGTTGCTACTGCTTTTTTATGAAAAGCATGATGCAGTTCTGTAATGGCCACAGACCTTGAGCTTCATTTCAGCGTGTTCCCCAAAACACCAGGCATCTCAGTGTTCTGAGTGCTGAGCAGAATGGCTGGCTGGGCTCTGCTAGTGCAGGGAGGTCCCCTCCTGCCCTCTGCCCCATGAGCAGGCCTGAGAGGCTTCTGCCATCCTGACACCGAGACATGTCTCCTCAAGTGTAGCTGTTCCTGCTTCTCCAGGGAAGCACTTCTCCATCAGTAGCATTAATGCTGTGTGCCTGACATCCCGTTTTCTCCTTACAAAAGCTTGATACTGTACATTCATACCACTCATCAGAATTCCCACAATGAACTTCCCATCAGATACCAGCGGCTGAGTGTTACCTGCCAGCCTTACCTGCCTGCTGGCTGACACTAAGTGTGAGAGAACCATCTAGTAGGGAGTATCACTTCTATTTATAACTGTTTCTTATTTTTTGTCTCCTT
Source organism: Rhagologus leucostigma (assembly GCA_013397725.1). NCBI lineage: Eukaryota > Metazoa > Chordata > Aves > Passeriformes > Rhagologus > Rhagologus leucostigma. Next base: position 241,147 of record VZTD01000297.1, on the reverse strand, counting down.
GCTTTTGTGTCAAGACTTGGAGATTTGCAAAGAACGTGAGTTCAGCTAATATGAAAAGGTTTAGTAGGAATTTTACAAACCCTACCAGACTCTAATTTTCACTGTCTGTTACTTTTAGGATCATATAGCTAGTCTTTAACTTCCTTACTTTTTTACTGGCTTTTCTTACCATATTGAAATGTTTTGTTTCTGAAAATCAGCCTCGTTTGAGTCAATTTTACAATAATTAAGTTAGTTATATTATTTAAAGGCACAGTAAACGGAGCGTATCAGTTGATTTCATTCTACTCCAGACAGTCTGTGCACTTTGCTCCTAACTCAATTCAGTCCTGTGCAGGTAGAAGGCCAGCACGTGGGCTGAAGAGGAAAACGTAGCAAGGAATGTCTTTGGTCATAGGAGACTATGGCATGGTTTTCCATAAACGTTCTATCTGGATGGTTAGGAATGATAAAAATCAGACCTTCCTCAGCCTTCTATAGAAGTCTAGGTCCAAGCCAGCATTGTATGGGCTGGCTTACATGGTGCTTAAATGACAAAATGCAGAGACCCCCACAGAGCACTGACGGAAATGGCTGTCATGTAATAGTCAGTTGAGATTAAAGACTTTTTTTTCAAAGTGCATTAGCAATAAATCTATTTTTAGAGGCATATATTTTAATTCTGCATCTTCTATCATCTTGTACCAGCATTTACCAGACTGTAAAAGTTACTACAGAGTAATAGATAATTTGAGATTGGAAGGGACAGTCTGGAGACAATCCAGCCTTCTGTTGAAAGCAGGGCTTTAGATTAGGTTATCCAGGGCTCTGTAAAACCAGGTCCTGCATGATTCCAGAGGGAGAGATTCCATCTCTTCTCTGGTGCCCCTCTGCTTTGTGTTTGTTTGCTTGCTTATCTCTATGAAAATAAGTACACTAGTCTTAAATACCTCACTTCTTCCTGTTTATTGTGTTCTCAGGGTCCAGCTTGCATTCAAGGACAATAAGTGTTGGGCACAGAATAGGCCCTTTATACCTTTATACACTGAAATATGTTGTAGTGTATAAAGCAGGAGCATTTATGTGACTCATTAGTGGGTCACCTGGAAGTTCTTGCTTCCTATAGGAAAACATCCAAAGAAAATGACAACCAAAGCAGACAGTATGTCTCCATATCTTTCATGAAGCAGATTCCTGTTGCAAGTCCAGCCTGCCTGGATTCCCACCAGCGAGGTGGACATAAATAAAAAGGTAGTACTGATTAAGCAGCAGCAACCTCATTTTCAGAGCACAGAATTTGCATACGCTGGCGGGTTGGAAGAAAATTCACTGTGCACGTGGTGCTGGGAAAAGCCTGGGGTATTACAGCGAGGAGCCATTTGCTCATTACTGTGCTTTTGAATAGCAATGAAGTGTGTGTAAGAGCCTGTGTGCCACGGCTCTGGTGGGTTTGCAAACATCTCTGCCTCCTGAACACAGATGGGACTTCTACCTTTAATTGTGATTTCATGGTGGAAAATGCTGCTTAAGGATTGGAGCTCTGTAGTCCTGAAAACGTCCAGGCCCTCAGTTTCTATGCCCCTAACCACCTCAGGCTTTGGTTTGCTGAAGTGTCTTGCATTGCAAGTATGATTTATTTACTATGCACTGTTCAGTGACACCTCCAATCTATCCTGCTTCCTGGGACTGTATGCATTTTAAATGAGATAATACATTTATTTCACTTGCCTTTTTCCTGCATTTGAAATGAGCTTGTGCCTCAGTGCAGTTACGTGGGAGTGGGTCTATTTGAGACTGAGTATTCCGAGTCCCAGATGTCATGGATGAACTTGTCATTATGCAGATCAGTTGCCCAGGAGACCACTGAGTCCCTTCAGAAATGGGGAGCCTTGGTGTTGCCTTAACACCGATAGCAAAGTGAGAAATGAGAGGCAGTGAATAAGACAGTGCCACTTCATATGTAGAAATTGCACACTTCCATCAGTTTCCTTAAGCTGGCTTTTGAGCTGTGCAGAGACACCAGGCATCACTCTGGAGAAAGGCATCCTTTAGGGAGTCTGTTATCACGTAAATCTCACACAAGTGCTTCCCTCACCCCAAAGGTTTGAGAGTTGCCAGCGCTCAGTAAGCCGGAGCCTCTCACAGACAAGTGCTCAAGAAGGTACCTGCTGTGTTTCAAGGCAGCAGTGGAGTTCTCTGCCTCTTACAGCAACTGAGAGCTCACAAGGAGTTAACTTAGCAACATTGGTGAGTGTTTGCAAAAGGTAGCATTGGTCTAGGAAAGCAAACAAGACCCAGCACGTGTAACCATGCTCAAGCCCAGAATCTTTACCTGTGTCGCTAGCTTTAAAGATGTAAATAATTCCACTGGCTATTCACACTGTGTGTAATTACAATTAAATGCATGCTCAGAAGTAAGAGAGATGCAAGGCTTGTAAGCCTTCTGAAGTTGAACTCTTGGTGTATTTGTTGGAGTAGATGCCACCTTTGAGAGGATGAATCAAAATCTTGAGACTTTTACTCCATCTCCCTTCTCCATTAACAATAAAGGGAATCTAGGGAGGGTCCTCTGGCAAGGCTCACAGTAACCTCTGCCAGCCCACTCTCATTTAGCCCCCCAGTTTTTTCCTCATCAGAAGCCTTTATTCAGCAGGGCATTTAAACACACAGGTCACTCAGCCACGCTGTGTCAGTGTGTGAAGAAGTGTTTGCTTTACTGATGCCGAGTGTGCTCCTGCCCAGGTGTTTGTGTGTGTCGGGCTCATGGGAGTGTGCAAACCACGTCACACAGAGATGCACCCCCAGAGAGACAGGTAACAGGCTTGAATTGTTTTGAAGCAGCCACAATGTGTCCTCAGTCTTACACAGTTCGGTCACATCTGAAGATGAATTTACATTGGCCACATGATTTTAATGTGTGTAACTAAAAGAAAAAAAACCTGATTTACACAATCTGTTGTTTCCAACATTTAGAAAAGGTTTCCAGCTCTAATTTATTAATAATTCTGATATGGAAGATATTTTTTCTATGTGATGAGGACTTCTTCACAGTTATAAAAGTATGTCTAATAACTAATTGAAGTGGATTCAAGTGATAGTCAAATTTGAACAGAGCTTTTAATAGCCAGAAGCAAATAACTAGAATGTAGCCTGCTGATAAGGAAGCACAGAGTGTTTTGAATGCTGCCATATGTCCAGATACAAGTAATCAGCCTTGCAAACAGAATCAGAAAGTGCTCAGCATCGTTTCAGGGCTATGTCTTGTTTACTTTCAGGACCTATAAGAGGAGCCTCTCACGGCAGTTTTTCAAAGTGACATGTTCATGGGAGTGAACTGGAGACAAACAATGTCATTATTGGATAACATAATGAAATATGGCTTGTGCTTCACTGCGGTAAAATGACACTGAGCCATATTTGATGTGGCATTTGAAATAAGAGAATCTAATAATATTGAATGGATTTCAGAAGGGTAAATGGAAAGCTTGAGATTTGTTTTAGGCCTTGTAAGTGGGGCTGGATGAAGTCATAAAGAGAGGGGAGAGGGCCAGGGGCTGTGGCAAACTGCAGGCGCTTTGAACCCCTTGCTGAAGCTGACCATTTGTGCCAGTCCCTCAAATAAAAGTTTAATGCTAAAGAGCTGTGTTGCATGAAGTTCTAGTCTCAAGGGTAATTCTGAGTCATGCAGCACCATTCAGAAGTTCTAACTGAGGTGTATAAAATTAATCACTTCGAGTATTAAAGTTCAATTTTGGACTTCAGTTAGAGTGTTTATGAACCATATGAAGCAATATTATACTTCCTTATTATAAAGATTATTTCAGTTATTGTTTAAAATACTTTTTGAGGGTTTTTTTATCTAGCTTTGCTAATCACTTCCAAGCACTTGGTAGACTACAAATTGCAGACCAGTAATCAGCCATATAGAATACTTTCTGAGTTGGTAATATCATATATTAACTAATAATCCAAACAAAATATAATAAATTGCTACTTAATTCTGAGATGGTCAAGCAGAACTAAATATATTGCATTACTTTGAAAATGTGAATAATTTCTTTTGGAAATAAGAAATTTCTCTTTAGCTTCTAAGTGTAATGGTAAAAGCCAGTCATAAGTGCACATTCAGGAAATGGGATTAGCTGGGCATAAACCATCTCAGGTCAGTGGCAAAGGAAAAGCACTTTACGATTTCAAAGGTAGCAAAAGTAAGAAAAGAAAAATACTGAAGAGAATGAAGGAGGAATTATAACATGTAAAAGTCAATAAGAAAAGCTAAATGGTGCAGTGTGAAACCTGTGACAGGTAGGGCCCAGGACAGTACAAAAGTGCCTTACTTAATAAGGAGGCAAAAAGTAGCTCTATAATACCGATTCTAGTAAAGGCTTTGACATTTTTGGGCTCTGTTCTTTTAGGCAGCCCAAGCTGTCCTGCCTGTCTGCTCACCAGCCTGCTCCTCCAGCAGCATTTGAAAGTGATGGAGTCCAACCACATTTCCACAGCCGGTTTTAGCTGTGCAGGAGGTTTCTCTCCTTGCCTATTCCTCCTGTTTCGAAAGGTTTTGGACTACACTGACATGTCAGCACATATGGCAGCTTGATTCCTGAGAAAAGATTCTTGGAAGAAATGCCTGAGAGTGATGCACTCTGAGCATGTGAACGGGGGCAAAGGATGCGCAGGGCATTGTGTTCTGCTTGGGAATTGCCTGTGCACAGACTTGCAGCTGGGACTCTGGCCTGGTGCTGTTTCGATTAACTGAAAACAGGTTTGTGTGTGGATGGTTTTTTTTATCAGTTCAGTCAGGGAGAAACTTGAATGACTGTAATCTGGGGTGAACTAAAATAGTTCTGTATGAACTGTCAAGCTGGAGTTAAACTGGTGAGCAGGAGTTAAAGCGTGTGCAGTTGCTGTGCTGCCTGCTGTTAGGCTCTGGCAGTTCCAGAGAGCTCATATGATCAAATACATTAGTTCCTTCTGGCTGGTACACAGAGGAACAACAAGATCATTTGCTGGAACCTCAAATCTGAGGAAATTTTGGTCTGTGGAGAATACCTGAGGAGATTGGTTGCATCCCAGGGCAGATTTCATCCACGTTTTTAATGGGGGATTAGAAAGTAGCCTAAAAGAGCAAGTCTGGCCTGGTCTCTATTAATACTGTGGTTCTGGATATCAGAGAATGTTCCCAGGGTGATCTAACTGTGGAGTAAAAATGGCTGTGGACAGACTACAGGGGATAAAAGAAGGCACTGGTTCTCTCCTGCTCTCATTTTTTCTCTCTCCCTTCTCCTCAATCTTTGCTGTAAATGAAATGTTTAATTTTGCCCGTGGTAAGTGGGTGACAGGAGCAGGGTGGAGCAGAAGCCCCACGTGTGTGAAGCAGCCCATCTGCCTGTGGGGGTGTGGGTGAGCCCATGGACATGCTTCTCCAGGGAAGATTCAAGTGCGTGGAGGATGCAGGTGGGGGATGTGCAAACCCCAGAATTCAGGTCGATCTCAGCATCCCTCTGTTCTGGTTGTATCAGCCGTTCAAAGTGGTCAGTAATACAAATTTAGAAAAGCTGAAACCTCAGTGTGTGTCAGAGGAAAGAGCAGTAAGAGGGAGATTTAGCAGATTCACAGATAGTCCCTGGCCTCTGCCTTGGATTTGGGTTAAACCCTTGACAACCACAGCTACAAGTACATAACAGTTAAATCACTGCAGTTCAATCAGCCAAGTTTCTCCCACCATTTTGGCTGCCCCGTAAGAGAGGTGGGAGAAGGCAGGGTTAGTCTGGCTCCTGAAGAAAAATATGGCATTGATTTCTTAAAGAACACAAAATCCTGAAAATTCAAACATGCTGTATTTTCATTTTCCAGTCTGAGACTAAACAGAAAATAGCAACATGAGTCCTGACAACATGAGGAACTGAGGATGAATTTTGTCTTTTTCCTTCCAGTCCCTTCCTCACCCCAAAATGCTCATTAGCACCTGGAAGTCTGCAGTGCTTGGTGGCAGTTCAGTCTGTGATTTTAGGATGCTGTTCCTCACCATGACTTTATACAGAGTTTTACATGAGACAGAAATCAGGTGAAATATCTCCCAACAGCTTGAACAGGCTTCCATCATATCTGGACTTTGGTGGCTTTCAGAGGGCTGTCAGCTGTAATCTGCTGTGCTGGCATCTGTGTATGTCTATACATATGGGTATAGTTTTGAGTATCACGGATTGAAAACAGCAGAATCAAAAGCTGTTTGCTCAGTTGGATGCTCACATGCCACTGCAAACTCTGTCAGTAGGTGGTTACCTGTGGCTGTCACACTGACAGGATTTTTTTCTCCCTCTGTCTCTGAAAGAAGACAAGTGGCTGGTTATCCGCAAAATACCTTTTTCTGTCATCTGCTATGCTTATTTCCCATACAGAGGGTTCACTCTGGACAGCAGCATCTCCCGTTATGAATCCTGCAGGCCCACTGCAGTTCCATGGTTGGTACTTGATCCTTAAAAAGCATCTTATCCCTTCCACCCTGCCCTCTGCTCACCTTCATGTGTCTTTTATATTAACTATTATTTCAAATTCTAGGCAAGACAACATCCTATCGTTAGGGTTTCTAAGCTCACTGAGTGTTTAGGCTGGGTGCCACTTTTTGGAGCACTGCTCTAATGTGAGACAAAAGTCTCAGCTGCATCCGATGGCATTGCTCAGGTTCATTTGTTGCCAGAATAATTTAGCTCCTGACGAAGGCAGAGGTCAGAAATGCCTATTCATGTTTTTAGATTAAAACATGACTTCCCAAACCTAATTTTGCCATGGTTTTGTGAACCTCCATCTGTAGGAGACACAGGACTGTACAGGCAGACAGGTCTTGGCTCAAAGCTGCCCTTTGTACGTGGACTAGGAGAGGGCAACTCCCTCCAGCTCCTCCAAAGCAGTAGCTGAGTTCTGAGTGTTTCTTTCTGTTTGAGTTGATACACCAAGTGCTCTGCACATCCCAGTATAAAGACCCAGTATACCTGGTCTTACGGCATTTTAATACAGTTCAGTGGATATTTTCAATCTACAGGCAAGAATTTATGTTCTCTAGTGTTTTGGGATGCCAAGTTTCTGCACACTTCTGTAACTTTAAACTTTACCCTTGCAAAGTATGACCTTTACAAGGTTGCAGATCTGAAAAGAATTTTCTGTCCTTGAGATCTTTCTTTTTCAGGTCTTTTGGGAGTTTTTTAGACACACTTATTATTCTGGATTCTTTTAATTAAAAAAGTGTCGAGGGCTGCCCATTAATTCTTTGCTATTCTCTGTTGGCCTGCCCTATCCGATATTCATTGTGCAGTAAGATTGTACTATTTAAATTTGGATCTGTGCAGCATCCCTGAAGCTGGTTCCTCTCCAAAAATGAGAATTATGTGGCTAATTTTGTGTGGTATCTTTAAATAGAGGCATCTTGCAGCTCATTATTTTCTTTGAAGATAAAGGTTGCCTTCGATCTCTCCTCAGATTTTAAGGGTATAGCTTCAGGCAAATGAGTGTCTTTCAAAGGGTTGGGTGGTTAGGTTGTTTTGTTGGGGTTTTTCCTCTCACCATTGCAGAAAATGTGGAATTGTTGTTGCTGTTAGAAAGCAGATAATCTTCTCCTGTAGTTGCAGGTTCTTTGTGTTCTTTTAATAACAGTTGGAAAAGCTGGAAAGAGGGGAAATGGTTGCAGCAGAAATAACAGGGAGAGTTCACTGGTCGAAATGCTGCTCCCGTGCCATATCCATGTTTCAGAAGCTCGAGTGTTTCTTCTGGAAGCCAGGGCATAGGTCTGGGAAGTCTTTTCAGCAAATGCCCAGATGGGAGCAGAGTGCTGGGGAACTTCCCTTCACTCCTTGTCATGCCTTGTAAGCAGTGGGTGAAGCCTGAGAAGTGCAGGGATTGCAGTTTGTCACCTCCATGGGACTGGCATCCAGGTGCAGGGATGGTCAGCACGCTCTGCTCAGCATCAGGGAGTGAACAGCTTGGTACATTGCTCATCCTCCCAGAAACTCTTGATCCTGTCAGTCATTTCAAACACTGTTTTAGCCTCAAAAGAAAAAAAAAATTGAGACCATAGAAGTTGAAGGACAATAGGTGTTTGGAGAGTGAGATCCTGCTCAGTGCCTCACTGACAGAAAGGCTGGCAGGGTGGGATGTGTTTTATATCCCAAAGAATCCACATTAAGGGGAAGGAATGAGAATGAGGTCTCCACGTGGCTCACCTGCAGGAAGAACCTCAGTCAGGTCTCCTGCTCTAGTACAGGTGAGGTACTCCGGCCACAAACACAAAACCTAAGGTACTCAGGCTGCGTTCTGCTTCCCACAGAACATCTCGTTCCACTTGTGCCCGTGTGTTCAGTTGTGCTTTCCCTGTTACACTCGGCAGTTCGGTGAACAAAAATGTGGATAAACTTAGCTGTTTCCTGGGCTGGAGAGTGAGAACAGGTAAACTCCTTACTGTCAAATAAGTAAACTCTGTGTGCCTGTTCTTACCCTTTCCAGCCATTGCTTTCTGCTGTCTCTTGTGGAGGAGTGTAAATTGATCTGCAGCCCAAAACACTGAAGTTTTGTGTAATGGTTTTTGTATTTGCATAACTAACACAATGATGAATAAGAATTGTTAAGAGCTTCACTTAGTTGAAATGAAAATGTTATCTCTATATTTTTCAGAGCAGAATTTCAGTTTCTCACATAGTGTACAGCAGCCTAATATGTGATCTTGGACCGTTGTGAGGTAATGGCTACATGCTGAAAGTTAATGCCATTTCAGAAAGGCCTTGCTGTGCTGAGAACTGCACATTCCTACTGCTTCCAGAAGATCTAAATTAACAGTTCAGGAAGGAACTCTCCCCTGGATGTCACCTTTAAATTTCTGTGCTTTTCTGTGGATCGTTCATTTTATTGAACACATTAGACTATAAATTATTATATTGTATAACTAAGGGGTGATGTACATTTGACAGCTGTCAGTCACATGTTGTGTTTTTTGGACTGAATGACTCTGAATTCTTAAGAATACCAAAGAGCCTCTTTAATGCTTCATATGCAAGAGAGCTTTGTTAGAAAACTCTCAAAAATATAGCTACTCTTTTTCACATAAACCAACAACGTGGCACTAATTAGCAACGACAGGTGATTACTATACACACTGAAAATGATCTTCAGAAAGCCAGTCCCGTGTAAGTGCAGTTCCCAACTTAAAGGAAAGCTGACGTGTTCAGGCAGGCAGGAAAACAACCAAAGAAACCCATCAGAAATCCCCCTGAATTACAGCTTGTGATGCTACAGCTCTCACCTTCTGCTCAAGAAACCAGTTGCTGTAGCCTGTAACTTTCGGGGCAGATTTGTCCAACAAATTGTGCAAAATTGCAACTTTTTGAAGAAGCGCAAGATGAGGAGAAGGGGAATGTGTCTGAAGCAGCCTTCAAAGTCTAAGCAAGTATTTCTGAGTGCCAGTCAAAACACGATTGTTTCTGTAAGTTCATGTGCCTGGTGTTTGGATAGCCATCCTCCTGAACACTGATTTAATGGCTTGAGCATAGAAACCCGTTCTTTCCACAGGGTTTTTGTGAGGGAGTTTGTCACTGTGCAGAGCCAGAGCGAGCCCGTGGTGGGGAACACTATTGCTGAGCCTCCAGTCCTCCTTGCAGGCTGGCTCCGGTCAGTGGGGGCAGACTTTGCTGTCTGGCAGGGCAGGTCTGGCTGGGATTCAGTGGTGTGGCATATCCACATCCCGGGCTGGGAAGCTGTGATGGGCTCTGGGAAAACTCTGTCGCTGTTTGGAGGAAGTCATCGCTTGCTCTCTCAGGTCTTCTTAACACAGGAATCTGTGGCAGTGGCCAGATACCCATGAAGTCAGCAAAGTAACTCAGGGCTAAATCAGGAGTAAGATCAGGGCATGAGCACAATGTTGGTTCCAGAAAATAGCTCAAAAAGTGCCTCATTTCTACACAACTAATAAGAAATACCAAGAATTGTAATCACAATTTCACTAGAAGCTGTATGTGCGTGACATGTTGCTTCATAACATGATATATTGAAAAATCCAGGATTCACAGAAGTTACACTCTGATTTTCGTGTACCATTTTTTTGAACATGCCTCTGAGTACTTAGAGGCTTAGGACATGTAGATGCTAGAGGTCCAAAGCAAATGCTGATAGTTTGAACTCCTTTGGATTTAGAATTGCGTTTCTTTAGAAAAGAGTTGTTTTGAGTCATGCTGAAAATCAGAGCCATGTATTTGATAGATAGATAAATATGAAAGAAAAGAAGAAAAAAAGAGCGAAAGAGAGAAGAGAGAAGGGAAGGGGAGAAGAGAAGAGAAAAAGAATGAATTGAAGCCCGCTGTAAGTACATTTTGGGTGTTGCTGACATTTGACAAGTTTGCCGATTGCAGATTAATGGTGAAGGTAAAGAGTCAGAGAAGAGATGAAACAGGAATAGAAAAGTGCCTCACAAAAGGAGGCAAAAGGTTACCCATAAAAAAAAAAAAGAAAATAAAGAAACAAAAAACCTTTTCAAGGAGGGGAAAAGCTCTAAGTTTTGATGGATGAACTGCCAAAGTTTCAGGAGTTCCCATTGCTGAACATGCCTGGGTTGGGAATGCACGTAGGAACTGTCCACTGTGTTTGCACCCACAGCCCTCTATTAGGAGTCTTGTGAAAAGTTTCCTCATGATGTTTCAATACCTCTGTTTCTGGCAATGATCCAGCGGGGGGAAATGCCAAGGAAGCAATGGGAACATGTGTTATCTGCGTCTATGTGTTTGATCCTCCCAACATTTTCAGCTTCCTTCACATTTTTGGGAATCATTTGGCACTTGCTAGTGGAACAGGGCTTCTTTTCAGGATGCAGTGGTATTGAAGCCTTATATTTAAACCTGTTTCAAAGATTATATTCATTGTTTTTCCTAGGAAAGGGAAGTGCTTCAGAGAAACAGATAGTTCTGTTAACAAGGGTGGTTCCTTCCGGTTTTTTTTTGGTAGCTATTGTTTCATTAATCATTCAGTGCCCAGCCTTTGCACAGCGCGTTGAGTGCCAGCTCCCATTCCCATGTGGAAGTGGAAGGAGCCTCTCTGTGTAAAGGTCCTAAAGGCTCTGTCCATGTCCCACAGAGAGGAGAAAAGTCATGTCACTGGAATAGTGTTTTCTTCCAACTCTCTGTTCTGTGGGAGAGGGGTGAGGGTCAAGAACTCCCTACTGGCCTTGCCTAAGGAGAGACACGTGTCCTACATTAACTTATACAGGGTACTTTTAAATGTATTGTATGGAAGGTGTGTAAGGTTGTATGGAAAGGGAGGGGGAGGAGATGCAAAGCCTCAGTTGAGGCAGTTTCACGCTTTGAAGACTGTGCTGTCAAATGGTAAATGCTGTTAAATGAAGACAAAGCAGACTCTCTAATTATAATTTTGCTAATCCAGACAGAAATAGTTGATCTTTCCCAGTCCCTGAGAAAGGCTGAATAGGTTAGTAGTGAGATTTCTCATCACCACAACTCATGATTATTATTACAAAATATTCCATAGGAGCTTGCTGAGGCTGAGCAAGCCTCTAACAGCCCATTTACTACCAGGATCATAAAATAAGGCTGGGAACTCAATATCCTGACTTTTTTTTTATAAAAGTCCATTTATTTCATCATGAGCATCTCTCAGCATTCAGCTTGAGGAAGGCAGCCTTGCAGGAATTGGGGAAGTCAAATGGAAGCCAAGGATGATTATGTGGCAGAGATAGAGATGTTTTCAGGGTGGATATAGAAGACAAATGGGAACTCAGTTTTAATTTCCATCTTGGAGGCAAACCCCTGGTGTTCCCAAGGACGTGTCTGTCCTTCACAGTATTTCCTATTTGGTAACAGACAGACAGTCCCTTCCTCCTGTGGTGTTCTAAGGGTGAGTGATCGTGCAAGACCAGCTGCTGCACGGAAGGAGAGCTGGAGATGCTCAGGCTGTCCTGCTGATGGGGCTGCTCAGAGCACCAGCTGTCAGACCTGAGCAGGGGCTGGGGACTGGGCACGGGACTCCTTCCTGCCACCGCTCCGCATCTCCCACCACGCTGGCATTAGGCTGAACATGTCACAGCCTCGCTGGGAGTGAGTGTGAATTGATGGCATCCTCAGGTCTCCTGGGAGCAAGGAACACAACATGAACGTGATGGAAGTATAACTTCCTTTCTTCCCCTGAGGTGCTGGGGACAAGACTTTCAGTGTTCATGGGCAGAATATTGTAGCAACAAGGCAATAGAAGTTTGTAAGGCTGAAACCTGAGACGTACTGAAAGGGAAACCTGATTGTATGGGAGTTTGAGTGTCTCTGCTTGGGCAAAATGGGGTTTTTCTAAATTTGTCTAGAGGCTCATCAAATACATATCAGTTTAGTCTTCCTGAACGCTTTTGAAAAAAGCAAGTTGGACAAAAAGCTATAATCAAAAAAAAATCCAGAGTAAATAGAGAATTAAGAATCATCATTTTTTCACAGAAGTATCATTAGATCATTTGCTGGAAACACGGTTGAAGTAAGGGATAACATGGTCATTGGAAAGACAGCTGCCTTTATTTCTGGGTTAGAAAGCAATAGTGGACATTGTGATGGATGAGGAATACTGGACTGGAAAGATGAGAGAACATATGCTTCATGGAAATCACCTTTTCTTTGCCAACATTTCTGACCTTGCAAAATTCTAAGCTTTCCTTGAAAACAGGGAATTAGAGGAGTAACTGCAACTTCCTAATTTGCAGTGCAGTATGATTCCCTCTGGACCATTTGAGGGAGGGAACTATTTGTACTAATTATCCTGTCTTTTAGTATTTTGTAATCCCATTGTTTTAAAATGTTTCTTTTGAAGAAAATATATTTCAAAATACAGATTTATTTAGAGGAAAGTGTCCCCTAAAAATTAAGCAAACTTATTGCCAGTTCAAAATATTTCTTCATCTCACTTTCCTCATAACAATGATAAATTCAGCAACAATTAAAGGCAGAAGAGATTTTTTTTAATGGTACAGGTAGAACAATGCTGTACAATAGCTATTCTGTGTACACAACATATTTTTAGCACGAGAATATATATTTAAAAGGACACACTGAGATTCTTCTGTGCTGTCTATACCTGAAAAAACTGAAGGGCATCTGTCAGGATAATATAATGGATAGATGGTGATAATTAATGCTTGTTGCAAGAAACATGCTAAGATGATGAATTTAATCAGAAACATCATGATCTCCTTTTTTTGTTCTAGGCAGATAGAAAGTAGAAATAAATGAATCATATCTTTGAAATGCCATTCAAAGCTATTTATTTTGTACAGTGTCTGTTTATCAGGTAGAAGCATCTCACAGTGCTTTGGACAATGGGAGTATATGTTTGCAAATAAATTCTGTTAGCATCAGGAAGATAGATCTCATTATCTAGACAAATATAAATGAAGCTTGATGATGGCAACTGAATTCATTATTACACAGAATCTGTTCTTTAAAATGTACTTTTGATTTACTTTTCTTAACTAGCTTCAGGAATGATAATAATGGATTTACAGAATATTTTGTATGTTCTGAACATTTTACCTTGGTGAATAGTCCAACACCTGCCCAGGTGGGTGAGCTCAGCCTGCAGTGAGGTGTCCAGCCTTCCTTAGTGCTGCTCCAGCTGGCACCTCCAGGGCTGCTTTCGTGTGCAGGAGAGGAGCAGGAGCTCTCTGTGGCCCTGTCAGGAGCTGGGTGACCTGAAGGCTGCCCTGCAGTGCCTCAGAACTCTGCTAAGGCCCCTTTATGTGTGTTTGGCTGGGGACCTTGGACCGACTGACAGCTATCTCAGGGTCAGAGGTTAATGCCAGCTAGCAGTCCTTTGCTTCTCCAGAGGCTTTAGTACAGCAAAGAAATTGGTGCTCTCTCTTACTCTCTTTAATCAAGGCTGCTTCCATACTAATGGATCCTGTGTGGGGAAGCTCAGCCTTGTACAGCTGTACCCAGACAGGCACATCCTGCTTCACACAGGAGTTGTGCTGAAGCTGTTCCTGATTGCAGTGCAGGAAACACAGAGCCTGGAATTTCACACCCTTTTAAAATCAACACACTGCTATTGATAATGCAACATTCAGGATATTTTAGCTGACAGATTAAATTGCAGTGTAGAGCAAACTGGGTCGTACTTGAAATAGGCTGATTTACTCTTCACCAGCAGAGCCCATTAATTCCTGTGGGATCCAAGGTGTTCCAGCTGTGGTGTACCAACTGAAGGGGATTTTATCATCTTGTGCTGTTTATTGTTGTCACTCTCCCTGTTCACAGCAGAACCTGAGTTACTTAAGATTTGAATTGGATGTAACAGTAGTGTAGAAGCATAAACTCTGCAACTGTATTTACACGTATTGCACCTTCACAGACTTCAGTTGTGTTTGTGTTTCATGAGGTACCCTAAGAAAACAGGAGCCATGACAAGTCTGGCTAGAAGGAAATGCAGAGCAAAGCTGATCTATATGTTCTCGCTCAGGTGATTTCTAATGGCTGTGTCAGATACATCTATCTAAGGTAATGGCATATCCCATTTAAAGTATCTGTACAAAGAAGGGCTCTGCTCATTGGTTCTGCTGTTTTCTAGGCCTGGTTGGGACGAGGGTGCTTCATTCCATTCTTTTCAGCAAAGGACTTTAAATTATCTTAATTTTCATCAGTGGCTAGAGGTGGGAGGTAGCATCTGCTTAACAGTTACAGAGACACTGAAGTGCTTCAATGCTAATTCATTGCATGATCCAGGTAGCCCTGAAAACCTACATGGATTTCCAAGGACGTTCGATCCTGGGTGTGTTATCTAACAACAAAATGTAAGCCAGCTGTAGTATGGTTCAAAGAGATTGGAGATGGAAAAGAATCCTGTGTGGAGGGCTTTTTAAGTTAAAATCATGGTCAATAAAATGAAGCATAGAATGGTTAGCAGAGGTTCCCTCCAGTGCTTAAAACTGTGATGCTAAACCCTTCCTAGTCTTCTAAAGTTCCTAACAAGGCATGAACGTTTCCTAGGAGCAGGCAGGTTTTTCTACAAGGATTTAATCTGGTTAGAGTTTGTTGCTAATGCTTCCTAACGCTTTCAGCACTTCCACCTTTCAACTTGTCTGCAGATGACCCACAACAAAGTTCATCCTCTGTCCAACTTACTGAGTGACTTACTGACTGCTTCTTAAAAAGTTCTAATCAGCAGCTTTTTTCTGAGAAGCGTTTCATGTTTCAAATAAATCAGTTCCTGAAACAAGCCCCGGTATCTCTCAGGCATGCTCTCTTCATGTCAGCGAGGATCAGCTGCGGTTTGCAGTGCTTTGAACTCTTACTTTGATAAAATTGCGTTCAGCATTTATCATTCTTCCGTCAGAGTCAAGTTACTTTTTAATTTAGATTTTTTTTAATATTACTCAAATGTTAAGATCCATCTAAATAATGTCAATTACTCCAACTGTAGAACGAAAAAGAAAATTTTCTTCTGTTTACTTCATACTAATGTTATGAAGTTCATTTTGTTAATATTTGTAATAAATTTTGAACTTGGAGTCACTTTAGATGTTTTCATCTAATCTCTTTGATGAGGAGATACAGAAATGCTGTTAAAGGCCAGTTTTAGTCTTTTTTAGTGTCCACAGAATCCTTCTATGTTTAGGGTAGAGGAAGAGAAATTCTAGAGGAGATTCAGAGCCCTTTGAGTTAGGTTCCTGCTTTGGCATCTCCCTGTGAGGAAGGAGCCCCTCTCTCCCTTGGCTGCGTCAGCACCTTCATCTTCATGAGCATCTCCTGTCTCTTGGGCTTGTAGAGCACCCAAAGACTCAAATGTTCACTGAAGCATTTAGTATCATTAGGCATTAAATCATCTTAAACAGGTAGAAACCATACCAGTTGTGATATATTAAGACAATGGGGAAATATTTTCTTCCACGTGCCGATAAAGACGTACAGAATGCATGTATGAAACGGGAGCAATGTACTGGAGCACAAGGTGTGTCAGAGCAAACAGCGTTCCCACCCGTTTCTGTGCACTGCTTTAGGGGTTCTCAGGACATGAAACTGTGCTCCATGTGAGCCGATTCTGGGTTCAGTTGTTCCAAATGGGGCGCTTCTCCAACACAGCCAGATTGAAAAAATCATACAGTGTGGTAATGCTGCCTTGCTGCACTTAAATAAATCAGCCTGAATGCTTCTGTTACAGATGCCAGTTACAATGTAAGAGTGCAATATTATTTATAAAGAACAGTCCTAATACGCCATGGCATGTTTTACGTAGTCATTTTAATAGATGCTGTTATTGCTGCTGCTGTGTTGTTTTGTGACAGTAACCCTCTCTGCCACTATCCAGAGTCAATTTTACATTTTGAGAAATAAACCCATTCCTTTTATTGCAGCTGACAGAGTGCTCTGTTCTAAGTTCCACTTAAACAGAACTCCTTTAACCCGCCTGCAACAAATGGTGTCTTCTTCTATACATGAGTATTGATTTGGGCAGCCAAAGCAGGATGTAGGTGTTTCATTTAAGTCACCAGTGCAGATTTATGTTGTTTTTTGAAGGACTCAGACTCTCCTGGAGCATATTTAATATTTTGTACCATTCACTGCTAGAGCCTATGCAGTTTGCAGTGGTTTGTTTCTTCGTGGACAGGATTTCAAGCAGAACAGCTTGTTATCATTTTGCAAATGCTGGATGCAAATGCTGGTAAAGTGTAACCAAAACCTCACCTAACACAGTCATTGCAGTCCCAGCTGGACACGTGTTCCCATCCAGGCTGCCCCCACAGGCAGTGTCATGGGGAGGGGAGTGGGCATGGAGGCGGCACCGGTGGTGCTGCAGGAAATCCCGCACAATACCCGCCCTGTGATCTGGTCAGACCCAGCTATTGATACGTGTTCTTGAGATCTGGGAGCTCAAAGAGGTGAAAACTTAAAAAATTAATAACTTGGTTTGTGAGAACAGACTTCGCTAGGTTTCTCACGATTCTGGTTGGAATTAGGTGGTCGTCACTTCGGAGGCTGGATTAGTGCGGCGTATCAGAAATGCCCCCTCACTTTTCCTTTCTCTGTCACGATTCCAATGCCGAATTGTCAAGTAGCTTTTTTTCCTTCCCTCCCAGGGTTGCATGTGTTTAAAAAAATACCGAACACCAATTAATTTGTCTAATTTACATGAAAAAGTGCAGAAGATGTCTTTTTTCCATAATTAACTATATTTTGCAATTCATTAAAATTCTGCAGCCCTCCACATAATGGAGCCCTATTCACTCCATAGGAGATAAGTGCTTAATTCCAAAAGGGGCAGACGGAGAAGGCAGAAAGGAAGTGGAGGAGGGCAAGATTAGCATTTTCTATATTAGTTATGCATATTCATGAGGGAAAATGAAGCCCTGCCAATTCATGTTGGCTTTAGGTTTATTTTGTGGGGGTATTCACAACACCTCAACAAATGGTTCATGTGGATTTTTTCTGGTTTTAATTGAGCAGGAAGATGGCGACAGGCTTTTTAGTGAACCCAAAGTACACAAGGCATACGAGGAGCAGACGGAGGTTGTGTGTCATGGCATGGCCTGCTCCCCAGTGGTCTCTTTCCCTGTGGTACCACCATCCCAAGGAACTGGGAGAGCAGGATGGGGGCCTGGAGCCTCCAAATGGACCCCACATCCCTCAAATACTGCTGAATATCTTTGCAAAGCAAATCGGTAGATTTAGATTCAATAATAGATGCCTACACATTTTTCTCACTTTGGGATTAGATCAGCCCGTCATGCAGTTTGTGGCTTTTTCATCAAACAAGAGCATCATCACTTTCTCTCACAGCCAACTTCTGGGTGAGCCCTGACAGCTGGCCATGACAAAAGTTTGCCCCGCATTTTGCTCTTCACCTCCATCCTGACTCTGTCTCTCTCTTAGATTTCTCATTAAAGAATTTTTCTTTTATAAATTAGCTCTTTTGTCAGATGAGCCTCCACGGTGCACATCATCTGGTTGAAGGCCCCTTCTGAGTGGCTTGTTGCTTGTTACCACTGAGTTGGCAGAATGGTTTTCCTCGCCCATCAGGCCTATCCCAGGTGGTGCTGAGCATCTGTTCTGCTGTCCCAATGTCCTCAGAGCAGTTAACAAGCAGAACATGATTAAATAATAAACTGAGATATCAGTAGTGCTTAATGAAAACAATGTAGCTGTTTACATGCTTTGCACAATTTATGTCTATGTTTAAAATAAAGTGCCAGTAGAACAGTCCAAGCAATATGAGAGAAAATAGTTGTTTTAATGACAGGGCTGATGATAATAATTTAACGTAAAGCCACACTGCACGAAATGCTAACTAATATCTAATGCTGGAGTTCCAACACCGAACTATGTCTCCAAAAATTGTCTTAATGACTCACTTTGCAATTTTCTACACAGTATTTAGTTAGCATTTCACATTTCAGGGTATGTTACACTGCAAATCATGAGTTTTTTTAATTCAACCCATAATGTGTTGTGCATTTCTATCTCGGTGTGTGTATGTATACCTGTGCAGAGGATGGCTGGAATAAGGGGAAGATGAAAGGAAGAGGGAAAATTGGAGAGGGGAAATGAAATCCAGAAAGCTTCAACCAGGTGTAAATGGCAAAGTATTTATATCGCTTCAGCTGGCTCTGGTGCAGGGGGAGTCTTGAAATCTGGCTGGGGAGAGGGAGTTCCTTTTGACCAAGTCACACCGTTTACTTTGGCTGCTCCATTAATTTCCTCTCACATCTGTTTTATTTCATTTGGAGATCAGGAGGCGAGCCAGTGCTATAGACACAACTTTGGGAGCCACTAATTTAATTGAGTTCCCTTTTTATTTTGTTCCCCTGCATCTGAGGTTTCTGAGTGCCAAAACTTGAAGCAGTAACATAAAAGAGAAATTAAATTCGAAACAATTTTGCTTTTCCTAAAAGCTTACAAGTTCAGACTGTCACCCCAGAATAAATTGTAAAGCTGCTGACTTCCGTCTACCCCACGACTTCACAGGCACAATCACATGCAGTAAGAGAAGCACAGGTCTCTGTCACTACTACAAAATGTGCAATTTAAAACATCCCTGGAGGCATCTGGGTTCGAAACGATCAATACATAACTCGGAAGGAGCCTGATCTACACAGTTATGATCTGGAAATGAGAAGTTTCCTAAGGAACAGTAATGCATGGCAAGCACAGTAATTAGAAGCAGGAGCTGTGGGCTGTGTCTGGCTCCCAGCAGCAGCCAGGGCTGCAGAGCTGGCTCTGGAGGGGACCAGCGTCGCCGTCTGTCCCAGCGTGTCGCTGCACAGCCCCGGGCAGCTCCTGCTGGGACAGAGTGTGACAAATGTGTCCCTGCTCCGATTCCCGAGGTGGCAGCACACCTTGGGAGTGTGGCAGTGCTCACGGGGCTCTGACGCCTTTCTGGCGTGCGCTGCAGTTCCCAGTTGGCTCCGGAACAGCATGTCCCTGCTGCAGGGTGCTCCCACCTCGTGCCAGTTGCTCCAGAGCAGGCAGTGTCTCAAGAGCACTTGAGACATGTGCTGGTGCTGCCTTTAGTCCTGCAAGTAATGCT
Source organism: Rhagologus leucostigma (assembly GCA_013397725.1). Classification (NCBI taxonomy): domain Eukaryota; kingdom Metazoa; phylum Chordata; class Aves; order Passeriformes; genus Rhagologus; species Rhagologus leucostigma. Next base: position 221,626 of record VZTD01000297.1, on the reverse strand, counting down.
TGTTGCTGGGTTGGCTTTGTCCTTTCTCTTCATAAAAACATGATTTGGTGGGTTTTCCTCACCTTTTTCTTTTTTGTTTTTGTTTGTTTGTTTGTTTGTTTTGTGATACACAAACCTTTGGAATGTAATTCCTAAATTGAAAATTTACAAAGAATGTGAACAGTTGTAGTGTGGTCCTGAATGTCAGCATTCTTGTTTAGCATGTGCTCACTCAGCTGGCTAATGAGTAGAGTTCCCTGTATGCGTTCTGAAAATGAAATTATCCACTCAGTTTTGATGGGAAGCACTGTAAGTGAGAAGGTCAGAATTTTGTATTTTCACAAAATTAGGCTCAGTCTTATCACCATCACTGTGCTCAGACAAGTTACCCACTCTCAGGCTTTCAGGTGAAAATAGCGTCTCCTATCTAATAAGGGGCATTATGAGGGAAAACTCATAGGAATCGTGGAGAGGTGAATCCGCTACAGTGGTGGAGCTGTGCCATCACCTCAGAGAGGCTGTAATGCCAGTTGTGTTTTGAGCACCTAAACCACACTAACAGTAAAACACAATTCCCTCTGCTTTGAGGAAGTTGTATCTCCTCCTTTGAGAGCAAACTTATTCTCTCCCTGCATAAACCCAGTTACTCTTCCTAGGAATAAGGGAGGATATGGGGGACAGGCAAAGCCTGAACACTTCCTCCTGCTGCTCCAGTGTCGTCCTTGGCCAGCAGCTGGTGATGGAGAATACCTAAAAGATGACCCCCTACTCTCTGCAGGATAACCAGGCAAAGCAGAGTGACAAGGAATGAAAGCCTTTGCTTTTTTTTACTCCTTAAACAACCCAAGAAAAGTCATGACCCCTGAACCCCGTGGAGCTGGAAGCCACAGCTAGTAGCAGGAGAAGATGCACTGAAGAGAAGTGATCCATCTTCAGATGACAGCATGGCTTCCAGCAGTGTGAGCAGCTCTGCCATCAGGATCACAGCTCTAAGCTTCCAGAGACTTCACTGTGTTCTGCTAAATCAAAGGCTGAATGTTTGGAGCTCTCGGAGCAGAGGGAGCAGAAAGAGCCAAACAGCTGAAGATTTGTCATCTGCTTCCTGCTGAGGACAGGCCAGAGTGACCTGCAGAGGGAAGGGCAGCAGCTGGGAGAAGCAGTGGGGGACAGAAGTGAACCTTCCCAAGAGCAGGTGGGGGGACCATCCCTGTCTCCCTGGGCTGGATGCAACTCCTGTGTGTTTCCCAGGGCTCAGGGAGGCAGATTTATTTGGTGCTCACTGGTTAGCTTGATCATGAAATATTAAATGGATATTGACTGGGATTGAGAAGTGCATCAGGATTATTGAGCCAAGAGTTAAATACCTGCTGTTGCAAAAGCAAGCTAATACTTGTACAAGGGACCATTTGACCACTGTAACATTTGGTATGCATGTTGCTGCTTCCATTTTGGGTGTCTTCAGTTAAGTGTCCAAAGAACACATTCAGGGCAGATATATATATATGTATGTATATATTTTATATGTAAAAGGTAAGGACTTGTCAAGAAAAGAAAGAGTCAGGGGCTGGGACAAACGTAAGAAATACAGCAGTCACTGGTGTGCAAAAAGTTGTGAATGTGATAATAGTGAGCACAAAAAGAGATCCTTTTAACCGTCTCTCCTAAAATGGAGAATCTTTTCATTTCTATGTGGGACAAAACAATGCTCACACTAGATTTCGAGATCTCAGATACATCCTGTGGGACACCCCTGCTGCCCCACTGAGTGTGACATGTGGAGGAATCCAGGGAGCCTAAGGGAGAAGCCAGGATTTCATGAATGCCTCGTCAAGCACTGTTGTGTGCTGGATTAAGAAGATTGTGCCAGAACTTCCATAGCTGCAAGGAGCTAAAATGATCTCTCCTACATGGAATGGATGTTGAGCTTATCCATCTAGTAAATTAGAACATTATTAAGGAAATGATTACATGTGTTTCTATTTAGTTTTCATTCCATTCTCAGCTAGGATAATTGCATGTTCCTGAAAAACATTTTAAAACACTGTTTGAAAGGACAGGAATATTTTTTTTTGTATTGGTTTTTCCAGGGATTTAGTGTTGCTGATGAGAGCGAGGTGGTCCAGAGTTCCACATAAGAAGCTCATGTGCAGCTTTTATATGAATACTTTAAAATATTTGCTTGCAGGGAAAGCGAGTGCTTCATTAGGTCCTGTATCATATTATGTAGCTCTGCCTGTCTTAGATGCTGAATTCAAGGGTTCTTGTTCTGTCAGATTTGTGTAATATCCTAATGACTTATAATATAGATATTCTTATCATGGAGTGGTTTGGGTTGAAAGGGGCCTTAAAGATCATCTCATTCTTGATTTGGGTTTTTTTTATTTTCAGTAGATTTTTGTTCTTCTGCAGTTTGTTGTAGCATCATTTAAGTATTCTGTTCAGGTCAGTGTCCTGGTGACATCTTTATCTGCCACAATTAACATATATTATATTTAGAAAAAAGCTACATTTATGGTGTTATAATGTAGATATCATGGGATTTTATCTAACAAAATGGAGTTGAGGCCATGGATCTGCATTTATGGTCCTAGCTGTGCTTAGTATGCGTCAAGGTCACATGCCAGCATTTTGTTAAATTTAAACATTCTTACTGCATTTTCAAAAATATGAGGTAACTTTTGTGCTGAAAATTGTGGTTTATATTAGTGACAATAAGTGACTTCCTATTTAGCTCACATCCCAAACATGCCACTGCTGTACCTTTGACAGCGCAGCCACGTGGTGCTGCCATAGGAAGGGAGTGTCAGCACTTCTCTCCCAGCCTCCCTCCCTGAGTGGCTCAGAATTCAACTGTAAAATTTCATCCAAAGCAGAAGCTAAATGGGCCAGGTGTTAACACAATTTGAGGGGTTTACTTCTCATCAGCTGTTCCATTTAAGCAGAGCAGCTTTTTGCATGAAATACAATTTTCATTTCTGCAGATAGTGATAAAAACAAGCGCTGCGTCTTGTAAGCCTTGAAAAGCCAGTGCAGGGGCGTCCTGAAGTCACCAGGCACTAACATTCATCTTTAGCCTGCCTTTGCTGATCTAACCTTTGGGTGGGTTTCCTTTAAATGTCTGGCTTGTTTTGGGCAAACTTTTTATGGTGATGAGGGGCTGCTCAATTCTGAGTAATGAAGAGAGCAAAAGGCAATGTTTCACGTGCTTTCTCCTACTACCTGACCTCATCTTCTCCCTCTACTTGTACTTGCCCTGCTCTCGTGTCTGTGAGAGCTGCCATCTGCATAGCTGGGGTGGGGTTGTGCCTTCCAAAATGCTGTGCTGGGCAGAAGAGGGCAAAGGAGTGTCAGCTGCATGGTAAGAGGCAGGTTCACAAAGGTATTGCTGCTCCTAGTTCTGCTCAGGGCTAGGGAAGGTGCATTGGATTCATCCCAAAGAGAGGCAGTTCTACACTCCCAGAGTTCAGCAGCATCCCAAAGTCCAAAGGCATCTGCTTGTCTTGAAAGATCTTAGGAAAATTTGCTGTGGTAATTTTGAGTCCTTGCTCATTCTGCACACACAGTTCAAGTGATACGTGTTCCCCAGTGCTTTGCTGCCACAGCAAGTTTGTCTGTAGCATCATTTTGTACACTCTCTAGGGCAGGAAACCTCATTTCCTTTATTTCTTGCAGCTTTGTGCATATTTATGGGTAGACGGTTAATGATTCATAAAGATGAGCCAGTTTGCTTCTCTTGAAAATATTATTACCTCTTTTGATAATGAAAATAACCAAATAAACGATATTTCATGTTGAAAGGAAGATAATTCCTTCCGCTGCCATCCCTTTATCGCAGGTGTGCTCCATAACTGCAGTTGGGAAGAATTTGCCTTAGGAAGATTTCCCATAAATCTAATTAAAATAGGCTTGTATCATTTTTGAAGCAGTAATTCAACAATGCAGATAGTATAAGCACCATATGTCAGATAACATGAATCCTTTGGAAGTTTAAGATGGAAAGAAAGCTGAGCAGCAGAAATGAAACCCCTTAATGTCTCTTGGAAAAGGCATCATCTTACGAGACAGTGCAGTAAGTGGACAGTTTGCAGGGTAATTGCAAATCAGTGTGGGAAGCTCTGAGGCGTAGAAATGCTCCTCTCAGCACCATTGATCCAACCTAACAGTGCTGGTTCTCAGCACAATTAAGTCATAAACTTGAATGTACTCTGCATGTTTGAACCTGCCTCCAACTCTCCCCTGGCTGATGGCACACAGGTGCAGAGCAGCTGAGTACTGGAAAATTCCTGACCACTTATCCCATTACCTCTGCTGTTCCGTGCAGCCCTGAGCAAGGAGGTATTTTCTGCAAGGAGAAGTAAGAAAGCTTTCAGTCTTGTTTTAATACCATATTTTGCACTTAGTATTGAAGTCTGACGAATGAGTGCTGATTTAGAATTCCTTTCCACTTCCTGCCACAGCTTGCTCCATAAATCAGATGGATAGGACCTCAAATGGGATGAAGAGAAACAGGGCTCAGGAGTCACATAATGATAGGCAATGGGGGAATAAGCGTCACTGAATCTAGTGCTCATTTTTAATGTTTAGTTACATTCTAATGGAGTCTAGTGGAAATAAAAAATCAGATTAATATTCAGTCAGCAGCTATGAAAGATGTCTCTTTAACTATGTCATAGTTAAAATTTTACTGGCAAAATACGATCAGTGTAAAACTTACTGAGTAGCTAAAGTTTTCCAGCAGTTTAAGTAACGACATACCGTAATCAAGAGGATGCCGAACGATCTTAAATGAAGAGTGTGTTGTTTCTGCTTAAAAAATAATTTAGTAGCTCAGAGGCTTAGGGTTAGCTTCAAAAAACAGTCAATGCTTTCAGGCCTAAATTGCACACTCCGTGATAGAGCAGTCCTCTGGAAAATATAAAATGAAAAGAAATAATATGTCATTGTATGTAGAGATTGTCCTGATGAACTAAACATGAAATTTAGCAAAACGTTGAATGAATATCTTTGCTGGGAAATAGGTTGGCTTTAGGAGTTCTGCAAGAATTACCATTCTTTATTAAATGATTCCCTCAGGGGTTTTGGGGTTTTTTTTTTTGCAAGGAGTACTCTAAAAATACCTTTTTATCATATGGGGAAGCCAGCAGATTTGTAGATGTGTAGGGGTAGATCCTCTCAGTCAAACAGGATAGCCAAACTCATATCAGGAAAGGAGGAGTTGCACTAGATCTCACTTCCAGATTAATCTGTCACTTCAGAAAGAATGAAGCCGCATAGTGAGTCAAACGAAGATGGGAATTGATGGGAAGTTTTGTGCTTTAGCTGCCTCACTGAGAGACACCACAACCACCTTTCCCAGGACGGGGCTGGCACTAGTGACACTGCTGAAATAACGACATCTTACTATTAAAATTTCTGTATATTGGTTGAGATGCAAGGGAGGAAATCAGCCACGTGTGTATGCAGAGGGTTAAAATTGTAAAAATATGCACAGAAGAAGCAGGGGTGAGAAATTCAACATCTTTGCAGAACAGCCTTGAATGAAATGAATATCCCTTCAGCTCTGGAATCCAGTGCTTTGGTTTTCTTGGATCATGGCATTGGTTTCCTGAAGAGAACGTAGCATCAGGATCAGTTCCTAAAATTAAACTCTCTTGCGATTGAATAGATTAATTAATAATAAGGAAAGAGGAAAGCAAGAAGAAAATGAAAGAAACCCCATGTAATAGCATACCAAAAATATTAAATCTTCTCAACTGGTTGAGGACTGTTGCATGGTAATTGGCAAAATTATATACAGTATGATATATGTGTGCTTTCTTGTCCACCCTCTCTCTCTTTCATTCATCAAATTGCCTGTTCAGGCTTCAAATAAATAATTGAAATAGAAAAGCTAAGGCAGATCTGTAAAAACTGAATGAGCCTTTCAGACTCACAAAAGCTTGAAGTGCTGGAATTTTTTTCCGTGAAAGGGCTAAACATTAAGATCATGAACAAATCATTTTGTCCAACTAGTGTGAGCTTCAAACACACAGCTGCATGATCCAGGGAAGTGACATATCTTCAAAGAATAGAGCAGCCTAAGTGATGAAAATCAGCCTGCCAGCCTGCACACATTTACATGAGTGCTTACACTATCAGTCAGGCATTTCCTCTACACCCGTGGTTTTATTTAATGTGAACTATCAAGGATTATGAATGGACAGTTTGCACTGCATTTCCTCCCAGCTCCCAGCCGTGTGCTGTGAGCAGGACTTGGGCGCATCCAAGGTGCTCTCCTGGTCTCAGTGTGTGCCCTTTGGTGGGGGCTCTTTGCAGGGTCAGCAGGACCAGATCTGAAGCTGTGATGCTTAAAGCCTGTAAGGAGCTCTGTAGGAGCCACCCTGGTGTGTTTGGGACATGGAGAGACACGAGCTGGTGGCAGTGGGTGCTGCAGCGCTGTAGAGCCAGCTGGCCCTGCATCACAGCCCTCATGGAGCTGTGCACTGCAGTGCCAAACATGCCCACTGGGAATGCAGGAAACTGGCCACGGGAAGACTCGGGAATACAGCAGTGCAGTGTTACAGGCACAGGTGCACATATTCACCTGTAGGTTTCCAAGAGCCGTGTTGTTAAAAACCTTATCGGAGGTGTTGGACTCCAACCTGCAGTTCCCTCATGGTCTTCAGCTCTACCCGGCATGTCCAGTCCATCCTGGTCTTCAGAGTCCCACAGTGGGGAGGAATCCCTCAGGCAGACCTGAATGCTGGGAGAGCAGTAGGTTAGTGAGGAGGAAGAGGTAGTCTGGCCACAGGCTCCTGAAGTCTTGCTGTCACCCATCCCTGTGAGCCCACTGCACTCTCCCCCATCCAGAGCCCCGTGAGGCTGTCACACCTCCTGGTCTGGCCGATGTCCCACAGCGCTCACCACCAGCTACAGTTCAGCTCCTCAAGGAGTGAGTCAGTGAATTCCTTTGCCTGTTGTCATCAGGATGATGAACACACTTTGCCTGAGGGGACACAGAGCAGTATCAAGTTTGTGCCACCATCAGGAGCAGGATACTAGGCTGGATGAACTCCTCTCTCAACCTGTAGGGCCATTTTTATTGCATACTGATCATTTTGATCCCGAGCCAGCTATCCAGCAATTCACTCTGGCTCTGAGGACTTGTAGTACATTATCATAGACTTTGAAATTCATGCAGGGAAGATGTGATATTGCAAGTATAAATCAGGAGGTGACGATTCTCTTTTGGAAGGTCATGTTATGTGGGGCTGTGCTTTGCGTTTGGAAAGCCTCTAGCTTGAGAAGTTTGGTGTGTTTATTATTTTATGAAGAGCAGATGTTGTTTATCTCCTTTTTGTGCTTGACACCTCCAAGATTCAGAAGTGTTTTTTTAATTCTCTACTTGGGACAAAAACCTAGCCCTGCAAAGTCAGCCTTGCATTGCCAGACAGCGTTGTGGGAGCTTGTCAGGGAGGTATTTTGTAGCTGTGCCTGTGTAGTTCTGCATTTCCTTGATCCAGCCCTTCTCCTGCAGGAGTACGGAGGGCAGAGAGGTCCTCGTGAACCTTGATGTGAATGGCAGCAGAGTACAGGGGTCTGGATTGTGGCACTCGGGGTTGACATGACCAAAATTAGATGGTGTGGTTCTGTGCTTGTGGGAGGGAAGGGGAGGAGAGGAAATTTTGGGACATGGGGGAGAGGTCCAGTGAAACTCTCTGCATTGTCTGAATGGTACTTGTAAGAGAGAGGGAAAAAATCCTCTTCTCTCTGCCAGAGGCACTCTTGACCTACACAAACTGCAGGAGATCAGCCGCTGTCGGATGGCTGGGGGCAGAAGGCAGTGGTGTCCTGCAGCTCCCTGCCTGCTGCACAACAGGGCGAGGATAAACGCCGCCACGTGCAAAGATTAATGCTGCAATAAGAAAGCAAATGCTTCTGTAGGTAATTCACACAAGCCATAATGTGTCGTTTGCTTTGTGTTAGTGTCCCCTGAGCATTTCCTCCTTAACATCAGCTTTTTTGTTTTCTGATTAACTTTCTTGCCTGTCCGTGCTATATGACATGGGCACGTTTTTGGACAAGTATTCACAGTACGTTTCAGGATTGCTTAAGAGCTTAACTAAATCCTCCGAGTTCTGTGCACAGCCGGTGATGAAATAATCTGCTTAATTGCACAAATAAATAAAGCAGAAGTTTGGTTTAAAGATTAAGAACGTAAGTGATAGGAAATAGTGGATATGTCTGCCTATCTCTTTCTTTTCGGTGGGTTCTTGGTTCCCCCTCAGCTGTCTGTGATGGTCATGGTATTTGCTCTGGTATGGCTCATATTCCAGGTTTATGTCATCCGTTTTAATCATTAGGCCTTGCCCAGTATCACTGCCCAGTGAGATCACTTTAAAACATTTTAGTGAGGATGTGAGAGTGGGAGTTGTTACCGCATTTTGTTGGTTGGGTCTGCATTTCTCAGTTGCTTCCAAGACTGTGGTGCCCACAATTGTAACAGCGAGGACATGATCTGAGGATACTTCTTTATTCACTCATCTAAACCTGCCCTAATATCATTAGGGAACTTGGCCTTTGGTAAAGATAGGTGTCCTGATTCAGGGTAGGAGTTTTTCTTGAGGATAAAAGCCTCAATTTTAGCAAAAAATACTGACAGCAGAGAATTGTAGACAGAAGCCTGATGGCAGAGACACGTCTGTAATGCTCCGTCCACCTGATGATACTCAAGCTTTGTGGAACAATTTGCTGAAAATGAGGTGGTATTGCTGTGGTGTTAACCAGCCTGACATTCCTGGCTGATTAAAGCTTAGGAAAATCAGAGCAAGAGTTTTGGGCCATAATGGGAATGTGCTGCCCAAATTAACAAGAACCCCAGTAGGAACTTAGGAGGATTCCAGTAGATGTAGACAGTAAGTCGTGCTCCTTTACATTTTTATGGCAATGTCATTTTGCATACAGAATGATCTTCTTCGCATGCATGCCACTGTCTGTCATATTAATTTATTCTGGAGAAGTTGGAACTAAGAAGGAAACCATGTCTGAATGTGTTGCTAGAAGACATCAGTTGCTTTTGATGGAAAAAACTGAGTTAAACATAGTGTGCTAAACTGTGAGAAACAAATGTGACGTCTCCATAGAGGAGTGAATGGTTTCCATTAAGCTTGCTAAATCTGTCTTTCTCAGAATACCCAATATAACCTCATACACTCTTGATTTTAACAGGCTTTATTATACTGCATCTCAACTACATAAATATAAAACTAAAATATCTAAAATATTTAACAGATGTGGAACAGTAGAGAGAGACCTCTGTGGCATACAGTATGGGATTGGTCCAAATTAAATAGTGATCATGGACCATTAAATATTAAACTCCGTTCTGGAGGTAGATCATTATTCCTCACCTTACATTGGCCGTTCTGGCACTTAAACGAGAAATGAAAAAACTCTTGACTAATACAGTCTGTGAAAATGAGTAGCCTGAGAGTGGTTAGCTCTGATCTTGCAGGCTGCACTAACTTCCAAAGAGTTAAACGAGATTAAATCATGCTCCCAGTATCAGGTACACCACAGTTTAGAAGGCACTGTACAAAAGGGAGTTGTAGCACGAAAAAAGTTAACAAAGGCAGCAACTCCAGATCAGCACCCGAGCACTTCCACACTTTCACAGCTGAATAAAGGGACTTACAGTACATGTGAGAAGCAAACTGCAGTGATGGAGGCTTTGCAGGCGGCGACAGGAGGCAGAATAAAGTATCTGTGTGAGATCAGGTAAAGGGGGAAGAAATAACCCCAGAGTGGTGTGAGAGGGGAATGGAGACATATGCTCGTGAGAGCACAGCAGGGATGGGATGAATGTCTGAGGAGAAGCCCTAGGGTGTTTATCTAGGATATGTATTACTCATCAGAAGGGTGTGGGAGAAATAGGGAGGAGGGAGACTTCATGAAAATTATAGCAAAATATGGTTCAGTCAGTTTCCCATTCCTTACAAATAATAAGGGAAGTGAGCAGTGACTTGGTCTGCTCTACACTGGCCGTTTATTTTAAGTGTTAGATTACTACAGAGATAATATAGGCATGATTTATTATTAATATAAAATAAACATTTATGAAAGCTTTCTGCTCCAGTGGTAGTCCCACCCATGTTGTGACATAAATTCCCATTTTTGATAGACTACTGAGAAGAATCAGGGGGTATAATCAACTATTGCTGCATATTTCCCTGTATCAAGACCATTTAGAGACATCTTAAAAATGGGAACTTCTGAAAGAGGCCACTAATGTAAAACATCCACTGTAGATCCAAAGAAAGGATATAGAAAACATATGGATGTAGCCCATAGTAACAGTTTATTTGGAGGTAATAAACTGCCTTTTTCTAGGAAGCGTTAGAGTAGAGGATCTGTTGAAAGAAAACTCCCTGGCTGCTGGCTAATGAACAGAAGAGAGATAAACAAAATGTAATAAAATAGTAAAACACCACCTTACAATGTTTTATCAAACGTCATCATAACTGTTTTCATTCTTTTGTTAATATTCATTTTTTCATTACCCATTCTTAAACATTTAAATATCAGTGGCTCTAATATCTGACAAAAGACAAAACATTTCTTCATTACGAGACAAAGAATAGCTGATCAGCAAAGCACGCACCATGTTGAACACCTTCACAAATAGATCTGAGAGGCACAACAGATTGCAGCAATTAAAAAGTCTCTCAAACCCTTCAAAACACAGATACCTCAGCTGTGTGCTTCACATTAATCCAACCTCCTTGAAGATAAAATTCGACAAGAAAGTCCATCATTATGGTTCCATATTGCCATCTCTTTTAACAAAAACCAGCTGAAGTGAATAAGAATCAGGACACCATGTATTTAAATAATCACAACAAGACTTGCAGTATGTGTTGTAATGGTGCAATTGGTATAACTGGTATAACTCCACATTACCTGGAGTGTAATGTGTCAAATGAAGGGAGGTAAGAGGAAACGTGATTCATAAAAATGGGCACAATTAAGCACCATTCCCCTTATTAAAATTGCACTTACTTGTCTGGTGTGTACATACATTGCAATGGAGAGATGGTGAGATGAGACTTGAAAGAAAAACCCAGCATAAAAAAGAAAACAGAAAAAAACCACCTACCATCTGTACAGCAATAAAAGAACAAAAAGCAGGGGGATATCCTTTTAATTATTATGATTAATCATGTTTATTACAGATGGAATAAGGGACCAGCTAAGAACAGCCCTCTGTGCCGGCAGTAAATCCAAGAGAGTAGGCAGTCCCTGCAGAGCTTGCAAATACAGGAGCCCAGGTAAAGCTCTGGGGAGGGTGACAGAGAGCACAACAGAGAGCTTTATGGTGGAGGTGGATCTTAACACAATTCGCACAGTGGCTTTGCACCCACTTTGCTACGTAAAAAGGCTTGTAGCACCATTCTGTGTCCCTGTGAGTGCTGGTGACTGTGTCTCTGTGTTGAGCCCCATGACAGCATGGGGAGGGCTGGGGACTGAGGAAGGAAAATTTTTTGAGAGATGACCTTGAGTGAAATCGGTGTGCAGGCTTTGATTTGGTAGTCAGTCATTCAGGACATCAGAGTAATCGGGATGAATAGCGCTGGCCTGCCCCATAACTTACACACCAGCCAGGGAAAAGAGAGAGAGGGAGCATTAGTGCTGCTGAGCCTTTCCAGCTGCCTTAGATTTCCCTGCGGGTGTGTGCCCCCGCAGTTGTAATCACAGCCTATCACTGCGAGTCCTACCTGCCTGACAGTAAGAAGCATGGCCTTGGCTTTGAAGTTAAACTAAAGAGAGATTCCTTCTTTTTCATGCCTAATTTGGATCAGATGACCAAATACACAGCGGGGTTCTTGCTATACTTCATGTTATGTTTCAGCAGCTAAATATAGCTGTATTACCTCAGAAATACTTAAATGACCCAGACCAAACAACTCTCCCAGATACGGTAGTGGTGCCGGGGGAGACTGCTGTTCCTTTCCAGTTGGGTTACAGCCAGCACTGGTTTGTGTGGCTGCTGCCAGAGCAGCCAGCGCTCAGGGCTCAGCACAGCCATGTCTGAGCTCCAGGGAAGCAGAGGAAGCCACAATGCCAGAATGGTAAATTCTTCACAGTCTCTTTATGCCGTCTCTGCCTCGTATTTCGTGATTCATGGTTATGAAAAAGCCCAAGGCAGAATCAAGGCTCTGTAATATGATTGCTCAGGCATCAGGTGAGAAGACAAGGGGACGGGAGTCTGCCTTTGTTTGCTTATATCGTCCTTTGTCATCACAAATAATCGTTGCTCCCGGAGCTGCGTGTGAACACACCAACCTTGTGGGGTTGGAGGTACAGCGAGCGAGGCTGTTGTGAGCTGGTGGAAATGACAACGCCACAACTCATTCTTCACTGCAGTGGGAGCGCCTTGCCAGGAAGGAAAATTGACAGGCTCTGTGTTTGCTGTCAGTTCTAAAATCTGGGACCTCTCACCCTGAGCTTTTTGTTTTGAAGCAACAGCTTATCCAGGTGCGTTTCCTGGTACTTGCTGCCGTCTCAGGCTGCAGTTAAGTGGGAGCAAAGCAGGACATTGGTACAGAACCAGCACTTGATGCAGTCATACCTCACCTCTCACTCAGAGGAGGCTGGAGGCAGCACGGAGCCAGGGCTGGCAGGGCAGGTACCCCACATAGGGTGCTTGACAAGCAGAATACAAGCTTTCCTAGAGCCATCTTACCTTGAATAACATCCCTGTCCTTGCAAATGCGTGAGCTTTTCCAGCCCACATTTCTCCCTTAGAGCGCTGTATTGCTGACAAGCTCATCTAGGAGTTCCCAGACAGTGGGGAGTCTTGCTGGTGGTCAGTGGTGAGATCCCTGGGGTTGATTCCTCCTTGTTTCCGCTGAGAATCCCTGCATAAAGGAAGATTCTGAGCGGTATAAAAGCTGTGAGAGTGCAAAATGAAAAGGCAGGCCAGCCTTATTCTCCAGAGCTCTAAGGCAGGGAAGAGACACAGGTGAGAGGATGGAACAGTCCTTGCAGGCCTTCAGTGTGTATCTGCTGGGCAGAGCTGCTGCAGTCCACCAGGGAGTGGTTTCCAGGGGAAGAAGAGCTTCCACATGTGAAACCTAATGATACATTCAAACAGAAGTGACCAAGAATCCTCATGCTCAGCTGAAAGAATGACTGCACTTAGGCAGGAAAGAGGATGCTGTTCCATGAGAAGGCAAAAATGAGGGGGTGGGTCACAAGTAAGCAGTGAAGAGGAACTGGCAAGAAAGATTAAATGCAAATGAAATAGAGAGCATCTTGCTGAGAAGGGGGAAAACAATATCAGTAGAATGATTTGTTTTTCATTGACTGTCTTACAGTGGTAATTTTCAGGTCATTTTTCTGGGCTTCCACCTATTCCAAACTAGGTCTTAACAATAATAGAAGCCAGTTCCAGTCCAGAATTCTCTCTTGTCTTTAGCAGAGCTGACGTCTTTTCTTTGCTTCTTTTGGACACTGCTTGAAATTTAGGGGAGGTCTATAGAGCTGTAGAAGAGTAGAATCTAATTTAGACCCATCAATGGAGAAAATAGGATGATTGTTTTAATTAAATAAAGAATTATATTTTTGGTGAAATAAAAAATGGAATAGAGAAACTTCAGAAATCTCAGAAGATACGTCAGTGGAAATTATTCTGTTTGATTAAGTGGGAACTTAGTCACTTGTCAAGAAAACATTCTGAATTAATAAGTATAAAATATAAGTGTAAAACATCAGAGCAAATGATGGTTGCTTGGATGTGCTGAAATGGCTTAAATGAGTCCTGCAGTAAGGTGCAGGTAGCACAAGTCTGGAGTCCTGTTCTGAACATTCCTGTTCTCTCCCTGGAAATATCAGTTCCTTTATATAGTGTGAATGAGAGATAAAGACAGACTTTCAAAGCCACTTTACATCTCTGGTAAATGTGGGCCAGTTCCCAGCTCTGAATTATAGGATATCCAGCATAGGAGAATGCAGTTATCAATTTCCCCAGTGCACCACGAGAGAGCTTTTGATCTTTGTGATCAGATTATCTTGTTAGTGGCTCTCAAAAGGCAGTAGGAGCAGATGATATTCCGTGAAGACCGATGCATTGACCTTTTTCCACTTACTGTGCCTGTTCTGTGCCTGAACAGAATTTAAACCTGTGAGGGGAAAAGCAAAGCTGCATCAGACAAAGAACTCTTCCTGCTCTCCAGAAATTTCACTGGTGATCTGCCAAGCGCAGTTGGTTGTTTGCCCTTACGATGTGTTTTAACCTGATTTCATAAACAAACACGGCTTATGTAATGTGCTCTGCTGTGTCCCTGCCTCTCAGCCTTGCCACTCCCGCTGTATCTTTTCTACTCTCTAGCCAATTTTAATCAAATTTAAGAGATCCTGAGTTCTGTGAGGAGAGAGACTCACTGAGAAAAACACAGTATTGTGAACTCAATCTTTGTGACAGCACAGAACCTCCATTGAAGCCATCATTGAAAAGCTGTAGGAAAAACTATAAGAAAAAAGCTGCAGTGCCAGCTGCTGCTTGCAGAAGTATATTTCCTTCTCTCTTCTTCCCTTTTTAAATAAAAATGATTTAGCAAAAGCATTCAATCATGTCCTCAGATGTTACCATGAAACCATGGGAGTACAACATCTGGAAAGAGAGTCTTTTCTTCTGACAGACTTATGCAACATGAAACGCATTTGTCTGTTCTGTTACAACGCCATGCTTTCCCAAACAGAAAAAATCTGGGCTGGCCCTTCATGTGGAATAAACTGGAGCAGCTCCACAGAATTCAGTTTGCTGATTCATAGCACCGTAGGCTCCAATCCTTTATTTTCTCTTTCTTTTCCTGTACATGTGGCACTTTCTAAATAATACAACATATTTATAATATTCAAGATTTCAGAGAAGTGTTCGGGCCCTGAGACAGTGGGATTATTTTTATATGTGGGTTTGGGTTGCATTGTCATTAAAGCTAGTTAGCTTATGTAATAAATAACTGGTGATTTAACTCCCAACATTGGTACATGTTAAATGGATGACAAACATCATTACCCGTCTTCTTACCATATTTTCCATACTTCATTCCATATTGTATTTTAGTGCTTTGTTGCTGTGATTTAGTATGGAGGAGCCTAAGCAGATCCCTGCTTCTGTCATGTTGTAACACGAAACGTCAAATCCAAAGCCTGGGTCCATTGAGCACTACCAAGTAATGAGAGACTTTGATTGTTCACAAGTCTTTCCAATGAAATGTCAACTTTTCATACTATGAAAATGATGTTCCCCAACATAGAGCTTGAAAACAGATAATTATCCAAGAACATGAAACAGAATTAACATGCACTGGAGCATGTCATGAACATTTCCCTCAGCAAATAACAAAGGTAATTGCTGTCAGAGTACAAAGCAAGGAGGAAGGCTGGCTCTGTTCCTTAGACAATTTAGATTGGCCACTGTTTACTCACTTAGCCCATAAAAACATGCAGCCTATCAGAAGGGTGCCATTGCAGGGCTGATGGAGTGTGACCAGCCTGCTGATTGCGGGCACTTCTCATTTCACACTTCCCAAGTCTGATCAGGCAGAAGGTCCTTGGCTATTATTAGACATCTAAGCCCTGATGAGTCAGAGCTCGTTTGTAAACCATGTTAAGCCCCAGTAATAATTAATACATTTTTTGAACCACATTTTGACTTCAGGCACAATTAAGAGGCTTCATTCTTAGCCTAGAGGAAAGAATGGACATAATTTGCGAGGTGGACACAATTTTCCCATATAGAAATCAGAGAAGCAAGTCAAAAACCCACTCCTAATTGCTAATGGGGGTAGTTCTGGTTTGTGATTTTACAAATCAATTTTCTAATATTAGAAACCAGTGGAGTGTAGAGATACAGGTTAGAAGTCTGGAAGAGACCTTCTGAAATACCACAAGTAGCTCGCTGACATCACAGGCAACTCTCCTCACAGATTTATTCAGCCAGGTCTTGCATATGCTTGAGAATTTTTATCCCCACCTTCCTCGTGGCAGGCTGCTCCCAAAACCCATCACTCTGATAGTTAAAATGCTTGTTTCCACCTTTTTTTTCCTATGCTTTTTTTATTCTTGGAGATGTCTCTGCATTTAAGGGAAAGACGAGATACCTTTTACCAACAACGACCAGATTCTCCCAGTCATCTTTGGGCCATGGTCTTTTCAGGGAAGGCTCTTAGTATATTGTATCTATACAAAACTTGGAATTTGAGCCATACTGTAGTGAATATCATGCACAGACAGCTGAGGGGGAAGCAAGAACCCACTGAAAAGAGACAGACATACCTACTATTTCGTATCATTTACATTCTTAATCTTTAAACCAAACTTCTTCTTTATTTATGTCATTCTCACTGCCTTGTGCACTCACAAGCACTCACAGCAACTCTCTGCCTCTGAAGCTGTTGTATGAAACAGACTCTGTCCCAAATAATGAACTATTTTGAAGGGTCAAAGGTCTTTTGTAAGCAGGTTTTGTTTTTGGGAAAGAGTACACTACACTTTCTAAAGGTGAATTTTTTTTCCCCAGAATGAACTATTTTGAAGAGTCAAAGGTCTTTTGTAAGCAACTACTACCTGTTCTTCACCAATAATTGTTTATGTTGCATTTTTATTACAATTTTATTGCAATTGTTTACCTTTTTTTTTACCTTAACAAGATGCAGAGAGTCTTCAATTTAACACGACAGATTTTTTAGCCATATGCTGTCTTTTCAAACTACATGTACTGCAGCTTAAAAAGCCAGTTATGTTTTTGGGCAACACTACACTACATTTTCTGTCTAAAGGTGAAATTCATACCTGTGACAGGGAGTAACCCAACATCTATGTGTGAGTTATGCATATGAGATACCGGATCAGAAGGAATTTCTTTAGTGCATCACATAATACCGAAAAGTTACAGCCCAACACCGAGACAAGACATCGAGGGGAGGTGTCTGCTTCTTCCTTGCCCCAATTGACTTGCTGAATTTAAATCAGATTTTCTTTCTTCTCTTTAAACGTTTGTTTAAGCAGATTGTTAACTAGAATAAGCTCGGTTTTTCTAATTTGTGCTGACTTTACATCAGTCACAATTAATACTTTCTGGGTGACAGTTCACCCAAACTGTTACTATGAAGCTCTTGCTAATGGCGATAAGATTGTGAGTTCGCACTCTTGTTGCTCTTTCACAGTGGAATTGGTAAATATGAGAACATATGTAGCTTGTGTAATTTAATTCGGTGAATATTAAGCTGCTCCTGGTGCTAGCACTCTCCTAGAAACAAGCTCACCTTGAATAAGCAGTTGGAAAACAGAAACCATAAATTACGAAAATAGAAGCATTAATTGTGCAGTATAAGAAAGTGAATCTCTAAAAACCATCTTTACATTCCTGCTAAAACATTTGTAATCCAACCAGAAAGAAAGAAATACTTGTAGCTGCTTTGCTGTGGGGTGTGGATCTGCAGTGGACTATCCAGGAAATCAGAGAGATACAGCCAGATTAGAGGAAGGACCCAGAGGAGAAATGAAAAGTAGTCAAAGATAAGTGTGTATGTGGATTCGTAGGTATCCAGTGTGTCATCTGGCAATAAAAATATCATGAAGAGGGTAACGAGTCAATCTGCATAAACCAGGAGAACAAAAAGGAATCACAGGTAGAGACAGACTTGGGCAAACACAAAGCCTCAATGACAGAGGATTGGAAAGTGTGTGTGGAGAAGCTAGAGCTCTAAAATTAGGAGGAAAACATATAGAGAAAATAAAGGAATGTTTGCAAGAAACTTCCACTGAAACCATAAGGATCTAAAGCCATTGTAGGAATACAGATGCTGTTTCTGAAAGCAGTAATTTAGTGATTTGGTGTGAATAAGAGCAAGTCAAAACAAATAAAAGCACCAATTCCGACAGCTTTTTGGCTTTAAAAAGTTGGATAAAGTCAGAAAACAAGTCCTGACCTTCCCAAAAGATGTGCAGCTCATACTGAAGATGCTCAGAAACAGTGGGAGGGTTGGTCAAATAATTGACATACTTGGAACAAAATAATTCTAGAATGAAGCAGAAGATGAAAAACAACACATAATAGACATTAGAAGCAGCTGTGTCATTTCCCCTGCCACATGTAGTGATCCTAAGGAAACTTTCTGTTAACTGTGACCCTCCTGCTGCTGGATCTTGTAAGCCTGTCCTGCTCAACCAGAAGTTTGTGCAGTTTATCCAGAAGGTGGCTCCATGGGGAGCTGCAATGTCACAAACCAATGCAGAGAGGGTAGGGTTATTCTGAGAAACGTGATGGGAGAAAAAATCAAAAAAATTATCAAAAATGGAAAAAGAAATTTGAAATTGCTATGTGTAGCTTGAGTGGAGATACACTGACGCAGAGGGCAAAAGAAAGGTGTCAGGCCCCACTTTCTGAGACTTGCACTTTGCACGTTTCCATGTGCTTGAAGAGAGCCTTCCCCCTCAGAGAGTGTGTGTGTGTATATATATATATATGTATATTTATATATGCTGGGAGCATTGGCATAGACAATAAATACAAATATCAGCGTATGTAAATGTGAGGTGCTTAGGCTGGAGAGAAAACCACAGAACAAAGGAATCCACCAGTGTTGGTCCAGTTCCCAAGCTGAAAAGGTCTAGTCTGGAGGGACGTGAATAAAATTCTAAAGCCATTGTCAGCCCGTAACTGTGTCCCATAAATTATGTATAGCTGTTCAGTTAAATTGCTGTAATGCGTCCAGGTGACTTGTAAAGCAGGATGTGTCATGCAAAGGTTATTGTAAGGATCTGAATAAACACAGCAGAAGGAAGGCTGGGGGCGTTGGTTGCTACAGAAGGTTGGATGTCTGTTCCCTTCAGCTAAAAAGGGGATTTAGGAGTTATTTCCTTGAGTTGTACAACTTCCTGAAGAAACTAGAAGGGGATAATGCATCAGGCCTTTTTGGGTGTCTGTGAAATAGAGATGAAGGAAGAACAAACCAGAGAAAATGTCTGACAAAATTGAAGCTAAATAAGTTTATTTTCCTTACTTATGTTGTAATATATTAGTGCTAGATAACATGAAAAGAAGAAACAAAAGCAACTGCCAAATGCTTTTATAAAGGAGCTAAGAGCATATGTGGAGGAAAATTAACCATAAATGTTATCTCTGAGGAGAGGTCCCACTTGGAATAAGCTTATATATGGCAGTTATGTCTAAAATTTGTTATGTTGCTATTGTTTTGTGAAATGACAGAACATCTGCTCAGTCACAAGGCACCAGTAAAATGCAGCTTTATGCCTAAAGCAGTATGTCAGTTCCTAACAAAAAATGTATATAACAGGCCAAAAACAAAGGCACATTGTCTTTTCCAGTTGTAGTCATTTCTGACCTAATAATGGCTTAGAAAGGATTTTTTATTTTTAAATAAATGAATGGAAGGATTGAGTCATTTATGACTCTTTTCAAGATTAGGCTTTGTGCATTATTTGTGCATAAGCTGGCAAAATGCTTTGTCTCTGCAAATAATATTTATGTCACTAGAGCACTTTTAAAAAGGCAGCTGCTTGTAAGTACCTTGAGAAAAGATCATGCTTAGCTTACAATTTTTAAGTGCAGTGTATAATCAGCTGATTTTTCCTCCCACTGGAAACAGCAGCAAGTGATACATGTGCTCCTATGGCGAGTGGACACAAGTCACATTTCACCTCAAAGCTGACTTTTCAGAGGGAAAAAGCATTCACAGTGCAATCTGTCATGTAGAAAACTAGTTAACAAATCCCTCAGGAACAATTATTCTATGGAATTTGTCTCTGAATATTCCAAGCACACAACTTTTAGTGGCTTTATTCAAAGAATATTTTCATTGTTGTGTTCACTGACCTGAGAAGTCTGAAACTGTGGTGTAAAATACAGTTTTAAAACCTATTTTCTGATGAAATGAGGTTATTATGCTACAGCTGTAATTCATCCCCTCGGATACACATGCATATATGACCCCTCAGAAAATAGACTGATCAATGAAACAGATAGAAATTGGCACCTTTTTATACAATGGTTTTCATTGAGTGAAACAGTTATTATTTAATTAAGGTGTGGAAGTATTCACGTGGAACATGGCTTCATGAAAAACCATGAGAGTGAATTTGTATTCTGTCACACATGTGTTCAGAGTGAGAATCAGGGTTAGACTCATTGTGGAGGGCTCAGGGGTTGTGTGTCACGGCCTCTCTGAAGCCTCTGAAGTCTGAAGGGCTCTTTCATGTGACTGGGAATGCGTGTGCTACATCATGAAGTATTAATCGGGGAGAAAGGCAGGAGCCACTCTCCTATGAATTCTTTCTTCTCCAGAAAACCTTATGTCAGCAGAACTTTTTTTTTTTTAATGTCACTTAAGGTTGAGACCTTTGCTGGAATAAATAAAATCCATGCAGGAGAGTCATCTGTGTCTGACTCAGAGCTGAATAGTAATATGTGATTTTTACCTTTCAGCTGAGTCAGATACAGATACTAAAACTTTCCCACAGAAGCAGTATGTAGTTTCTCAGAAACCCTTCAGAGGTTTATGAACCCGATCCAAAGCTTATTGCAGTTGGGAAAATTCCTGATTTGAGTCAGTTTCCAGTTGGACTGTACAAATCTTACTGATCTATTTATATAACCTTTTCAAGAGGGAAAAAAAATGATCTTTCACATATGGCAAAAACTTGAAGACTTAATTTGTAAGCTGTTAAGATTCTAGTATTCCCTGGAATCTTAGGCAGCAGGTATCTGGTGCTTTGTGAAGGTAAAGGCACAAGCTCCAGGGCCCAGCCTGAAATTCATTGCAATTATTTAACCAAGGCATCAGTTCTCAGCACCAGAACAGGGCACTCCCAGGCAGGAGCTGTTGTGCAGAGTTGCCAGAGGTGGCTGGATGGCATCGTTTGTCAGCTGGCAGGGAAAGAGTCACCAAAATAAGGAGGTTTTAAGAGTGGCTCTTACGCAATGATAGAAATGCTACAGCTGACTCCAATCTCTGCTCCTGGTGTTCAATACAGGCAAGGGAGTGTGGTTCTCCCTACAGTCATCTGGGGAGGCAGGGAGATTTGTGCTTGGTGGCAGAGGCCTGGAGAATTGTTGGGCGGTGTTTTAACAGACCTGTGTCTGCCAGGCTGTCTGTGAAGATGACCTGAACCTTCAGGTGACCTCCGGGTCATCTGCTGGGGCCCTCCCAGTGCCACAGCCACAAAGTACAGCAGGCAATCCCTGCCCATAACCACTCCCTGGACCCAGAGACTAAAAAGTAATGGTTAATGTCGTCCATTATGATCTTCTAAAGCCTCCACCATCCCAGTCCAACCTGATGCAGTCTGTGCTACTTTGGTGCAGTCTCAGGCCTTTGAGACAGGTTTCTATTATTCTTTGAAAAAGAAGAGATTGGGACGTGCTGGCATGAGCTTTGCTATCGCACTGAAACATGGATCTCACTGAAGTCCTGTGGCAGTAGCCAAAGGACAGCTGTGCCTTCAGAATCTGGAAAAGAGAAGGATGGTGGGTCACAAGTCACTATGAAATGGTGGCATTGCCTGCTCAACAGAGATGCCCGATGTGTCTGGAGCTCCTCACTGAAGCGGCTGCACTATTCCATCTCCCGGAATGGGTTTATTTATAGATAAACCGTTACTGATGCACAAAGTCAGGCTCTGGTCCTTTGTTCTGGGTGAGTGGTAGCCACAGGACATAAAAGCTGTGTTGTGAAGAGGCTGGGAAAGGGTATCCAAGGTAAAAAGGGTTGGTAGGTCGCACCTGAGTTGATGCGAAGTAGTCATGGTGAACCTGGATATCAGTGCTCTGGGTAATTTGGTGGCTCTCTCTGCTGACGAGCCAAGAAAAGGCTGGATGCACCTTCAGAGATACAGAGGAGATGCAGATCTGGGCTACAGCTCCTCTCTTGCTGCAGGGAAGGCACTAGAACCCAGAAATGCTGCAGTGCACCATGCTGGAAAGCTCAGCTTCCTCCTTGAAGGTGGGGCCCACTTGATTCAAGTATTACTTGTTTTGAGCAGAGGTCAGGATTTGAGCTGTGGGCAATGAATGAAATCAAATTTTTTAAAAGAAGGAGTGCCTTAACAGGCAGGAAACATTTCTGCTCTGACTGGCAAACAGTCATTAAAAGCCTTTATTAAATTTTGTGTCTGTTCTGTTTGCCACTTAGCCATTTCTTTTCATTCTGAAGAATTATAACTAAGAATGAATGAGTCTTTTCTAATATAGTCAGGACACAATAAATTTGTGAAAGAACCAAGGTATCTTTCCCCCTCATAGGCAAAATTTTCCAATTGTTTAACAAAATGTTGTTTTGTATTGCCATGACATCAGTCTTCATGGCTGTGAATAACAAGGCTCAACATTAAGCAACTTGTTTATAAAAAAGTCATGCAGTAACAATTAGAGAGTGTTCAGTGTGCTTCCCCACTCAAGTCCATACCCTCTCCTCCCACTTACTGATCTTCCCACTGTACTGTGGAGTTATTTGTGTCTTCAGAAGGAGCAAACTGATCTCTTCAGCGAAAGGCTGTAAAATTTCCTGAGTTCTGCTATGCAGAAGTTGGCATCTATTGTTCCACAGAACCTGATCTCTGCTGCACTGCTCCAAGCATTTCTCAGCCCCGGAGTGGACGATGGCAGCTCCCAGCATCTGAAGAAGAAGGAGACTGTGACACAAAGCTTCCCACTACAGAGAAATTGCTGCATCCATCACTATCCTCTCAGCCCAGTTAATACAGTTGTATTAGCCCTGTGCTCCAGTTCACCCACAGCTCCCAGAACACCTCTTTTTTAGTGTTTGAATCTCCCGAGTGTTACATTTCAAAATACATTTTGCTCAGTACCAAGAATAATCAGTCCTCTGGGATGCAGCAGATCACAAAGCCTGAAATGGATCTGGAATACTTTAGGAGGAAGATACTTGTGATGAAGGGTATTGGATAGATCCACAATCTGACAGCAGTGTGGAGTCTTTGAGAGCAGTACAAAGTCTTTCCATTTGGTCGCTGCTCCTCAGGTGTGGGGGAAAGGTTCAGGCTTCTCCTGGACCATCGTTACTTGATGCATATTTGCCTTATAACACAGTTTATTAGTCTAAGCCATTTGGGGTTTTCTTTAGCTAGGTAGTTCTGCTCTTGGTGTGCCCTGCACAGGCTGGGTTTAGATTCCCAAGAAAATGGGATTTTTCATCTTCTGGGACTACCAGTGAGCTGAAAAATCATTTATTTCCACAGTGCTAATAGTAGGCAGCTGTTTGTGGTGACAGCAGGAGAAAGAGTTATCTAAAGATCAGAAAGCTGAGTTTCGGCGGTAAACATGTTGTTAGAGCAAGCATGACCTAGTATGACATATTTAGATGTATTTTAGAAAAGGTTTTCTTATTCTGTGCTCAGTCCTAGAAATATATTTCAAGTGAAATCTAATTAACAACTTGCAGTTGGTACAGGCATCTTAAATGGCAGCATCTTAAAAGTCATATCCAGAGACAAGGTCTCCGAGTGACCAAGCCCATCATGAAAAGTAGCAAATACCCTCACCTGTGAGGTATATCATGGTCTTTAACTGTAAATCACTCAAAACAAGTACTTGGACAGCTGGCAGATTGTGCCATCATTAACAAGTGTTCTTCAAACTGTGTTTGGGAAAGGAAAAGCTGTAGGAACAGCACTCCCTGTGGTGGTACTGGTAGATGTGATGTTTTCAATTAAAAGTTTGATAAGTGCCACTGGTCATCTAGGGTGGAGAACATTTGATTTTATAATCTGTTATTCCAAAATATTTGAATGCCATTGCCAGAAACAGCCTCCAACTTGAGGAGCTGCTCTTGAAAGTACATGAGAAAGTATTTGTTGCTTTACAAACCGTGTCGCCAGGGGTGGGAACTGTGTGAGTAGTCTGACCGTTGTTGGTTTGTCTCTTCTTCCATTTTAGCTGGATGCTGAGAAGGCAAAATTGAAGCTGGAGAGATGGGGTCCCCGAGATGCTGGCAGTGGGGGTGGACGGAGTGAGGAGATGGAGTCAAGTGGAGATTGTGATGATGAGGATGGCTGCCAAGGATCCGGGGACAGGATGCACACAGCAGGTAAATACAGCTTCTGTGGGCACTTAGAGAGCTTAGAAATTCATGTGTCACAATTAGGTGGACTTACACTGCTTGAATTGCTGTCAAAATCCTACTAAATTCAAAGGATTTGAATCTTAATCTGTGAAGAGCTGCAGTAAAAATAGAATGATAGAGACACTAACCCAATGGAATTTAACACTTGGCATGCAGATAAAAGACTTAAATGTAGAATGAATAATGTCTGCAATGAAATCTGGATCACAGGAATACTGACAAGCCTTCCTAGATAATGTGGGCTCTTCAGATAAATAGAAAATTGATGACCTTATAGAGTATGTTAAGTATTAACATAAACATTTATTTATTGCATAATGATACTGAAGGATGATCCAGAGTTGGCTGAAAGTATATATTCTTGAAAAAAACATAGGAAATGCTGTGGGGTTTTTCCCTACTGGTGAGCTGCTGGTTAAATGAAATTTCTTGATAGTCTCAGATATTGCATTCTGCAATATTTATTCATTAAATTACTTGGATAATATGTCATCAAGTGTAGAATCAGCTTCAGAATCCAACAACTTCCACCAACATACTGGCAATATAATATATAGTTAAATCCTTTCAGTAACTTAATAAGAAGTAAGATATTGCTAAATACTTGATATTATTGGTTTGCCTCATCTCTAAGTTCTGATTAATTTTAGCTCACCAAAATATAACTGGTTTAATTTACCATGGTGTGTGTAAATATAATGTGGATTGGATTGTAAATACATGAAATAGAAGTGTAAGAGTGTTGAAAGCGACGTTCATTGAGATGGCTGGAGCTCAGGTAGGTTTTAAACTGCTGCTTGGTTCTGCTGAGATAAACAAACGGCTTTTCCTTTTCCCTTTGCCACTGAGTGGAGAGGGGGAAGAGATGTCCCATACTCAGGTAAGATTTGCAAACATGCTGTGATTAGCCTGTGGTCAAGACTTCAGTTGTCCCTATTGTGAATATTTGTTCGGGAAAACCAAGCTTAAAGATGTACTTTGAAGTGTGTGCAAAGTGTTACAGGTAATTTGCAGTACCAGCTTAAAAATACTTGAATTTTAGTTTGCACTGATGGCCTGTATGATCAAGGTATCATCACATAGGGACACTGTTTTTAAAAATTAAGTAATTACAACGGACAGATCAAACAGAGATTTTCACCATCTACTCGCCAGTATTTTTGAACAGAGGAGTTTTGATACAATGTTATTTTAAAACTGCTTGCTTAACTTTTTTATTGTTTACTGTATTTCGTCCATAAGAAAAGAAAAGACTTTCAGATGTTTTAGACCCTGGGGATTTAGGAAGATAAATACTGTAATATGATTTCCTCTCTGTGTGGAGTAACAGAAACAAAAGCCAGGTGCTAGGCAGTCTTCAATGAACAATCAAACTATTAGTACACCATTTGGAGAGGATGTGTATCCATGCTTCCATGGACAATGGCGGAGTTCAAAAATGAAAACTCGAATACTTTCAAGACTTGACTTTCATCTGGCTGTAATAATGGAGAGCTACTTAATGTCACTTTTTCTCCTTTTTTGCAATCTATTTAATTACAATACTTTATATTTTAATAAAGTATTAATCATCCTGGATTTAAAAGAATTATATTTATATAACTGGCTGTTTCAGAATTTAGCAGGGTGTATATCCAATTAAAACTGTAATTACAATAAATTTTAGAAAATGGTATTGATTCATAACAGAAGAATAAGTATTTCATTGTGTGACAATAGTAATGCTCTATCATAATTAGCTTTAAAATATTGTACTGTATACAAGCCACTAGCAGTAAATCTCTTTTCCATATCTGGATACAATTAAGAGATAAAATGCAGTAATCTCATTATGGAGCTGCTTGGCTTTAATAGAATGTAAAAGAAAAACAAACATTAGATTAGTTGAATTTCCTCTTGCTGCATGTCTTTGAGATGATGTTGGCAGTTGTACAGCCTGTGAACTTGTATTTCCTAAGCTTAAAACCCATCCAGTACGTGTAAGCATTGTTTTGTGGAAGTGGAACATGGCAACATTGCCTGTTCCCTGCTTGCCTGGAAATTGAGTCGTGAATTGGCACTAAAGCTAATCTCCGATTGAGCCCTGATTTGAAGCATGGTGAAGTCAGTGGGAATGTCCTTACAGGTGTGGGCGAGACACAAATGAGAGCTGTAAAATGCCACCGAGCTCTTCAGGACATGTTGGAGCACGGAGTCATACAGCAGAGCAAAAAGAATAAAAAAGGAATAAAAGCCTTTCCAAACACAGACTTTCTGGCAGAGCAGTCATGCTTTTAACAACAGGCCCATGAAAAACAGAGGAAAGTATTTCAATGTCAATCTCTAAAATGCGGAATTGAGAATGTAGAAAATATGTACTACATCTGTCATTTATTCAAAACCTATATGAAAATTATATTTACTGCTCTATGTGTTGAGAGCATTGCAAAAGACTGAGATTGCTTTTAGTTTTTGAAAACCTACCAAATGCTCATTTCTTTCCATCTCCCAGAAAAAAAACCCCTTTTCCTTACTGATAAATGGCCAGCATTTCATCAGTATATGGGTTAGCACCATGAAACATTTCTGTTCATAGCTATTAGCAAAGGTCTCCTCAGACAGGGTCCATTGCTGTCTCCCCGTGTTGCTTTTCCAAGCTGCTAACAGAGGGCTGGGCTCCTGGGTTTTACATTTCAGTATGTCCTGAGTGGGTGAACCCAGATGTGATTCTGTGTGTGTGTATTCCAGCCAGGTCATTGTATATACCCTTTTCCCTCTGTCACTTTTTTATTCCCTTTTGGTTGGGGATTGCTGTCTCTGTAGTTCAGCTCATCCTGCAATGGACAGTATAATCCTGTCCTTTTGTTTGTCACCTTCTAGCCTTTGAGACTCATGCCTTCATATCAGTTAATTATTTTATTTTATGTCTATAATTAAGATAGATGGCTATCTATTAGCTAGTGCTGGCTTTTTGTTTATCTTTGTTGCAAATAAGTCTTTGCTTGACACATTCAATATTACCTGAAAAGATGAACACTTCTTTAATGATAATGGCTTAATTATCTGTTCTATATCATGTGTGTTTATCCAGATGATTTTATATGAACAAGATAAATTCTCAGGAAACCAGCATTATCTTCAAAAATTATGGATGGTAGAAGATGCTTTATAGTGTTGTATTCTCACAGGCCGTACCAATTACCATGAGTATCTCTTCTTGGGGAAAGCTGTGGGAACAGCAGTTTCTCAAGCAGGCCCATGTGTTACTTGTTGGCAAGTACCAACTTTTTAATGGCAACATCTGTGAATCATCTTTGAACAAAGCTTTGTTAGGAGAGATTTAAGAAGAGGACGGCAAGCCATATAAATCTTGAGTGTGGATGGGGAAGTTGCTCTGTGGTTTGCCCTGCTGCAGACCTGCATGTTTCTAGGCAGAAGGGCAAAGCAGCATCTCAGGATGAGCCTTGCTGAGCCCAGCCTGCTCACAGAACCACAGTCTCATGTGGACCTGATCGCAGCGTGAGTCCACTGGTGTAAGTCCGTGTTCTTCAGCCCTTACATGAAGGTGGTGGTGCTGGAGAAGAGCAGGGATTGCTCAGTGCCCTGCAGGTTTGAGGGAGAGGGATGAGTGTCCTGCTGCTCACGAAAGGAGAGCAGCAACAGATTCACACTGTGCCCTGCCTCCGCTGTTCAGAGAAGGAAAATGTTTTGGCCTGTTTGGTGAAAAGTGGGAAGGAAGCTTGTGCAAGGAATTCCGGTTTCCAGCTCTGTATTGTGATGAGGCCCCACACAAGCAATGACAACCAACATTAGGTGTCAGTTCAGGGAAATCATCAGGTGATTCACTCCTAAACAAAGGTGGAGGAAATGTTTAGGCCACAGATAGGGACCTGCTTTTAGTGCAAGCCCAAAGCCAGCTGTGTGGAAGTTGTGGAGCATTGTGGTGAAGAAGGTTGTCCTGACACCACTCTGGGCATGAGTCCATGAGCACACCTGTGTGCACAGGAGACCCAGGTATTCCTGTATCACTGTGTATGAGGCTGGGTGTTTCACACAGCCAGTGCAAGACAGAAATTCATCCAAGCTTCCGTCTAGAGGAGCCTGATACAACATCGTGCAAAGTCCCAGGGAGTGCAGCTCATGCTGGGCTATAGCTGTCCTCTGGCTGGCAGGGCAAGCAAACAGCACAGGTTAAGGAAAATACAGTTTAGTCCATCCTTGGGCCCTCCTCCGCTGAACAGCATAGACAGCTCCAAATGTCTGGTGTACTTGAACTGCAGTCTTTGCACCAGATTCACCTCTCTGAGGTTAGAATCTATAAGGGGCTCAAAAAGCTCAGCCCTCAGGTGGGACAGGTGTTAACCCCCCTCCTTCTGAAATTCCTTGAAACTTGAGATCATTGGGAAATGGAAATATGGAGCTTTCCTTTCTCCTGGCTCACTGCCTTGCTCCACACAGAGATGGGCTTCTGCTTTGTCCCCATCCCAAAAGCAGTGGGTTTCCATGGAATAACAAGTGACTGACCAGTGCTGACCATCAGGCACAGCAGATTTTTTACGATACTTTAAATCGTGTCTGTCAGTGCAGGCATTCAATAAGCAAAGACATCCTGGGACATCCCAGCCAGACTTTGACCGTGACTGTGGGTTAAATGTTTTTTATTACTGTGATTTTTGCCAAATGCTGCCCTAATCCCGGTGACTGTGTTCTTCTGTACTTCTTCCTAATTCCTTCATGAAGCTCCCTCCCTTTAACAAGAACTTTCAGATTTCAGACATCCCCATTGAACATCCTGCCCATTGTCACAGTTCCTTGCCTGGGTAGGAATCTGTAATAAATGTACTTAGAAAATTCAGATGACATGATTCCAACCTTTGGCTTTCTTCTTGGCTGTGTAGACAATCCCCATCTTTCTGCTTATCTTTCAGAGTATCTGAAGAGGTTATCCTGGTTGTAGATTTCTTACTTAGGGTTTAGGACAACGATGCATTTTTGCCCCAATATGCCTTTACAAGTGCAGACAAGTAAATTTTCTTTTTTCTTATTGCCTTCTGTCTGATCTCTGTCTGCTCTCAGCAGCAATGGAAAGTTAATGTGTTTCTCTGACTGCTTATGAATGTTTTCATTATCAGTTTTTTCCTTTTGAATATCAAGATTCTTTAATGCTTTATTATGTTATCATTCTCCCAGTTTGTCTGTCTTTTCTTGGCATCAGTATTACTGTATGACCTGTCATTTTAATCATACTTCATTTCCATTCACCGTGTCACAGGATGCACTTACACTTGTATTTATCCAAATATGCAGTTGTACAGCTGCTGATTTTGTAATTATTAGTACAAAACATCAATATTCTGAGATCATAGTATCTGCTGGCAGTCAGCCATGCTCATCAGCTTCTCATCGCCACACATCCTCACAGATGATCCTGGCTCACAGAAATGCTGCATTTTCAGTGTCTTCTATCTTCCTGCCTAGAGAAACCTTTCCATCACACCTCCTCTCCATCCTGCTGCCTTGCATAGCCATTTTTCTACATCCTTTGTTGCTCAAGACATTTTATCTCCAACTCTGTTTTTAGAGAGCCTATAAATTCCTAGATTGCCCTCAGTGTAAATGCCTCGTTCTGTCCACAAAACAGCACAGTAACAGGTTAAACCCTTATAGAAGCTTGATTTTTCAAGAAAACTCAACCTTATGTTTGCCATTCGGGGTGGTAGAGAGACATGAGCCTCTGTCAAGAGGAGCATAAGCAAACCTTGCCAGGACGTTCAGCACCTGTGGGGGAGAGTGAGTGGTAGTTCCACAGCTGGCAAATTTCTGTCTTTGGCTTCTGTTTTAGGATACAGTTTGGGAAGAGACATAGTAGCAGAGAAAACCAGAGAAACCTAAATAATCAAGATGAAAAGTACAGTTTTTTGATTATTTGTTTGAACTTGGTAAGATCCAGTCCTGAGATGAGTTACTTTGATCTCATAGGGGTGTCCCACTGTTCCCTCTTGGGTACACTTTGCTGAGAGATTCTCTGGGTGACAGTGGCATTTCCTGCAGGCTCTGCTCTGTGCAGTTGGGATCAGAGGGCAGCTGAGAGGGGCTTCAGAGAAGGGAAGAGAGTGCTGAAAGGGGAGAGAAGAAGAGAGAAAAGAAAGAGACAGAAGGAGGTTTCCTCATCTCTGTCCCTGGGTAAATCTATGTTATAATCTGCTAATACAGGAATAAGATGTTTTTTGTCATTTAGTGTTCTGCATTACACAGTATAATTTTAACTGGAATGAACAGAAGAAGAATCTTAGAATCATTCCTCATTCTTCCTCAGCCTCAGCATTTGGGTGGCAGTTCAAGGTGTAAAGGAATGGGATTTCAGTTCCTTCAGATTCTCACTGCTAGACCTAAGGTGAGAGTTCCCAGTACCACCAGGGCTCCTGCTTAGATCCATTCAAGGCAGGAGTTTTTGCCAAGTTGTAGAAATGACTTTGTGCACGACCGGATAAACATGTCCCCTGTAGGAATTTCTCCTAGTGCTAATCAGAGCAGTAGCCAGAGGAATAACAGACCATGTGCCAGCTCTGTGACTCTCTGAACAGCTTTGGTACTACCTCTGGTGCCTTCAAAGAGGTAAAATGGTAGTTGGGGAAATGCAGTTTTACCATTTCACCAGAGAAATGTAAATTACAGCATGTTTCTGATCATCTTAGCACCATTTAGAGAAAATTAAAAGGTAAAGCATTTTAGTTGCTTAGGGTACCCTAAGCCTTCCAATGCATGTTTTGTAGGAGGAAATGAAACATTGGAGAGATCAAGATAAAGACATTTGGGGCTTAAGTGTTTGCAGCAGTTCTGTGTAAGCAGTCATCAGAGACTGCATTGGAGATCAGTGAAGGGTAATGCACTTTTACCAACTTCCTATTAAAAATATTACCAATAATCTCTGTCCCTTGAACACACTTATTACAGCAGAACAATTTTCGTTGCCGTTGTCAGCAGTATTTTATCTAGTTACTTTCCACAGGAGCAACTCCATGGGTACATATGTTTCTGAGATGAGTTTTGAAAACAGCCCTAGACTGAAAACTCATTGATCTCATTTTCCAATGAGTTCCCACTCAGTAGCATTTCTCACAGGTATTAATAAAATGGACTTCTTTTAAACGGAAGTGTCACAAAGCTGAATGGTCCCAAACAGAACCATAGTCAAACCACCAAGAGCATGAACAAAAAGAAGCAACTTAGTGTTTGACGGCTAAAATATGAGAGACAGGTTTCCAAGAAAAATTGCATTGCTAAACACATGAAGCAGAACATCTTGATTCAGGCTGTAAGAGCAGTCTGCAGGTGAATACTTTGACCCCACAGTCGTGGTGTTTTTTCTGAGAAGGTCATTTGCAAGGAGCAGGCTGGCACCCAGAGTTCAGAGGCCAAGCTGAAGGGAGAGTAAAACCTCCTTCACATGGAGGTCTCATGAGC
This sequence comes from Rhagologus leucostigma, assembly GCA_013397725.1. Taxonomy (NCBI): domain Eukaryota; kingdom Metazoa; phylum Chordata; class Aves; order Passeriformes; genus Rhagologus; species Rhagologus leucostigma. The sequence continues at coordinate 190,061 of VZTD01000297.1, read as the reverse complement.
TATGTGGTTTAGATCCTTCTGACAAGAAATTGACCTAAGAGCTCTCTCGGTCATGCCCTGTAGTGATAGGATAAGTGTGAAGGCTAAGGCAGTTTGCCCCCAAAACACCATAAAGCCAAAATTAATTCAGAGGAGTTAACAGTGAAAGGTCCTTCAAATTGCTCCAGAATAGATAACTCATGTAACTTAAGGGAAGGTCCCTTTAAAATGGTGATGCTATTAGATTGTAAGTTATCAAAACAATCCTGCGAGCCCAAGGTAAATGCTCACCTGCAAGTTGGTCCTTGTGCCACACAAGGGAAGAATACCTGGCCGGAGCCAAGTGACAGGGACGTTGGTTCTGCTCTTTGTGCTGCACCCGTGGCACCTCTGCCACCTTCCCTCCTCCATGGAGGCCTCACTGCTCACTGGAGAGAGCAGAGAAGGAGGAACTGAACACAAGGAATTGCTGTGCTATTTCCACCCCACACTGGTTTGGAGCATTTGCTGTGCTCCGTTGTTTCAGGAGTTCAGTCCTATCCACAGCTCTTGCTGTGAGAAGCAACGTGTTTGCACATGGGGATATCCAGGGGACAAAACCCACACGTTTCTCCAAGGAAGGAAGATACTAAAATCAAACGCTGGGCCTTGTTTCTTCCGAAGGTAAATTCTTCCAGATTAATTAAGGTAAGGTTATGGATTACTGCAACCTTAAAGGCTTTAAGAAGTCCTCTGTCATCTCTCATTGCATACAACAAGTGAAAGGCAGGTAATGAAGCTGTTTGGTAGTGGAAATAGAACTGAAAGTTACTGACAAATAAAAATACACTTTCTGTTTCTCCCTGCTGACACCTTCCCTTGTTTTATGATTCATAAGGAAAACCTAAGCAGTCGCTGTTCTTTTAGAGGAGGAAAAGAACTGCTCTGGTTTGTTTTTTCCCTCCCCACCTCTCTTGAACCAATGTTTCTTGGGGGTGTTGTGTCTTTGCTTTTGGGGAGAAGCTGCCTTGAGTACACCAGGTGCACATTTTGAGGTTTTCTATTCCTTGATTGTCCATTTTACAGTAAAATAATACTCCTTAAAAGAGTTCTTTTGTGCCTGAAGCCAGCAGATATGCCATCAGAATGTCTCAGCTGAGAAATTTAGGATCAAAACAATATCCTGAAAGAAAGCACAGTTTAGTTTTACAGTAATAGAGAGCACAGCACAACTGCTCTGTACTCTGTACTCGATTTACTACAAAAAGAACAGAACTTCAGGCTAAAGTATGTGACATATCAACAGGATCAAGAATTTATAGGGCTGGATCTGGCTGCCTTGAGATCAAGGTACTTTAAAATAACTTAAACTTAAACCAGCTGATGATCTTGCATGTACTTACATACCTTCCCTGGAAAGTGTTCGAAGATTAAGCACATTATTCCTCAGCAGGTGATTTTGCGTCTGGTTTATCCCCCAGTGTCTCATGTATGCTGGTTTTTAAGAGTGTTTATTTCTGTCCTTTGATCCTGAAAGCAGTCAAGTAATATTTCCCTGAAATTTCCAGGATGGACAGGACAGTTGACACCTTTCAGAGGCCTTTTAGGGTGTGTTAGGCTGTAATATCACCCAGTAGCCCCAAACTCAGGAACCGGATATAACTTGCAAAAGAGGGAAGTTAGAAACCTGTTTGGGTTTATGTGACGTGCTGCAGTGTGGAGCCTGAGCCTGTACAAACAGGGTGAAGTCTCTAAACTATGGATTACTAAGGGTCATCATCCTAGTTCTCAGTGATGGGAAAGTCAGCTAGATACAAGATCCTACAGCACTTCTTCTAACACTGTTGTTAGTCTGGTTTCCTCTCTTTGCCTCTGGTAATTGCCCCTCATGTTTACTTGTATCAGAAGCTTTTGTTTTTCCGAATTACATTCTATTCCTGGTTCAGGCTCCTAAATATCACAATCAGAAAATGTTTTCTTTCCTTGTCTTCCTGTCTTTTAGGATTTGGACAGATTGTCTAACATTTTTTAGGCTGTCTTCTTTAATCAGTTCCTCAGCCTCCTATTGTGCTTGTTCTTCTCTGAATGCCTAATAGTTTGTCAAGCCAAATTTGAATTATTTCTGAAATAAAATACCATAAGGAACCAACCGAACTTTGAATATGAAAAGAAGGTATTTTGAAATTAGGAAAATGTTTTTAGTTTGGGATTTTTCTAATCTCTTGAGGTATCTTGTGTCACATTAGTTTGTTCATCTTCTGAATAAACAATTCTGTCAAGTTTTCAGATTAGACTTCATTTCAGCGAGGTTTAAGTCCATTTCCTGCTTTAATGCTTTCTGAAATGATGTACATTCTTGATCCAGGTGTGATTTGCACAAGCGAGCCTCCCTTGCGCCAGCAACATGCCTGGGCAGCTACATTGCCCAAAAAGGGTGAGACACATTGGTCTGGTGCCCTGCAGGAGAAATGTCATTAGCATTTTGGAAGAGGTGAAAGCAGTAGCTGTATATTCTGGGGAGCAAACTCCTACTTTTGAATATGCAGATAGTACAGCTTGAGTCACTGTGCAGATCATAAACTCTCATCTGAAGTCCAGATGAGGTAGGAATGAACAGTGATGAGGAAGGTAGCACGTGAGGGTAACAACTACTCTTTCAAAGTTTATTCAATTCAGTTGTAAAAGTCATTGAACGTTCTCCCCATCACAGCTTTAGCGCATTTACCATGGAATTGCTGCCCACAGTTAGCAGTTAATTCACAGAGATAAGCAGGACTGGGTCAGTGTGGGCATGAAGACCTCTTGGAATCACTAGAAGGTGGAGGGAGATGCTGAAATTAACTGATCAAGCTGTTACTTGCACGGAGAACCTTAGAAATTCTCAGCTTTCAAAACTATTTGCCATTCATCTCAAAATTAAAGAGATTAAAGAGAATTTGCTCCTGCAGTATTGCAACTGCCTAGTAATAAATCATCATCTGATATTTATAGCCCAAAATTAAGACTGGTGACTCAGACACGCTGCTGACCATTTAGTAGTGAAGTCCTAATAATCCAGTCTGGAGCAGCAGGGAAAGGAATAGTTTTCTGATGTGAAGTCAGACAAGTAATTTCCTATTTAAAATTTGATTAGATAAAATCTTTTGAACGTGTCTCGTAAAGCAACAGCCTGTTTAAATATGTATGGAGCTGCAGCACACGCAGGACGCTGCTACGACAGCCAGCACAAAGAACATTTGCAGTAACCTGAACGTGGAGGGGCAAGCGCAGCGCCCTGGGCTAAACTCTATGAGGATAAATCTCTTACACAATAGAAAAACACTAGAGCTGATAGGGGAAAACCAGTTTTCTTCCTGTCAAAAAACCCACAAATTTGTTTCTGTACCAAAAAGGTATCATTTTCCAAAATGGAAACATTTGTTGTATGTATGCAACTGGAAGCATGTTAATTTGAGGGGATATTTTTGTAGGTTTTAAACACAAAAGAGAAAATATCGATTCAGGATAGAATATTTTTCCCCCTGCAAATAATATGTAGTTTTAATAATAATAATAATGTATAGTAAGCTTGATATTTTTAGCCAGAAAGTTCTTCTTGATTTAAAGGCACTATATTCTAAAATTCACAAGAAAGAATATATAAAGGCCAGAAAAAAACAAGATGGGGGAGTTTGGCCTGATTCTGACCTGGTAATCATCACCAGGGATTTTGGTTTTGACTTAATGAGACAAAAGTTTAAGCCAAAAAACAGAGGGTTGGATTCTGCTGCCCTCCTCCCTCGGGTCTGGGTTGGTAACCCTAAGGCTGCTGCAAAGGTGCTGCCCGGAATGATCTGCAGCAATGAGCTTGGCCTGTGCCAAAGCACAGAAATTACATTGGTTCAGGTTAAACAACTGTGACACTGTCTTTTTTTAATATCCTGATTTATATAATTTACAGAAGTCATGGCCACATTTCAAACTCAGCTATTGATAATAAAGTATCCTCTCAAAACTAGGATACAGTCCCAAAACTGGGATACAGCTCCATTGCAAGTTCAAGCAGAGAATCCCATTACAATGGCTTAGTACACTTGCATCCAAGCAGGAACATTTTATCACTCATCGTAAAAAGAACTTGCAGAATAGTCCCGGGAATTGAAATATTCATGTTATATTCACACATTATAAAAAATTACTATTTTTGAAAGTGACCAACTACTCATATTCACTGTGAGTTAGTTTTCTCTTTCTCTCTTCATGGAGCTCTTAATTTTTTTTATTAAAGCCATGGGAATGTCTTTCCTTTTATTGAGTCTGTGGTGTGAGAAACATCCATGTGTTCCAGGCAGTCTGGTCAATACCTGCTGCACTTGTGTTCATTCCATGGACCTTAGATGGGGGATTTTTCTTGAAAGTTCTTTTCCTTATCCCTGCCTGCCAGGGTCTCTCCAACCACTGTCCTTGCAGATTTCATTCCAGCCCTCCAAGGGATGAACTGGAGCATGGAACCAGCCAGGTGCTGCCTGGGTTTTGCTTTTCCAAAGTGAAGAAAAGCCCTGAGCATCAGCAGAGGCTCCGAGTCATGAGGCTTAGTCATATTCAAAGCCTCACATTTGGAGGCTTTTCTTGTGGTTGCACAGCAGTTCTGTGGTTGGCACTATCACATGTTTATATGTTTTTCCCCTCAGACAGAGTGGAATGTGGCATTGCCGTGTAAGAAAACCAGACAGCTTCTCAGCAATCTCACCTACTTCACTCCAGTCATTGCCTCCACAGTTTCAGTGGTGCACGTGGAAGAACCCCCTCCTCTCTCTCTCCAACTCACAGACACTGGTGTGTGTTGTTCCCTGTGGCCTCCTGATCCCGTGGGGTTGGGAATGCAGATTTTCATAGAGCAGTGTTTCCTGCTCAGGTCCCTTGGTGCTGAGAGGGGATTCCTGCACTGGTGAGCAGCATGTGAGAATCCTCTGAAAGCAGCATCCCCGTGTGGTTCTCTCCTGTTCGCAGGGATTCTGCTGGATGTGCAGTCCTACACACTTGAGTAGGAAGGTACTGGCTGTCTCCATGCTGCTTTTAAATCTTGACATAAACTCCACATGGATATCATGAACTGAGAAGAGCTTTATCAAAAAACCCCCTCTTTAATCACATTCCAGAGTCCTATAACATGTTAGCAGGTCCTTGACAGCTTGTCAGTAAATGAAAAAGATGCATGACACTAATGGGGACACAGCAATAGTTCGGTATCATACCCAAATGCATCACTGGGAAATGCCCAGTGGGAGCCTCCCCATTAATCTAAGAAAAGCCCCAAGTAATCAATGTCCATCCATGGGACTAAAAACCCCCAATCCTTTTGAGTTCACACAGCAGCCTGGGCACTGTCAGCTGAACTTCTGCTTTAAAATCACTTTGTGTCCTCTTTGTCAAGCACATTTGCATAATCTGTGTCACAACAAAAGTTGGAAGTGTGTTGTATCAAAGAAGATTTGAAATGAATTTTTTAAACTGCAGATAAACTTATTTTTGCAAACTATATGAAAATGCATTGCAAACTGTAAAGAAGTCTATTCAAAGGAGCAAATACACAACCACAGAAAGTATTTTTATATCTGTATGAATACACTGAAACCGTATCAATCTGCAGAATACATCAGAAGAAGGCTTTATAAGAAATAAGTGAATTATAAATTCCTAGAGTGCCAATTTTCTTCCACAGATTATGCAAACATTATGTGTGCTTCAAGTAAAGTTGCATTTTATTAAAAATGTAACTCGTGATAAAATAGATGTAACACTTGAATAACGATTTAAAATTTATATTATTCTCACCTTATAAAATAATATTGAAAAAGTGAATTGCGCTAACACAAGTTTATTCATTATGCATGAAATCTCTATTTAGTCTGTAAAGTGCAGAGCAGATAGATGGTGGCCATTTTCTGGTGCTGTAATTACTGTGTCACCATTTGTGAAGCATTTATGTAAAATACAGTGCTTCTGACTAACCATGGACAAACTCTCTGCATCTTGTTAAAAATCAAATCATTGTTTTCAAATCCTTTATGTTCTGCTGACACTGGAGTGCAATGCAATCCATCATCACTTATATTTTATATCATCAAACACAATCCTTTTCTTCCATATGCATTCTTTTTAGATGGATTTATGGATTATACACCTTAACAATGTAATTTTTTAAAAGCAGAAGACTATTATAAAATAGAGATTCTTTTTATTTGTTCCCTCGTGTTACAAAGAAGGCTTGAACACTGGCACAGATGTGTCTTTACTTAAGGGTTCTTTCTCCTATTTTGCAGATACATGCCTTGGTTTTGGTGCAGATAACTTTTCTGTGCTTGCTGTGTTCCCCTGAAAGAGCCTTAAGGTTAAGTCTTTGCAGTGATCCTTTTCCATGGTGGTCACAGCTGCTGGGTAAATGCCAGCAGGTTTAGAAGGTAAATAGGCAAAAATCCTCCTCTGGTGAGCGTTCAGGTCCTCTGCTCTTTTCACTTCACCCATCGCACATCTCATTGATTCCTGAGATTTGGGACGTGGTCATAAATCACCTTCCGAGACAGAAGGCGTTCCCATGCTGGTCTTCTCTTTGGGAGTCTCCATGTGCAGGGCCACACCAAGCCCCGCCAGTGCCTGTGGAGCTGTGTGGCCATGGCAGAGCCACACCTGGCAGAGCTGTGTGGCTGTGGCAGAACCACACCTGGCAGAGCTGTGTGGCCGTGGCAGAGCTGTGTGGCCATGGCAGAGCTGTGAAGCCATGGCAGATCAGGCACTCTCTGCCTGCCTGGCCTCTCTACCTGGCCCCTGCAGATCAGGGGCTGTGTAATCTATTTTCTCCTGGGGTCTCATGCAAGTCAGTACTCATAAATGTGTCCTAGGCAGACTGCATTAACACTGCTTGCTTAAAACGTAAGGCTTTTGTTCTTGGAAAGCGTTAAGATATTATGAGCTTAAGGAGATTTGTCCTGAAAGGAATTTTGAGAAAATTGCCCGGCATTAATGCCTTAAAATGCCCATCATCAAAAAGCTTGACGGCTAAACTCCCAGGCAGTGGGTGGTAATGTAATAATTGATGCATCCCTGGGAAGCTCACACCTTTTTCTTGAAAAGGCTGCATTAATACTTCTTTTTAAATTCTTCGTTGGGCTAAGGTAGTGCAAATGTGATAGTCTGTGCTAAGGAAAACTGGTTGTTAGAGGTTGTAGAGAAATTTATTTTGATGATTGCCTTGTTTTAAGTGAATGCTTTTTAGGAAAAATACACAAACATGATCAAGTTAAATAACTGCAGATTAACAGTGCAGTGCACCAAGAGTGATGTTTGGCTTATTTTTAACATATTTATTAGAGTTGGAGACATCAACAATATAATTTATCAAAGCAAAGGTGTCATTTCAAAATGGACAACAGGAAGCATTTTCCAGAAATCCAAATTGTGCCTGTAAGTTAACAAAGCCTCTACATGAGAATTGGTAAGATACTTTTAATTTTATGTAGCTGCTAAAGCAGCTGTCTGTACAGTAAACCAGCTACATGGTTGCACTCATCTTTTTTCCAGTTCAGTCTAATAGCTTGTCAAATACTGTTGGGAGTAAATCTCAGGAAGTGGTGAGATGCATGTGGTTAGGGGCTTTCTTGGGGGCTTCACTTGAGACAGTTTCTTGAGGAAGAAAACTAATTGGATCTGTTGGCTGGAACCAGATGTGTGAGCATGTGTGGATTAATGGCACTGAGAACAGTTACATTTTGAATACTGGCTGAAACTATCAAGGTTTAAGATTAGGGCGTGTGTAAATTTCTGTTTAATCAAAAAAATCACCTTTGAGCTGACTATAATGGGAGTTTCAGAGTAGCTCTGTGGAGTAGCTGGAGGTACTAAACATCTACGGCATTTTTTAGGTCACAGGGTAGTTCTAATTCCACGTGGAACACTCCCAAGCAGTGGTACAAAGGGGTTTTATTCCCTCCAGCACCAGAGAAGTGGGGAGCCCCTAACCCTGTGATCCTTCCAAAATAACATTCTCCTCCTGCTGTCAACTAGTAAGAATCCCGTGGAGATCTCCCACAGTCATTGTTTCTCATAATGTCTCATGGAAATTGGTGAGAAATACCAATAATTAGGAAAAAATTATGCTGAGTTCTCCTCTTTTTCAAAGACTCTTCCTCAGATCTTCTCCTTTACTACAGTCAGTCAAAAAAATTCCAGACTGTTAGTATGCCAATATGTTAATACAGCTCCACAGGATCTGTCATCTTAGTTAACATCAGCTAAGTACCTGCCTTCAGTATTTCCATCTTTTGAATATGCATTAAGAATATCAGACAAGTTTTCAATGCAATGGTATATTAGCAAAAAAAATTAATTGCTGTGTATAATGAAGAACGTTCATTGGTATTATGTGCTCTATTAAAATAAAATTATCCTCAACTTTAAATAATATTTATTTTAAAATTTAAAGCAGGTCATCTTTGAAGATGAACAGGGATGGCCCCTTGCCAAAAGAACAATCAGATTTTCTGCTGCAGAATATATAGAAAATCATAACAAACTTAATTACCTGTACCACTGCTAAAGGCCCTTCATATCTTAGCACTCTTGAGATTTAGCAGATTGTATCACATCTTCCTGATTAGCAATTGTGACTGAGAAATGAAACATTCTGACTTACTGAAATTGAAAAAAAAAGGTTCCGTTTTAAAAGAGGACAATCTGTGAACAGCCTCGATTTTAAAAGTATAATGGCTTACAGAAGTGTTTAAATTTCAGTGCATTCTCCCAAACTACCTTAATTGTGCCATGTGGATAAACACCCGCATAGTTTTCATTTTCTCAGATCTCATCTCTTCTGACCTCTTTAGAGGTCAGTATCTCAGCCTGAGGATTTGGGAGATTTTTTGTTATTATTATTTCTTTTTAAGTTTCCCTCACAGAAAACTTAGTACAATGATGCATTTTCACAATTTCTAGATAGCAAGAATCCATGCAGTATTCAAAATCTCTTACTTTTATCTGGAATTCCTGGGCACTACTGTCAGATGAATATGTCTGAAGATCTCAGAAGTCTCAAATGTGAATTTTCTCCAAGGGATATTAAAGGAATGCCCGAGTGCTGGACAGGTTACCTTGGGAGGAAGACCCTCCTGGTTGAGCTGAGGGAAGGAGCCAGGACAGCATTTTTTGCAGAGTGCAGAGGCATGGGGAGTAGCTGAACGTTTCAAAGGGGAGGGCTCTTTTTGTGGCTGTGAGTTGTGAACCCATATTTTGCTTTCTGTTCTTTATTAACATTCCCTTGGTATTGCTTATGGGTAAAAGGTTAAATACTAATTTTCTGGCACTATCTCAGAAGCTGTCGATGCCTTTGGATTCAGATATTGGCATTTTTTATAGGCAGAAAAGAATGTATTCAACGGGGGCTTGGGGTGGGGAAAAAATCACCAGAGTCCCTTTGCTGCTCACGCAGCTCCGGAGGTTCACAGAACCAGCTGTCCCTGCTCCTCATTTTCCCAGTCCCCTCTGGCATCTCCCTCCAAGCTTCTGGTTTCCCTGTGCTGGGCTCTGCTGATAGCATGTGTTGCCTTTCCTGCAGCTGTGCCCAGGCTCGTGCTCCATGGCTTGGCTGACGCCTGCTTTCCTTAAACATTCTTTCCTGGAAGTGCTGCAGCCTGATCACACCCATTTGGGCACAGTAACTCCATTTCAGCCTAATTCTCTACTAATTCTTTGCAAGCTTTCAGTGCCTATCAGAAATATCTTTCCAACATCCTCCAGGCACCGTCCTTTATCTCAGCTTGAGAGATTACAGTTTCTGCAGCCCGGCAGCCTGGAATCCACAAAGGAAATCCCTCACCCAGCTCCTCCGGCTCAGCCCCGGCTGGCTCCGGCTGCAGCCAGACTTGCCAAAGCCAAATGTGGAGCATGGACAGAAGCAGCTGATCAGGGCAGGGGCCCTGAACTCCTCTGGACTTTGGCTTGCTGACAGGAACAGTCATCAGGGGCATTCTCTTTATTTGATAGTGATTTCAGATGAGAGGAGAAATGTCATCTCAGTAGTGTGGAAAGAGCACGCGGTGCTGATCTTACCATTGTGCAGTGCCTGTGAGTGGCTCATGGGGAGAGCAAGGGCAGTGCTGGGTGTTTGACTTCCAGAGGCTCTAACCCACAGAAAAGCTACTGCAAATACTTACATCTCTCTCCTTTACAGTTAGGGCTATTGGTGTGCCTAAATTCAGCTGCTTTGTTGGGTCTAGAGCAGATAAGAACAACTTTGCTCCTTCTGAGCTTTCTGTTGCACCACACCGGGTTTCCATAGTGTTTCTTTCTGTTGCACTGCGAGGGTCACAAGGGATTTTCCCCGTCGCCTGCCTGTGTAGCTCCTTGCTCTGAGGAGCTATTGCATGCCAGGGGCTGGTTCTCCTGCCACTTACTCTGATCTGAAGTGAGAGAGGTGATGGACAGAGAGAGGGGAGCTTTTTTTACTGACTGATAACTTTAAGGCGATAACTCTAAGGCAAGTCCTACAGTCAGTCTGCTACCTAGGGTGATGAGGTATCTGATGATGTCACATCAGAAGTCAGATTATCCTTCCAAATCACCTGCTTTCCTAATCAGATGGCATTCTGAGGAGAGCCTCTCACTAAGCTGCAGCTCTGTCCCCAGTCTGGCTGTGTCAGGCCTTGCTGGGTGCACATGTGCTCTCTCACACACGTGTGCATGCACACCCCCCCACCGTTCTGAGTGTTTGCATCATGTGGGATCCCAGTTAATATCCTCCTTTTACTTGTCCTCACCATGTGTTTATCAGCTGAACTAATGTCTGTTTGCTTTCCCAGCTGCATGTTACAGGCTCAGATTACTCTTGACTTTTAAAATCAACACTTGTTTAATTAAAAGTAATTTCTAAACTGTCACTGGAGTGCCAGATGCAACAACTGGAATCATCCTGCCCCTCATTTCTTTTCTTCTCTCCTCTCTATAATACCCAACACCAATCAAGACGAAATTGGCAATATTAAGCCTATGAAAAAAAAAACAGCTAAAGAAAAGCAGCATTTACAGGTATGTCAGTCCCATAGAATGAGCTGCAGTATATCAACTCACCTTAAAGAATTGAATCCAGAACTCCTCCCTGCTTCATTTGCCATCATATTCATAAGTGTCATATTTATTGCTCTGTATTATTTGAAGTTGTATTTTTAATGTTGAGGAAACTATCATAAAATGTATTGCAATACTTAAGCATCACTATGAAAGTGAAAAATGGATTTTTCCATAAAAATATACTCTCCTGTGGAATTATGGCCCTAGTGAAAATGTACTCCCTTTCAGCCTGCTCTAAGGTGTGCTTCTTGGATAGTGTGCTAATATTCTACCTAGATGTATTGTCTGCAGGCACTGGACACAATCCTCTGGGTGTGCAGAAATTAGATAAGGAATAATTCTTTTGTATAATAGCATCCCTTGTGTAGTCTCCAGTGCAGTACTGTAAAATTAATTCAGGTTCTCTCCATGGAGTTTATCTGCTGTCCCGGCATGGGAGTGTTCTTCTCCTGTGTTTTACCTGGGCAACAACTATTCTCTTACTTCATTGTGTTAGAAAGTCCAGCATGGGTAATTTACAGAGCAGCTCTGATCCTGGAGAGTCAGCCTGTATCATCCTAAGTATTTTTGCAGCAGGTGGCTCCCAGGTTAAGTTGAAGAGTTAAAAATAAATGTGCCCCAAAGCAGGGTAATCTGTGCCTGGTGTGCTGGAGGGTGGTCATCCTGCCTGTGTCAGGGTACATCCTGGAGCGCTGCTCAGAAGGTGGGACCCCCGTCCTTAGGAGAGCTCCTGTGCATGACCTGGGTTATTTACAGTGCTGCTGACCTGTAATTCAAATACCCTATTTCTCATGAGACTGTGTCTGTATCTTTTTTAATATAAATTGCCATTTAGCCTTCTCTTTGGGGGATTCATGCAGTTAAGGCCTGGTTGGAAAGAGAAGAATCTCTGCTGCTTACTTGGAGCTGAAAAGTTCGTTTTCCAGTGCTGGAAATTTGGTTCACTTTTCCCGTTTGCAGAAAATAACTTTAAGCCCTTGCTAGCATGGTTTGTACCAGAGAAGCCTTTAGCAATACAATCTGTTTCTTGCTCTAAAAAGTTTTGAAGGCCAGAGCACTAATCAGTCCCGTGGGTTTCTACCCTTATTCCCCTACAGGTACTTTCTGCCCTCAGCCAGAGTTTGTTACAGACTTTGATATAATCACAGTTAGACCTGGAGTTATGGACTGTTGTGGTTTTCCATCAGAGACATTACCATGGGTGACTGTTTATGGTGAATCTCTGTCTTCCGATGCGTCTCCCAGGCAGAACATGGGACATTGGGCCATTCCCATATATATTTTCTAAGACATTCCGATCTCTGTTTCCAGTTGTGCATATTCACTGGCATAATCACAAATAATCCCAAAGCTGAGGGACCGTACAGCCACATAGTGAACAGTGTGGCAGCTCCTCTTCTGCTTTACTGTTCTCTTTTAACAAATACAGCTGCAGAACATTTGTGTCGTGGGCTTTCGCATCTTTAACTGAGTCTCAGGTTGACTTTTGGTATCTCACATTCTGCCCTTACACTCCTTGGTCACTAGAATCTGCTTAGTCATCCCCTTTTCCATTCTTTGCAATATGCATTCACTTATTTTGGGTGTTCAGCTGGGGTGATGTTTTTCCCTTGGGGCTGCCAGAGGTTCTCAAGTGACACCAGACTGTGAGTGTGTGCAGAGCCATGAACACCTCCCGTGAGTCCTGTGCTGTTAAACCCACACTGCAAAGTACAGTCCTGCTTCTTTGCAAGTGTGCAATGATGAGGAAATATAGCACAATATTTAGTGCTTTGTGGAGGAGAGAATGCTTGGGTCCCTTTAATAGAAATAGGAAAAACCACTGGGAATGTGGGGCCTGGGGAAGGGTTCACACAGAGCATTCATTTTGGTGATATCTAAATGAGTTGTTACAGCTTTTACTGCACTGATGTTTTCTAACTATTGCTATCCTGAATTTTAAGATGAAAGGTCATTTTGAACAGAGTGGGTTTGAGTGGGGTGGGTTTTAAGGCAAAAAACATACAGAAGGGCTTGTGGCCAGTGCTGCCATTTCATCAGTTGAGTTTCACTTTGCCTCTCAGTGGGCTGTGACTGAGCCCACCTATTCTGCTCTCCATCTCCTGTGGCAGATTCTTTCATCGCATTGGATTTCCATGGAGATGTACCTTGCTCAAGTGGGGCTTCCCATCAATCTCACAGTTCTCCTGGTGGAAGCTGAAGATGAGCTGAGTGCTGCAGAGGGCTATGTACGCCTTGTGTAGCTGACAGTAAACAATGACAGTCTCTCTTCTCAGCACCTCAAACCAGGAGATATTGTCAATCTTTTCTCCCTTATGTGTGAAAGGCACTTTGATTCATGTGTGCTCCAGATACTTGGTGTAAAATACCCTGTCTGCTGCAGCTTAGGAGCATGTCACAGTCTTATTTCTTTCTGACTGCTCAAAGCTTGAGAAGAAGGAGCATTTTGGTAGCCCAGCCCTCACAGGGTGCAGTGAGTGGGTGACAGTGGCCTCGTGGCTGTGGGTAGGCAGTGTCAGTGTTCTACAGAAGGTTTGGTGTACCAGGGGAGAGCTGTGGAACTCTCAGTATGTCACAGAAGGTGGGAGCAAGATGAAGGGTGTTTGACTTCCCCAGTGGATCTGCACTTGTGTACTGGATGGCCACAAGTCCTCTTCTAATATTTGTGGTATTTCCTTCCAAACAAACACAATTTTGTAGTACTTGGATAGTGATCTCTAGCCCACCTACTTACATGGTATCAATTACAGCTCTATTGGAGCTGCTTAGTCTTTCATCTTATTTTTCCTCATTATGCCCCCAAGACTTGTTTTCTTAATTTTACAGCTGGAGAACTGGCATAGGGAGCCAGTGGGAAGTAGGCCAGTCATTCCACATGAGTTATGTTTTGCATTGGTTTTAAGTGAGACTCTTTAAAATATAATTAAAAGCTTTATTGTTCCTTGATTAATATGCTGCTCTGTTTCTAGTATAATGCCACATTATCCATAGTGCTCCTCAGCTATTTTACAAATATTTCTATGCTGTGTTTATTTTGGCAACTGCTGCCAGATGTTGACTCTCTGAAATCTTTCCAGGTTTTTAAAAGCTGCATTGCTGTTCTGTCTGGAAGATGCATCCATGCCAGGGCATTGTGACATGAGGAATTGCACTTTTACCTGAGAGACCTGCCCTCTGCCCCTGGTGTGCCAGGCTGAAGGGATGGAGAGCAGGAGGGGGCTCAGAGCAGGGTTTAGATTTGTGCTCTCATCTCCTAGCTGGTGGATTGGCAACAGAGCCAGGGTCTCCTGGTTCCTGGTTGCCACCCTGCTGTGCTCCGGGTCCCTGAAGGGTTTTTTTGAGGGAAGGCACAGGAGGGAAGGTGATAAAGGGAACAGAATGACCAGCTGCACCCACTTCAGAGTCTGATAGGTAATGAATGACCAGCTGCACCCTCTTCAGAGTCTGATAGATGATGAGGGCTCTGAAACAAAGTGGGAAGGTGACCCAGGCACTTAAGTGTGTGTATTTTAGTCCTGGGGAGCTCCAGGTGGAGAGGAGCCTCTGTGGAAGTAGCATGAGGTGTGACCCAGCCTGCCATGCTCACCTCTGTACAGCATTCGTGGAGTTAGAGGCTTTAGAAATGCAAGAAGCAGCAGGACTGTGCAGTGTTTGCAGTGCTGTGTGAATCCATGTGCATTGGTTTGAATTCTACACAATAACCTCTGTGGAAATACATGGTTCAGGCCAAGTTTTTGAGTGATGTTCATTGGCAGCGCTCACACAACCAGATACAAATCTGGGCCAGACCTTGTAGTTCAAGGTATATATTAGATGTATGACTCCATGCTTCTGAAGCTTTTGGGGAAACAACTGGTTTGTGTTGCATTCTGTGGCTTACATAATCTTGTTCAGTGTTCTGTGTGCCAGCTGCACGTCAGGAGTTTGAGCCTCGTTTGTTCTGGGTGAAGGATAGTTTCCCCCTGGAAAAGGGAAGGGAAAAACAAGCAGTGACTTAACTTCTGTAGATTTTTTTTTTTTTTCTTTTTCAACAGACCTTTTGCTCTGAGCTTCAAGACAGAGAATCTATCACAAATGCTTTCTGTTCAGATCTGGGCTTAGAAAAAATGTCTGGAAAATCTGAAATACGGGGCTACTGCAAATATTGATGCCCTTCACAGGCTCCATCATATTTTAAATGACCTGTCTGGAGCTGATGGGAAATCTGAGGCTGCCAGGCAAAACAAATGGGATCTCCTGGGCAGTGTCCCTTCCAGGTATCTTCCATGGTGTGGCTGTCACTTTCGGGATTTCAAGGCATGAAGCATGTCCCAGCGATCCTGTGGCTCTCTGACACTACATCAAGCACTTCACTCCTTGCAGTGTTTCTCCCTTCCCACTGCTTTAGGTAACAGAACTTAGACTAAATGAAGAAGTCATCTGCTGCAGTGTGTTCATCTGGAACAGGTTTTTCCACTGCATGTAATATTAGAAAGTATAATTAGATTGTTACCAATTAGCAGACCAGCCATGCCTCTGGTAGTTGCAGGGATTAGCAGTCTTTATTCTGCATCATCATTTGAGACCTTTCTGTGGCTGACAGGCTGTGCCGTGGAGGAGCAGACAGCCTGTTTGAGTGCTGCAAAGCACTTTCATGTTAAGAGATCATTGTGCTGCTGAAATCAGGTATGTAAAATAAATCATCTAAGGTTTTGCAGGCCATAATTCAGTGAGCAAATACCATAGCCCTCATTTTATTAGAACAAGGGGCTGATTAACAGACATCCTGCAATGTATCTGAAGGGATTGGAAACCATCTCAACAGAAATGTAGATTCCACAGCCACATGCACAGACCACAGTAGTTCAGGTTTAAGGATGTGACCCCTGTAGGTAATTGCAAATGCTGAAATCCACATGATTTCAGGTTTTAGGCCCATCCCTGTCCCCTTTGAGTTTTATATTGCCAAGTTACTCTGGTTTTTTTTCTCTAAGTCAAGCTAACATTAATAAACAGCAGTTTGTTCCTTTCCTGCAGTGGTTTAAAAAACAAAAACCACAGTACAAAATCAGCCTAAAATATCCTTATCTTTGGCCCTGTGTGTTGTAAGCAATGTTACATTATTTAAGGGTCTTTTAAAGATTAGCCTAAACAATTCCCCATTTCCTTATATACAACCTCCAGTTATATTATTACCAGTCACTGTTTTGCTGTTGTTGTTTAGGAGGCAGTCTTTAAAAATACAACATGTTTAAACGGGTTGTGGTCTTAAGTTCTGGCATTGACATGCGGCCCATGTGTGACACTACATGCACTCACTGAGCTTTTGGAGCTGTGCCGGGGCTGAGCCCTGCCCTGGTCAGACAGCAGGGCAATGCTTTTCCCTCGCTGCTCTTGTTGGGAGGAAAGTGTATGTCTGAGAATACCAGAGGAGTTATCTTCAGATAATTCATGATACCTGAGCCTGTCTGTGAATGGGTACCCTGCACCTTCCTCCCATCCTCTCTGGCCACACTGAATCAGCCCCTGGCACAGGGTCTTGCTTGTTGAGGGTACTTTATCCAGAGCAGAATCTTTTGTGTGCAGGCCTCTGTAGGTTAATGATTTACTCTGCGGGCCTGGAACCTTTGAAGGTTCCTTCCAACCCAATCTAGTCTGTGATTCCATGACTTTGGAAGGGGGTGTGTAGAGGAGGCTGGGGTGATTTGTAACACCTGGGTTGCAAGAATTTGTGCTTTTCCCCTGCTTTGAATCAGTAGCTGTTTTTCTTGCAGAGCTCATGAGATCTGAGGAGATGAAAAAGGATGCCCAGCCATTTTTTCAGTGTGCTACTAGTTTGCATACGCTGCACATTTTCTTCAAAATTAAGTGCGTTCATTTGCAATGTTTCTCTTCCTTAATTAGGTTTACCGATTGCCAACATGAAGAAATGTGGTCTTTGGTTTTGAGGATAGTTTATGAAAACAGCCTGTGCAATACAACTCTTAGCATGGGGGCTAGTTCACAGCATTGCTTTCAGGAATCAGCTGCTCTAAAGGAACAGGGCTAAACTGTAATAAATATTATTTCTTCTAGCTTTGGATAAGTTCTGGCATCTGAAGGAAGGTTCTTACTTTCTTATTATGATAATGAGTTGATATCAGAGATACGCAGGGATAATGTGAGAGTGTTGTATATGCCTGTCTTTTGTTGTTTGTCGCAGATCTTTTTGCACTCTAACCAACTCTATGGAGCCAGTTCCTAAATGTACACCACTTCAGTAAAAAGCTCTTTGTGGAGATTCAGTGTAAGAAATAATGATTTCATCAGAAATGAGTAAACATGGTTGTATTGGGAAGATACTGTATCCACAAAGCTAGCAGCTTACAAAGCTACTTTTACTGGTTACTATTTTGGGACTTCATCAGTTTATTTTAAGCATCTGTGGATGTGTTAGGAGTTCTTTAGCTTCCTTCTAGAGTACATTTGTCCTCTTGCTTGGTTTATGGTGCGGGATTTTTTCCTGGCTACTTGATCAACTCAGGAATGGAAGTGACTCTGTGATGGATGCTGTGGCCAAGGCTTGAGCACAGCTAATCAGCGCCTGTTTTCCTTATCACTGGCTCTGGCAGCAAGTGAGGCTGCTCTTCCCCTCCCTGGAGGCAATCCCAGGCGCTGGGAGCAGGCAGGGGTTGCTGATGTGTCCCAGGCTTCCTTCTAGTCAAACCAGACAGGCAGCTCTGCTGATTCAGGAGAAACACATTGAAAGTCAGAAAGCCTGAAGGAAAAAAGACTGAACTCAAAGCACAAATCAGGAGTGACAGCCAACACTACTGGTCTCGCTCTTTTGAATTCCTAAATGCAGAGCCTTCAGGACACCCTTTAGGATGGGGTGGTTATAGTACCTGGTTAGAAGCTGTGACGTTTTTCATTGCCACTGCGGTGTAATGATACCACAGTAGCAGTATAGATGAGGTGCCCCAGTGACATGCTGTATCCTCTAAGCCGGACTGTCCAAAATGTGGTGCCTCGCCCTCAGACCCCTTGCCACCAACCCAGGGGGAGCTGGCTGCAGTTCAGGTGCTGAATTTGCCCTCTTGGAAGTGTGAGTGGAACAAGGAACTTCCCTGATGTCTGAGACCCTGCAGTTGCAAGCAGGCTTGTGCTTTCCACTGTGGAGGAGGAGGTCTAGGAACCTGGAAATAAAAGGATTCTGGATCTCCAGCCAGGTTCTCTGTTAAATGGATGCCACCCTTTTGGACTAAACTATTCCAGTACCCAAACAAAAAAGCCTCAAAATCCAAAAAAACCAACACCAAAACAAAAAAAAACCCTTTGTAACAGTCAAGAAACTAAAGGGTGTTGGCTCACAGAACACTGCTGAGCAGCCAGCTGGGTTGGCCTTTCAGTGCCAGAACCATTTTCAGTCCTATGAATGGAGAACAAAGAGTTGCACTTGTTTTTTATGATGCATCGTCTTTTAATTAGGGACAATGAATGTTTCTGATTGCATCCTTAGGCCAATTGAAATTAAACTACCAAAGGCTTTTTCAGTAGGGTTGGGTATCCTTGAATGCTGGAAGAAATGGTTTGGGAGCCCTGGCAGTGCTCTGGTGTCAGGAACTGAGGCTGTGCCTGGGGTTTAGGTGGGAAGGGAAGCAGGAGGTGTTGGTTGACCTCACTGAATATGAGCCTGTGAATGCTTCTACTTGCAGGGGGCCATCTCTGCTCCCCTTGAGGGGCAATATGTTCAGGGGCAATTTATTCCTCACTCCGTAGGAGAAATGGCCTGAGGAGATGTGTCCTGCTCTTTGGCTATGGAGCAGTGCAGAGCAGAGCTTACCCTGCTGTGGGCTGCTTTGCTGATGGTAGGTGAAGGAATGCCTCCCTCCAAGTGGGAAACAGGGATCCTATTGACTTTATTTGCTGATTGTTGGGAGAAGAGTGAAATCCATCCTTAACTTGGCTATGTTCCGAACAAAGCCAGATAAACAAACAGTACTTTTATTTTTACAGGATATGCCCAGAGGAGAGAGGAAAAGATCTGCAGTGTAGGAATGATTTTGAGGCCAGCACAGGTTACTGTTGGAAGGAGATTATTCCAGTGCATTGACCAGAGGCAAAACCATGTCGCATTCCACCAGTGCTGAAATTCTGAGTGCTGGAAAGGGGTTTGACAGAAATGGGTTATACCTTCGTGGTGGCAATGATACTTTCCTTGTTTAGCTCTTTGTACCAAAGAAATTCAATTATTGCCTAAGAAAGCATTTGGGTTTATTAGCTTAGCTCTATTAGCTGAAATTACATATTATGATGTGTCTTAGTCTGAGTTCTGTTTGCAAGGCATTAAGTTGCTTCCTATAATTTAACTCTTTAAATACGGTCGAGTATCCAGCAGATGTTACCAGGCAAAAGGGATTCGGTATCACGGCTGTTACAACAAGGATACTTGATGTGTGTTTTTAACTGGTAGGAAAGAACAGTTGCTGTAGTGCTGCATGTTGAGTCAGGCTTTCCTCAGGGTGGGTTTCAGTCTGCGGACCATGCCAGGGAGAACCCCCCGTGTGAGTGTGACCCGGCTCCAGGGGAAGGGCTGGGGGCAGCGCCTCAGCCCCGGGGCTGTTTGTGGATCTCACGATTGAGGATGTGACCTTTAAAATAGGCAACAAGTGCGGAATGCTGCAGTGCTGTCTGGCCCAGCCTGTGGGCACACAGGGGCAAAATCACAGCAGGGTGAGCCCATCCAGCTGTGCTGGAGGCTGCCCTGGTACCCAGGCACAGACACCTCTCACAGAAACAGTTCTGCCATTGCCAAGGAGTCTGTGCATTCCCAGCTCTGTCTGTAAGGCCAGGGCACTAAGCTGTGCCTTTGCTGGCTCTGGGATCGTGCAGGGGCCTCTGTGCAGGCTGATTTAATACAGATTGACACCCCTGGCCAGTAAAGTTAGCAGCACAAAGGTGGATATGGAGCAGATTTGAGAAATAGCATCTCTCTTTCGTGGTCTGTTGTATGAATGGTGAAAAAAGCTTCTCAGTTTTGTCACAATCGGTGTCTTTTCTAGTAACTTAAAGGGTTGAATTACTTACATGTGGGGCTAAAATAGCTCTAAGTGCATTTTTATTGCCTGGCTCTGGAGTTGCCATTTACAGGTTTAACAGCCCTAATGCTTTTAAATAAAAGGAGAAGGAGTGTATGTGGTAGAGTGTTCGAAAATGATATATGCCTTGTTATTTGGACACAAGTACAGCAGTAAAAGTCCTGTTCTGTTCTCTACAGAATATTTTTCTTTTGCAGACCCTGGTTTTAAATATCCTACAATTGACCAGTAAACGTTGAGAGGCTTTGAATGTGTAAAAAATGCTGTTATATAAATCCTATAGTTAAGAAAATTAAACTATTCATGTACAACCATCTACTGAAAATATACCAGCTTTGTGGACTGTTTTAACATCCAGAGTTAGTTTTCTACTTTTTTGTGAAATTAATATTATTTTTGCTTTCTGCTCCTGCCCTCTTGTTTTGGTGTATTTAAGAAACTAAAGTCAGGGAAATAGTGCACTAGAGGAGCAGAAAGCTCCAGGATGTTCTGCATGTGGAAAAACAGAAGAGGTGCTAAAGTAGCACCACATGATTTTTTTTTAATTACTCGGAAAAAGAAAGACTGACATTCACACACTGTTCAACTCCCTTTATATTCATAAATGCCAGAGTAATTCAGCAGAGATAAGGGTGATAATCTCTCTTCTATAGATAAGGAGAGTGAGGCACAGTGGTTTTCAGTTCACACAAATTTAATTGTGCAGAGACCCCAGATCCCTCCATCTGCATCCTTCATTACTGGGCTTCGTCCTGCCTCTCCTGCAGGCTTGTGGTTGCCCCCTAAGAGCACAGGGGCTGTGGCAAGAGGCTCTGGCCCTTCTGACTCCAGCATGCAGTGGCTGCTGCAGAGTGCAGTTGCTCACAAAAACTTACAGGCTGAGCTTTGAGCAAGTGCTGTTGATTCTTATTAAAATATATTTGAAGACATTCCCTGGTCTTTCCTGCAGGTACCTCCTTAAAACTTCATATTCTTCTTTTTAGATACGGAGCATATTTCGTACCTCTGACAGGTTGGCAGATGCATTGCATTTAGGCTTTAACTGACCCCCATAAAATTAGTGAATAAGCAAAACCCTGGAAGGCAAAATCAAAAACTTTCTATATCAAATTTTCCGTGATGCCTCAGGAGTGGTGTCGTGAGCACTCACCTTCTGTCAAGCAGCACCTGGTCTAGATTCTCGCATATTCAGGATGCCATTTCTTTTCTATAGAGAGTTTTAAAAAAACCTCATCAAAATAGGCTTTGAGTAAATTCAGCATCTTGTGCAAAATGATTGTTTTTAGTGGAAGATGTGGATGGCATCCTGAATCTACAGTGATGAGCTTTCAAGAAGTATTATCTATTTGCCTGTTCATCCAAGTGTGCTGTGTTTAATTACTGAAAATATCTTTATAGGTCCCTGATTCAGTGTTGTGACATGAGGATTTTTGCACTTTTCTTAATATGAAAGAGTATCTTAAAGCTGTGAAATTAGCACTGCACACACACTGACTAGAGCTGAGCCTAGCACTACACTGTTCTCTGTGAGGAAGGAGGATCATAGCAGAAGGAAGCTTTTTTGTCTTGTACCTCCCTTTGCAAGAAGTCATCTGTACTGAGCTGATGTGCTAATCATTCTTCTCTGTAGTGTAATTCCTAGAGTATTCTAGCCTTTCCCATTTCCTCCAGCAAAACCTAATCATGATATATTTTGCCTTTCTGTTAGCCATTAGATGTATAATTGTTCTTCCTTAAGTCATATTAAATTATCCAGCTGATTACCTGCTGCAGCAGATTGTCTGGATCATCTTGCACTTTACCCACCATGAGCAGTCCACTGTCCGCAGCCCTAAAGAGGGAAGCATGTGCAGATTCTTCCAAACAAGCGTCATACAGCATTTTCAGATTACCAGTCATTTATTCAAACTCTGTATTTTTTAATAACTCCACATTTTTTGTTCTCACTTTTGAAGTTGTATTTTCTTAATGACTGCACAGTCAAACCCCTAGAATTTACTTTTGCGCTGCATAACTCACAGAGGATGCTCTGCCAGGGAGGTGTTAAGTTGGGCAAAGAAGAAGCTCTTTGAAACTGCAGTGCAATGGTCACCATCTTGTGACCTTTTCTAGTGCCTGCTCTGCTCTCTTGCCTGATGTTCCTGACCCACCAGTTGAGAAACAGTATCATGGACAGTTCACACAACCAGTAAAGAGAGTTTTTTAAGTTTATTGAGCCTCAGAGCATATTCCCTTTGACACTGTTTTCCATGAGCTTTTGCTGCTTGTTGGGGAGAGAGCCTTTGATTGTGAATTCATATAATATTCCTTATAGAGAACCTGGAGTTCCCTGAAAAACTTCCAGGGAATCTAATATAGTCCCCTTGTAATTCAGACTTTTCCCCACACTCCTTAATGTTTGGCCAAGGCACAGCTTGGTCTCTGCTTGATCCCTGCCATATCAGATAAACATAAAGCACCCCCATCACCTTCCACCATTAGGCTTCCATTCATTTTCCCCGTGGTTCATCCCCAGTGCTTAGCTGGTCTCAGGGAGGGTAACGAGTTGTAGATGTAAATCTGCTGTTTTGAAACAAAAGGGGGGTAGGAGCAGCACAGAGTTTCTCAGGTGGGTGAGCCACGGTCCAACAATATCTACTTGTATCTTCCAGTCCTGTGCAGGCTGATGGGCTGAATTAAGAGATCGGGTTCGTGCCTTGAGTGAGGAAGGGTAAAACAATTCACAAGGGGCAGAGCCCACATGGTGAATATTTTATTTATATGCTACCTGTGCTGAGCTGAGCAGAACAGATTGGGATTCTTTTCTGCCTTACACTTCCAAATCTTACTGTGGCTGTTCCTGAGCAGAGAGGCAGTGCAGAGACAACGAGCTGGGCCAAATTCATGGCTGGTGAAAGTGGTGCTGCCTCTGCAGTTGAGTTGCACCAGATTGTGCTATCTGGGAAGTTCAGTTTTCTCCACTAATTTTCACAGTCTTCTGAAACAACATTGCTCAGGATCCTTTCCCAAGCCTGTTATTTTCACTGCCTCTTTCTCCCTTGCACTAAGCAGTATTTTAAAACCCTTCCTTCCTCTTCAGGACATGGTCTGTAAGTGAGCCCCCCAAAGCCAAGCTGTCTCACAGTTGGCTCAGCCTGTCCCATGACGAATGTGTGGAGCTACCATGGCTGAGCCGAAGCTGAGTTTGACCACACATGTAAACTCCAGGTTTTTGGTACAGCTGATGAGGGCTTCGGTATTTATTCTTCTCAGCCTTGCCGTACCAGCCACACATCAGAGGTCCCAGCAGCATTCTGTGCCCCAGCTCTTGACCCAGAAGGATGCCTGTATATCCCTCTGCCTGGAATGCTGCTCCTTGTCCCCACACCTTGTAGGGCTCTCACTGCCTTCGGGTTCCCACTTGACTTTCTCTGAAACCTTCCTCTCCCTGGAAAAGATCGCAGCTCCACTGCTGTGATTGACGTGTGTGCCAGGTTCTTGCCTCAGGACTTTCAGGTGGTACAAACTGCCTGAGCAAATGCTTCTCTTTGTGTCACATGGGGCTTGTTCGTTGCCTTTTTGCAAACTTTCTCTCACATTATGTGGATGAGAAAACGTGCAGTTTGAATTCCTTATTCTGACAAAGCATTCTTTGGTTTTGTGTGTGTGTGTGTGTTGTTGCAATTCAGAGGGTAAGCCTAAGGAAACAGGCAGGCAGAGAGATGCTTGTGCTGAAATCCTGTGTTAGGCACCTGGGTTAGCTAAAGGCTGCACCGTGTTCTAGCCCCAGCATTTCAGTCTGTGTCAGTGACAGTTTGGGTTGTAACACCCTGGAGAAGCAGGCTTTAACCTGGAAGTGAAGCACCGCTCTTCTCTCACGTAGGTGATGAAGGCTGACTGTGACTGAAGAACAGCAGACTTTGTTTTCTCTTCTGGGGGAAATGTCAAAGCTGGTTTGCTTTCCATACCTGGTCTTGCTTGCAATTTTAGTTAATTTTGTGTTCTATAGTAGTATGTTTACAGTCAGGAATACATTAGAAAATGCTTGTTCACCTATGTGAGGTGTTTTGAAAGTTTATTAGACAGCAGAGATTGGGAGGCAATCCATGGTGCTATAAAAATAGAATCACAAAAGCTATTACAAGGATATAATGTACAAGGAAATTTCTTTCCTTCAGTTATTACTAGAAAGGTTTAGGTTTATGCCTTTGTGCTTTTGCAAGCCACAGACACTTTCCTCAGCCTGAAGCATGGTTTCAGCCACAGCATGTTTTCATGCACTCATCCACAGCTGAAAAACACCTAAGGAAGGAAAAAGGAGAGGCGGGGAAAAAATCCCAGTGCTCATGTTAAGTCATTGAGGGCTGAAGCAAACTCAGTGTTTCCTTTCCTGCGGTCAGACAAGGTTCTGCGAAGGGCAAGATATTCTCTGAGCAGCAGCTGCAGGGATGTATTGGGGAGTCCTGCTGGGATCAGAACTCACCACCAGTCCTTTTCCTGAGTTGGCCGATTTTAATTCCACAGTTTAATTTCACAGGTTTGAAGCGCAAGGAACATCAAGTGTCACTTGCTCAAGTTTCACACAAATCCTTCTTGCAGAAGCTGCCCTTAGGTAACAGTAAAACAGTGCTCCAACCTGACAGACTTACTCAGCTCCTCTCCTGGATGCAGGGTGGCCACTGCCAACACTTTGGCAAAGTCCAGGAGTGCCAGTCCTGCCCAGGAATGTTTGTGGTATGGGATTCCTAATTCCTTTGGTGTGTCTGTGATGTGTGTGCTTTCTGGAGAGGGACTCCTCAGCTGCCCTGGCTATCAGGCTGTGCTGGGGAGTGCAGGATTTGGTACTGGCTGTGGGGAGTGGCTTCCAAGGTTTGGAGTATCCTTCCCATTCCGTGTGTTTGCTGGGTCTGCCTGCTCGGAGATGACACGCTCCAGAAACTGTTATGGATCCTTCATAGACCCTGTAATGCTTTCCATATTGAGTAAAATGACTTCGGTTTCTATCGTTTGCTTTAGAAAACATAAACGGCACTAGTGGTGTGGCTTCCCATGGAAACCTTTGCTTGTTGGACAGAGAGCCTGTCTGTGACCCCACCAAGTAACTTCTGTCAGAGGAGTGGCAGCTTGAGATCACAGGCAGAGCTTCTTTGCAGCTGCAAGAGACACCCCCATGGTCAGGGGTTTCTGCGTGTTGGGAACAGTGAAATCCATTAATGCACAACATGGGGGTTATTTATGGATTCACTGTTTGTGGTAGATGTGCTCGCAGGGGAAGAAGGAAATGTTGTGTTCAGTGTTGAGAACAGTCTATTTGTAATTTTAGTTCCTTGCTAAGGTTTCCATGCCCAACACAAGAACCATGAATGTCAATACCTTTGCACAGCAAGCAGTTTTCCCTCTCTTTGCCTGGTGTATTAATTAAGCCAAGTTTGTGCCTATTCCTGTAGTGTTAAATGCATGTCTTTTCAACAGGAAACTTCATCCATATTCTAAAAATATTTAAGTCGTTTTATTCTGTTATTTTAATAGGTAAGACTGCTTCTCAGTAGCAAGAATTTAAGCAGTAACACAGCTTAGACTAGGTTGCCCTCATAAATTATATCTTCCTAGGAGGAAGAGAAAATCAGAAGTAATATAAGAGCTTTAGCTAGGGAAAAGGCTAATAATGTCACTAACCTCATGATTTCAAGTATGGAAATTGTCTTGCAATGTGAAATTTATTATGTTTAACATTCATGATACTGTTGGACCATTTAATGAGAAACAACATAATTGATTTTCCATAATGAGCCATCTACCAAAAATATTGAGGGGAAAATTGTCTGTTGGCCATCTAAATAATTTTTTGAAACACAGTTTGGATGCTATTGAAATAAGGAACTTAACCTTAGAAAGATTTTTAAAAAAATTAGGAAATTAGCTGGTATTGCAATTAAATGTGGAAATTAAAAGTTGGATGAGTTAATATAGGCAGCTCTCTGAATTTCAAGCTTTACATTAGAAGCTCAAATACTTACCAGCCCCTGCCCCCCCATAGTAAGTGTTATTTGAATTAAAATCCCATTTTAGTGGGTAGTGGTTGGTTTCATTGATATTATGTACTGATGTTCAGCCCCTGTGTGTTTATGGATGCAGTGTCCATGTGATGGATCAGTGTCCAGGTGGTGGATCACCATGCAAAGGGCTCAGCCCCAGGCACTGCTGGGCCTGGGTCACCTGTTCCAGTTACAGTGTGTGCTGTGACCCACACATGCTGGGAGACACCCAAAGTCTCACCTGTGTGCCTGGGAAACAGGATCATGCTGAGCTGCGCGTATGGGGAACCTGAGGAAAGGAGGCCCTCAGGGAAAGACAGCTTTCTTGGTGATGCTCTGTCCTGTTTATCACTCTGGACAAAGGTGGCATCAGCAGTAGAAAACGCACTCAGATGCCCTGTACCAGTTTCTGCTTTAAACCATGTTTCAGAGCTGCTGTCAGTAGCACTGCTGCACATCCAGGTGTTCCTCATGTCCAGATTCCCATCTCCATGAACACCTAAATTTGGGTGTTTGTTCCTAAACCAGCTTGTAATCTACAAAACTTCCTGGAAGGGTTTAGTGGCCAAACCTTAAAAAGGGCACAAGCCTGGAGGTCTTGGAGAGCCCGGGAGTCTCTGTTACCTTGACCCGACGTGCTGGATGCTGGGCACAGAGCAGGAAGCTTTTCCTGCCTTACAGAGCATGTGAAGTGCATACCCAGAAGGCAGAGGGACTGTAATAAGGCTAGCAGACTTCAGAAGAGCTTTTTAGTGCACATTAAGATGCTTTATAGGCATTTAGGTCTGCCATTTGATATTGATGAATAGTCCTGTAGTAGCCATTAGTGAAGGAAGGGCTCAGTCCTGATGGCCCTCTGACACCTCAGTCCTGTTCATGCTCAGGCTACCATCCAAGGAGACTCATTTTTTCCCACCAATATAATTTCGAAGCTTGGGCAAGATCTGCCTCCAGTAGGCTGGAATCTCACTACCTGAGACTTCTTTAAAAATGTATACATTTTTAGATTAATGCTCCTGTTCATTGATTGATTTTGGAAGTATTATACTAAATACCTCTGTAATGCAGTGGGTTTGTTCCATTATGTTTCATTCATTTGTTGAATTCCATGTTTTATTGCTGCTGAAGTTATCTGAAAGCGAATCCTATGAATATCTTTGGACCAAGTTCCCTGAACTCTGCCACTGGACAGCTGATGTCTGGACAGCCACTAGAAAAAGTTAAAAAAATGCTGCTTGAAACTCCTTCAAATAACTTCAAGCATTGCTTTAGTAGTCTCCAAAGTATTGCCCACGGAGGCTGGCTTCCTTCACTGGCACAGTACAACCCTGTCATTCCACTGGATGGGAGCATAAAAGAGGATTTTGGGAAAATCATGTTTCTGAAGGAAATAGTCAGCATACCAGCCACTAGCACTCTCCAATACTGAGTTTTATGCAGCCTTATTCAGCAGTGGCCTCATGATTATACTGAAATAAAATGTTCTGGTTAAATTGTTTTATCCTTGAAATAGTTCACAACTGAAAGCCCTTGGGGGAAAATGAGCGTATAATTTTCTAGCTATTTTAAACCACATAAGCACCAAGAAAAATAGTATGATTCATTTATTTTGGAGTATGTTGATTAACCAGCAATTAAAGCTTTATACTATTTTCTTTATGGAACAACAAAGGACAGTTTAATGCTTTTACTTTAGTTTCGGCTCATTGGACTGGCTTCATACCTGGTACAGACAGATTGATACTCTGAAAGCATATGAAGTACCTGCATGCAGCTGAACATGGCCCACTTAGCTCAAAAATATGATGGGTCTTCACAGAAGGAACTTTCATTCATTCACAGCATCTGGTTCCATTACATTCAGCCCAATCAAGCCATGAAATTGAAATTAAATTACTTTTGACAGTGGTGGTGGTAGTGTAAGAATGAAAGCAAGGTGGGGGGAAGGAAATACCTGCATGGCAGAAGAGGCTCTAAGTGAGGACAAGCTGTGTAAAGTGCCTTTAAATTTTCAAATAAGTGACTGGGTGCGTGGGAAGATGAACTTGGAACTATTGGATCTTTCTGAAGCGCATTTCACCTGCTCTTTAGAATTTAGATTGTGTCTGTGTAACACAGCAATGTAGCATAACCCTTTCCTGCACAGATTCTGCTGCCCACCTCCAGGTCCCTTTGGTGGGTGACAGGGGAACACCCCTCACCCCGCAGCACCTGCTCCAGCACCCCTCTGTGCTGCAAACCCTGTTGCTGCCCAGCATTGGTCCGTGTGTATACAAGTCCTGCTGCTGCCGCCTTCCTCAGCTGTCCTGGGGCAGCAGCATGGAAGGAAGGGCTGGAGGGGAGCAGGCAGCAGGAGGTGGGTGGGGTGGGCTGGGCAGGAGAATGGAGGGAGGGAGGATGGCAAAATGTAGAGCAGGAGGAAAAGGTGGGTAAAGAATATGGGCATTGTGCAGAACCTGAATAGAATCAGCATCGGAAAACGGGCCGTGATTTCTGTCCTGAGGGCTCTGCTACCTCGCATGTCACGTGTGAGCAGGGGGAAGGTGGGCTCTGCCTGTGTGGCTGCTGGGAAGCATCAGGTGATAGTGTTGCCTGCTGCTTTGAGGTCTGTGGTGGTCTCTGCACTCGATGAAAATTTGGTGCAGCTTCTAAGCCACCATTACAATAAGCTTCACTTACCACAACTTGCCAATGAATTGTCTGCAGCAGGGTAGGAACCTATGCAAAGTAACACAGAGCACATTATGTAAGGGGTTTGTGTTTAGTGTATGCACATTACACAGTTACAAAAACAATATCCGTTTTTAAGCATCCAAGTTCAGAAAGGTGTTCCCAGCTCCCTGGGAAGTTGGCACTGAGAACCTCAGGGCTGTGGCTTCTTCTCAGTGACACTGCCTGGGACAGCTTTGAGGCCTGTGGAAAGAAGAGCTCTGTTCAGACACACCTGTGCCAACCTCTTACACCAGGTAAGTGCTGGGAAGTGTAGTCACATTGTTTCCCAGGCTGAGCTGCTCTGTCTGTGGGAGGACTGGACTCTGTTTAGGGAAATAGGGATATGCTGAAGGCTATGGAAACACTTCCCAGCTTACAGGTGTGGCTGCGGTTTGTGCTCTGCACAAGCTGTCCCTGCATGACATCTCAGTGCCATAGTTTTCTGTCAGTACCGTGGCCATGTCCTGTGGCTGAGCGCTCCTTTCCAAGGTGTTGCTAATGGGGATCACAGTCCTGACAGCCCGGGCCAGGCTCCGTCCCTGGGGCAGCTGTAGGCTGGGGCTGTACAGCCTGCCCAGGGTACGCAGGGGAATCGGGACTGTGGAAGGAAGCTTGTATGTGAGCTGCTCCCTCCTTTAGTGCTGAGCTTGTTGCAGAGAACAAGTGCTTTGTTTGATTTCTCTAAATACCTCATTACCTCTGATGAGAAGCTGCGTTTTCCCTGCAGTTTCCCTGGTCCCGAACCGAGCCTCCTGCAGCTGTTGTGTATCCTGTTTGTGCTCAGTCACCAAATTAGTCACCTCCACAGATTTTTTTCTGTACAGTTTCTGTACTGTTGCTTTTTTAAACTGGCTTCTGAATGTTTCTGTGATAGTAGGGGAAGGATTTATTAAGCATTAACCCATCTGGGCTTGCATGTACCCACCTCAGGTTGGCTGGTTGGGTCGCTGCCACAGCTCTCAACGAGGTGGCTCCTGTCTGCTGCAGGGGCTGGAGTGCTACCCTCAAACCTGGATATGCCTTTTCCTCCCTCCTTCAAGCACTATGGAAGAAAGGTACCCACAGGTGGAAATGTTGGACATTCTACCCCTATGTGTGCTGCCCCATTGGTGAGTCAGGACTTTACTGAATGTTTTGATAAGTATAAAAAATGATGAAGAGATGTCAAGGCAGGAGAGGATGCCAGTGTTCCTGTTGATGTGTTGGGTTTTTATCTTTGACAAAGGTATGTTGCTGTTTTGGAGGAATTGTTGGGTTTGGTTTTGTGTTCTTTTTCCCCAGTGTATTAGAATACACCATTTATTTTTCTAGGTTAGTGAGTAAGATCTTATGCAAATTGTTCCTGAAAACAGCTTGTTTTCCTTGTCCATGAACAGTGTGCCTTTTCATTACTGTATTTAGCCTTCTCATAAACATGGATAGTTCCTAAAGCCAGTGTCTTTCTCTTTACACATCCAAGTCTGCCAGAAACCAGTCGAGAGAAAGCAGTTTTTATTTACCACAGCATTTCTCCAGCCTCACTATTTTTGGAGGTGTTTTCAAAGGCAAATGTACAGAAAGCAGCAGCTGTTTTAGTCACACATATAAAAATCAAGTTAGCTGAGGAATGAGTTTTACAACACATCACTTTTCCTGTCATACCTGAAATGAGTGATTTAACTGATGACTATAATTTAAATCAAAATATTGCAGGCTTCATTCAGGAAAAGTAGGTGATATTTAAATGAGGAAATAAATAGGGATTGAAACTCAAGACTTTGTTTTCTGATGCTAATTTTGAAAATAATGAATGCAGTTCATCTTGTTGCACGCATTGCACAGCACCACTCCCCTGAGGCTCATTGTGCTGTGCTGGTGTCACTGGCTGGTCCTGCCAGGGCTCTCCTCAGCACCTTCCCAAGCTCACAGTGCCGTGCCAGGGTGGATTCTGTGTGACTGCAGCCCACCCTGGTGTGTGTAATTAAACAGGCCTTTTCCCACGAGAGTAAATAGCCGGGTGGTTACCGAGACACGGAGAACAGATCAGGTGAGAAGGCTGGGGGTGAGTGGCGGTGCAGGAGCATTCTGTGTGTGAGTAACAGCTGGCCAGAAATCCAGCAGGAGCAAAGTGAATCTCTACTTGGTATATGTGGAGAAAAAGACCGATCTGCTAGGATCTAAAGGGGATAAAGACTTGGGCAAAGGAAGCCAGCTGGGCTAAGGCTGCCTGGGTGGAAAGGCAGGGCAGCAGCTCCCACACTTACCTGGGACACGCCCCAGGTGTGTTGTGTAAGTGAGGCACGATCCCACCGTGTCGGTGGTGCTGCTCCTGCCAGGACAGGAATCTTCACTTCCCAGCTGAACTTACTTGTGTTTCAGTGAAGAAAATAAAACTCATCAAAAGAAAATGAAGATTATCTTAAACCAGTAGGAAGAGATTTCGAAACAAAACCCCTCAGAAATGGGATAGAACCTGTGAGTCTCTGTGCAACTTCAAATGCACTGCAGACAAAAGTGCCTCTGGATACCCTGAGCTCTGAAGAATATCATTAAAGAAAAGTAAAAGAGTTCATTGCTTGAAAAGGAAATTCAGGAGTGGCACAAAGCCTTCATAATTTCAAGTATGAAGTCTCTTCTGGGAGAACAGTAACTCAGGGATCCTGAAAGATCAACGAGGCTTTTGTGAACTTAGGGTTTTTGTGTGTGTTTTTGTGTTGCGGTTTGGTGGGGGTTTTTTGTGCATTCTTTTTTTTTTCTAAAAAAAAGGCTGTATGCTTCATTCCTTCTCTATAACCCAGAGGTGATTAGAGGGCTCCTATGGAGTATCAAACTGCTGTACTGAGATGATAGAAAAGTTGTGAATAACCATGTCTTAGGAAAAATCTTCAAGCTTTTCCTAAGAAAAACCAGGGTAGTAAGGAGAAATCTGCCAGAGAGGTAAATGCGTGCAAAGAAGAGTTTTATCACCTGAGATAGAAGCTGAATCCTGTGCTCCGTAAAAATAAATAAATAAGTAAAAGTGGGTTTAATCATTCCCCGGAAGTGAGATCCCTGCTGTAACAATTAATTCATGAAGCTGCCAGGGCCTCGCGGGCCTGTGGGAGCCCGGCTGGCATCGGTGATTAATGCTGCCTGCAGGTGTGTGGCTGGGAACCAGCCGTGGGGAGGGATCACAAATTACTTAACCCTGCCCAAGCGGGCTTTGTCAGGAGCCCCTTATGAACAGGTAACAAGAGGGAAACTGTAATTTAACAGCGATTCAGCAGGAGCTGTCAGACGCCTCTCGGGGTGGGTTTTGCTTTGGCAGAGGAAAGGCCTCGGATGGGATGGAAGGGCCGTGTCTGTGTCACAGGGCTGAAGTGACTCAGAGCAGTGCAGAGGGAATGGCCCAAAGCTGCTGTGCTGGGCTGCCCTGGGCAGCTGCACCTGGGGGAACCAGAAGAGCTCCTCTGCTCCTGCTGTCCCTTACGGGTGCCCCTGGCAGAGCCAGCAGTGTGCGGGTGTCCAGGAGGTGCCTTGGTGACCCCAGCCTGGGGAGAGGCCTGGCTGGAGCGTGGCTGGGCTGGGTCGGGGCTGTGTGGGCAGTGCCTGCTCCAGGAGCAGCTCTCCCTCCAGGAGAAGGGAGGGTAGCCAGGGGCTCTGGCCATGATCACCATCTCCTTAGGAGGGAAGCAGCAGTTCTGTTTAGTGAGGGAAACGGGCACTTTGCTGAATTTTCCACAGCAATTCTAGTTACTGTGGTGTAACTAGACTAAGAGGAGGGGTTTTTTTCCTCCTTTTTATGTTTTTGTGACTTTTCTAAACAAATGTACCTGTGCTGTCTGTCCTAGACAGTTTGGCCTTTTTTTTACCTTAATGTGGATTATTGTTACTTAAGATTAACAGACCATTTTTTTATTTAATAGGGCAGACCCGTAAACTAGATTTTTTTCAATTTAAGAAGTTTAGCAACTGCTCCAACTCCCCAGCACATCCACGGGGATACATCCATGCTAGCCAAAGGCTCCTGAGCCCTTGCAGCTTGGAAAGCCCTGGGAGAGGAGCACAAGTCCTGGTTTGGTGGTTCTGCTGAGTGTTTCCATTCTGGAAGATCAGCGGTGTGCATTACACTGTGTGTAGGAAAGTGCTGATACCAGAGGAATCCTGCTCAGCGAGGTGTGTGACAGCTCCTTAGGAACTGCGCCTCCTGGGCCTTCCTGGAGAGCAGAAGATGTGTGGCCCCTGGCTTTTTTAGAGAGAAGGCTGTGTGGAGCTTGGGAGGAGTATTTGTTTGGCTGGGGAGCCTGGCACAGCAGGTCCTGTGTGGAGCAGGGAGAGGCCATTGAATTATATAACCTTGAGCTGCTGAGAGAAGCACGGCCAGAGCTTGGAAAGAGAAGCAGAGTCACTCAATTGTCTGAAAATTTCACACAAGGAATTAAATGCCAGCTCCCAAGGGGTGCAGTACAGGGTGCCAGGCCTTCTAGATCGGAGTTTTGATTTTGACATGGCTGCCAGCATCCCCACATCAGTGTGTACCTCTCTTTCCCTTGCTACCCAAAGGCTTCAATTCACTGTAGTCTGCCTGGTTAATAAAAGACGTGTTCTTCCAGAAGGGCTGTGCCATTTCACCACAGACTTTGACAGGCTGTGCAGCTTCCCGGGGAGTGAAGGCTAATTTGTAAACACTTGGGGAGTTCCTGGATTCCCTGTGCAGGGCACAGCAGACTGAAGGCAGGTGTTTGAGGCTGAAAGGCAAGGCCCCCACCACTCCCCGACCTGTGTGAGGAGGGCTTGGCATGTGTTGTTTGCATGACCAGGTACTTCGTATGAAGAGACTAGCTTTCTTTAATTCAAACACTAAGTAATTTGAGAGACCATCTAGCATTCCGAGTTGATAGAGATCTGGCTTTATGTTGGCATTAAACGAGATTAGGTGTAGTTTTGTGTTTAATGCATATTTTAAATGTACTGTGATAATGGAGTGCTATACTTTTCAGTCAGTCTAACCTGAAGAGAACTGGAGAGTTTATACTGAAATGAGAGGAATGCTTAGTTTTGGTAAATTTTTCTTAATGCATCAGCAAAATAAAGAGGTTGATGTGCAGTGAAGCTCTTTGTGTGCCTCTGAATTCACGACAGCTAAAACAATTCTGTTAGCTCACAGATTAGATTAGAACTATAAAAATGAAATAAAATGTCATCTGGGTAAATGATCTACTACCACAGGTGTTGAAAAACAATCCTGAGTAGGAATCTTCTAGGCACCAACTAATTAAATTATGATGACAGATGATAGTTTAATAAGGTGACTGTTATGAGACTTGTTGGTGGGCCTGCCATCCAGAGCGCTTCTCAGCAGCACTGGCTGGCACATTTGGAGGGTGGCAGCCCAGAGGATTTGCAGTGAAATTTCCATGTGATGACTCTCAAGCTTGCAGGGAGAACTGCATCATTTGCTTCCCCTAATACTGTCTCTCTGGACATGTTAGGCAGCTTCTTCACATTACATAGCCTTAGTGGGTTCAAATGTTTATTTTCAAGGGCTGTAGAACAACCAGGTTTATCTCTCCTTTTTAATAGATTAAGAGGCCAGCGCATAACAATTAAGAACCAGTCTTGTAACTACTGAGCACATTCAGATCTGATTCTCAGCATCTGTAGAGATTGACAGAGTAACACAAGCTGGCAAAAAGAATCCCCATTAAATCAGAGGAAGTGAGGCATTTGCTCTGCCCTCAGCAGCACCGAGTTCTCACACTGCAAGCCAGAAACCCTCTCCTCTGAGCTAGGTGAGCTTGCATGCAGGAGGAGGAAAAAGCAGTTGCTGTCCTCCAGGCTGACAGAAGTGTTTCTTTCCTGACAGAGGTGTTTGGGCTCAGAGCCCCAGTCTGTTTGCTGGAGGCACTGCAGAAACAGCAGACAGCAGTGCACGTTAAATACTTGATAACCCAGGCCAGTGCCTGTGGTCAGATTAGAGGCAGAACGTGCCCCGATGTCACTCTACTGTTGACACTCATTCAGGTGTTCCCTGGTTTTCCAAAGGTGGGTCACAGGCCGCAGGAGACAGGGCGAAAGGGAGAGACTTGCTCTCACGATGCAACACTGAGACCATAATAAGTGTTTCTTTGGAGGAAACCCAAGCTTTAAAAAACCCAAACAAACAATAAAACCCCAAACTGTGTTTGTTTTGGAGTCTCACGCATTTCCTGTCTTTGTGTTTCTGCAGTAGCACACGTTCTGGCAGCAGCTGGCTCACCTGGGCAGGAGTGTGGGTGGGCCTATTGGAGGCAGCTCGAGGAGGTCACTGCTGGCACCAGCCTTAGCACAGGAGCTGTGCTTGCAGCATCTCAGGACATAAATCACTCTCTAAAGAGCAGTTCAGTTCTAAAAGACCTTAGTTTCCCACCAAGACGGGACAGGTTGCAGCAGGGGCGGCTCTACTGCCATAAATCAAGCATCAGAGTGGTTTGGGGTTTGCAGTTGCTCTCCTGTTCACTCAGGGGAAGAAGGGGATGAGTTAGAGATGTCACAGAAGGTGTGAGTCAGGGGAGAATACGGCTTCACTGCTGAGCTCTGCTTTCATGGGAGAATTTATTTGGATTGTCCTGTTGCCTCTCGTGGTTGGAATTTAGTAGATGTAACTGTACAACCTTGAACATGAAGGCAAATGTTGGAACCAGGGGAAAGCCTCTCTCTTAGATGGCAGAGTAACTGTTACCGATTTTCATGAGCCCTATTGATTTGAGTGTAGAATGTATTAGTTGGTATCTGTAACACTTTGTAGTGTTAAAATTCATCAATACTCATAAATACCAATATGTAACAGCAGGTGCTGCTGCGATTTAGTGAATCATTATGATTTCTATTTAGTAAATCAGTTGCCATCACTGTTAATGTTTAATTTGTAAGTTAGTGCATCATCCAGCAATACAGGAGGGATGAGGCTGCAAACACATTTTCAGTAAATATGATATAAATACCATGACTTCTGCTATTCAGTGCAGCCCATATGTTAGCTGTTGATAACTATGATTTTTTCTATAAATACAGCATTGTACCCTGACCTTTAAAAGGATGAGATGTAAAATTGAGAAATTTACCGTGATAAATATCTTTTGAAGGAGAATGAAAAGGATCTGAATTTAAGATAGAGCAAGGCAAATGGTTATTAGAGATAAGTGTGTTCTCTTAATGAGTTCTTAGCTGTCAACCTGGGTTAAATGGGAAATTCTGGTCTTGAGCACATGTTTGATCAGGAGCAGTATTTCTCCTGACATGAGCAAAAATGCCAAGTCTTGGTGTGTTTTGATGGGATTCCGAGGGCTCCCAAGTATCTGGGAGTGTTGTCACCCCAAGGTGAGATTGTAAGAGCTCCTGGGAAGGAGAGCGGCAGGGGACACCTCAGTCCAAGGGAACTGCTGTGGCAAACTGCCCCCATACTGCAGCCACCCTTGTCCCAGAGGGGTCACACCATTGTGCCTCCAGTTTAATAATTCAGTGATAATTACTCAGGTAGCCTTGCTTTAGATGGGCTGCTGATATTTATAAACCTGCATCAACATAATCCCTCTTGAAGCTTGTTTTAAGATGGTTGGGGTCATGACAAGGGTGTCAGTACTGCCCGTATCAGGGGCTCTAAATGAGTGAGCAGTGAACAAAGGGTCTCAGACTTCTGAAAGTCGGAACACACCATTCCACGGCGGGGCCTGTGATAAGCACTGCCTTGAGTATTCACATCTCAGTCAAAAAATCCAGAGGGATTCTTATTTCTGTGTTGGAAAAAACGCTTTGAGTGGGTTTTGATCACTGAAAGGTGAGAGATTTTAAAGATGATACCTGAGTAAATGGGGAGACTGGAAACTCCCCCAGTGTGGCCAAGGTTTTCCTGTCCAGTTCAGAATCCTGGCCATCTTCTGACCTGGGTAAAGGAGAAAGAACATCCTCTGCCGCAGGTGAAGGGATGCACAGATCTGACTGGCAGTGAGCAGAAGTGTTTCCCAGAGGGATAACCCATCCTTCTTCTCAGGCCCCTCTGCCTGCTGGGTCCTGCAGTGGCAGGGTGAACTTCGGGGCAAGTTCAGCCGCCTGATAAACTGTTTGCAGCACAGGAGCCCTGACTTTGGGTGTGTGGGTTGGGTGTTCAGTCTGGGCCTGCTTTTTGAGACATTCAGGGGTATTTAACCCAAGGCTAGCATAGAAATAAGCAATGTTCTGCCAAACATATTTTGTAAGTTGGAGGGGGAGTCAAACATTTAACAGACACTGAATCACTTAAGAAACAGCCAGAATTCAGTTTTCAGAGAGAAATCAAGGGCTGCCAGAACTTCTTCTTGGTTCCATACCAACTGTCTTATCATTGCTATCCACATTTCTATAAATTCATAGAGGGTCTGATGTTTAAATAAGCTACTTCACTAGTCACTGCCCAGCTTGGGGCTTTCCACACAGGGAGGTGCCGTATCCATTAGTCTTCAGTACAATTTTACTGTAATTCCTGTCATCCTAAACACCCTCCTTCCTCACCCTTGAAGAATCTGCCTGGTGTTTGTTCTTTCTCTTCAAGTGCAATACATGGCATGGAAAACAGGCTGGAGTATCTAGATATTTTTTTACTAGCTATTTGCAAATTCTGTCATCTTAATCCAGAGAAGTTTGTTTATGGTTGTTTTGTTGCATTTTTTTTTTTTATGCTGAGGTATAAAGAGAAGTCCAGTATTTGCCAGAATATGTCCCCTTTGGAGTTGTCTGTGTGGATACAGCCAGAGGTGAAAGGTGCTTCGGCCTTGCTGTTCTTGCTGTTGAGCTGCACAAGTCACTGGCAGCTTCTCTTATACTGGAGGTTCCCCAAGCTCTCTTCTGCTGAGCCTTCAGTTTGTGCTGACAACATAATTTTGCCTGGGTGATTCATCATTTCCTCCCAATCATAAACCCTCATACAAAGGAAACTACTTCAGCAGTGAGCCCCACCATGCTGGGAGGTGCTCTCCCATTTGGATTGAGAATTCCCAAAAAGGATATTTCCTTCCGTTCAGCAGGGTGTCTCTACATGTGCCTGGCAATAGGAGGAATGCCAGCATGGCATCCTGTCTCCCCTGAGTGGGAATGACTTGGATTCATCCCAAAGAAATCCCCTTACCTTCCTTTCTTTCCTCTGTCCCTCAGAGCTGCTTCTCCCAGAGATCCATTGCAACAAATAACAAAATACTGCTGTCATTTTGGAAGTGAGCTACTTGTGGTGCCCGATATTGCAGCATTTTACTGAGATAAAAAAGTACTCAAAGGGAATTAAAGCCACCTTCCTCAGGTTAAGATCTTATCATTGAAGAGTCACAAAAAAGGGCTGAATTGTCTCATTCTGATTGTTTCAGTTACAAATACTTCTTTCCAGTGTGCCTCCTGCTAAGTAAGCCTGCTGAAATAACTACGTGAAACTCAGCTGGGGTGGTGGAGTGGAAATCTCCTGTTTCATTTGCTGCTTTTTCTGCCCTTAAGGCAAAATTCATAACATACAATATGGAAATGCTGGTTCCAGTGACATGTTTTATACCACTATCCAATCTGGTTACAATTTTAATATAAGCATCACATTAGCAAGTGTTTCATCTCCCTAAAATATCTCCCCAGTTTTTTTAATTGTAGCTCCTTAAAGCTTCCACGACAGTTCACGTATGTATTATTTCTTCTTTCTCCATTCTTTCCACCTCCTGCCACCCTCACCAGCTTGGCAACATTTCCTTGGCCCTTTGGTGACCGAACTTTCTCTCACTGGTGTGAAATTATAGCTCAGCCTGTTTTCTCCCAGTCCACAGGAGGCAGGAAGAAACCTCACATATCATGACTAAGTGACATTTAGCACATTGGGTATAATCGGTTTCAGCCCTCTTCGAGCAGGCGCTGGTAGATTTAAGAAGTCAACACAGTAGGAAGTGTCTTACCCACAACAATCTGCCTACTCAGAAACAGCAAGTTGGACTTTATTTAATCTATAGTTCCTTTAAAGTGACAGGGTTGGTAAATGGGATGCTCGTTTGCATCTCTATTTCTGGAAAGCCTCTTGCTGGTTCTGCTCCGTGGCGCGTTGCTGATCCGGGGAGCTGGGATGGCAGGGATAATGTTATTACCAGCAACTCACACATCTCTGAGGAACTGCTGTGGGTTGTGCTTTCAGGAGACCCTTAACAATTCCTCCTGCACCCTGGAGGCACCAGTCAATACCTGCCTTGCTCTCGCTGGTGTCATCTGCACAGGATATTGGCAGCATCTCTTGCAGCAGGTGCTCATTAAGAACACACAAGCTTTCCCTGCTCGGACCTCCATTCACACAGCATTTTGTGCTCTGCATAATTCCTCATGCTTAACGTTTTCCAGCAGAGCAAATGAGATCGTAGAATCAGGGAAATGTGCTTGTGTAAATTCCCCCTGGGGACCTGGCTATGGGCTACCCCCAGCTCACATGATCGAGCTGTGTGTATGGTTTATTGTTCACATGCTTGTGTGTGCATGGCCTTCTTTAGAGGTAAAATGTACGACAGATAACTCAGTGAAGCTGTTCTGAGGGTACAGCATGGGGGAGTACAAGATAAGGGATAAGGAGGATGGATTGGGAGAGATTTGAAACATGGGTTAAGGGAGGAAAGGAAAGCAACAAAACCAAAATCTTCTTGTGTTTAACAATTTCCATAGCAGTCATATCCCCAAACAAGTCAGGCCCCATGCTGCTCTTAATTATACAGCTTTCAGGCAACAGAGAACAAGTGATGAACTCTAACAGTGACAACTCATGTACTTAGAGGGTTAGAACAATTAAAGGAGTGGGAAAGAGATCTCCAGGTTGCACACTGAACTGGAAAGGGGCACATGAACACACTCCCATGGGGCAGCACGGGCAGGTGGCAAAGGCTCACTGCTGGCAGCAGCATGAAAGAGCAAAAGGCACATGAGAAAGCAGAAAAATGATGAGAGGCAGGAGAATTTCCTTTGTCAGGCATCGCTGCAGCCATTTACACTGGGGGCACAGCAATGTGCAGTACAAAATGTGCAATAATGTTTTTCATGACTCAGATTGCTTTCCCTGACAGTCCCTTTGGTACTGGGAATTACATCTCGCAGTGGGTCAGTGTGCTTAATGTTGGAATAATAAACTATAAGCTGCAAAAGCCAGACATAAACTTGTCTTTACTGGGCCTCTCCTCCAAGTAGCTGCCATGTCTGAAGTTGTTTGAAGGCCGGAGGAAGTAGTGAACTGCAGGCAGTTTAATATGCAGATCGGGATGATTAACATGTTCAGACATGTTTACCTGGTCACATTTGATTCTGTTCAGGTTTATTTTCTGTAACTGAGATGGGTGATCTGGATTCCTTAATATAGACACCCTTTTTTCTTTATTTACCTATGTTACCCCCAGGTTTTTGTAGCAGTTGAAAGGTATTTCCTTCTGGAGCATGGGTGAAAGTGTTGGAAAATACAGGGAGACTAGTAACAATTCATTAGGAAGCCCCATTAGAAATCTCTTGTAATGATGATCCTTTGGCAAGCTAGCACTTTAATTTTTTCAGTTGACTTGTTATAATGCGTTTTTAACCAGAATATTATGCTGCACTAAATCAAACCTCATATAAAAACTTTATCACAATGATGAAATGATCATTATTAATCAAACACAGTCATGTTATGGAGTGCAACCAGGGAACTTCCTTTCTTTTTGTTTTGTTGTTGACAACACCTATTTTCCATAAAAATATTAGCTGACTTAAATGGTGCTTACCTACTGCACAGCTTCATCCTGTGCATTACTTGAAGTCTTGCAGGTTGCTTGCAGTGTAAAAGTAACACTTGTCCTCATGATCTAATCCGTGTCTAAGAGCTGAGGCCGTGCTGTGCCTCTAGAAGGATGTGCTGTGTAGATTATTGATGTCAATGCAAGTCTTTATTTGCTGTGGAAAATATGAGTGTTTCATCTTATCTGTGGTTATCATAGGAAGCTAGAGATCCCTTGGTGGCACTCACTGCTTTCTGTGTTTCTCTCACAATCTCTAATTTCTGCTTTGGTTGCTGTGTGTGTCTCCTGCTCTGCGTTGTCTTTTTTCCTAAGTGGGAAACAAAGTACAAGAACAGTGAAAATCAATCTGTGACTCGTACGTTAAGCAATTAAATATTGTCAAATACATTTTACATATGGTATCGCTCCTGTCCATGCCTCAGGGGCAATGCTCCTCTGCATCTTCCGGGTTCCCTGTGCTGGCTTTGCCTGGGCCGGATGTGTTGCACCGTTCTGCCTTCCTTTGTCTCAGCTCTGCCACCCTGGAGATGCAACTGAGTTTTGGGAATCCACACTCCGACAAAGCCTGTAGTGACCTAGGCACGTTTCCATATTGGTC
Source organism: Rhagologus leucostigma (assembly GCA_013397725.1). Taxonomy (NCBI): domain Eukaryota; kingdom Metazoa; phylum Chordata; class Aves; order Passeriformes; genus Rhagologus; species Rhagologus leucostigma. Next base: position 148,885 of record VZTD01000297.1, on the reverse strand, counting down.
TTCTTAACAGGAGCAAGGCATGAAGAGTAAAAGGGTTTTAAAAGGCAGTTTGCGTTACTGCCTCCCCGTTTACTCCTGTCCCATTCTTCCCTTTCCATTATTCCCACATAACTCTGCCTGTGCACATGTGATGAAATTTGAAGAACTGATCTGGGTTGAAAACTTGTCATTTCTCCCATCCTGCTTATCATAATGGCACACAGGCAGGTGCACTGGGATGGGCAGCGATTGTCTGTGGGGTACAAGCTTAGGGCACAGGGGACACTCAGTCTGGCTCTGCTCCCAGGAGCTTCCAAATCTGTCACTTCTATTGAAGGGACTCAGACCTTTTGGGAAGCCACTTCTTCGGCTGTGGTTGAGCCTTTTGCTTTGGCAGGTTTGGGGGTGGGTTTCAAGGCTGCACCGTGAGGAACAGTATAAAATAGGGATGTGTATTCTAGTTTCAATATTTCTTAAGGGACCTTCTGAAAACAGGCTCTCAAATGCATTTTCCTTTGTTTACTAATCAATAGATACTTTTTTGGCTTGCAGTTATTTCCAATCCTCTCCTTGACTGGTCACAGATCACTAACCCTGGGTCACGCTGTGCAGCTCAGCTGCGTGCCCAAGTGGCTGCAAACGCTGGGGCCTGATCGATGGGGCTGTGGTAGCACTGACAATAGGAATTATGCTTATTACATTGATTCTGGATGGGTTTTTTCCTAAAACGTTTACCACTGCTAGTTTTGATCTCCCTTGATGAGCTGTTTAAGGTATCTTTCCAGGAGAAGTGTGTGAAAAACAAGTCATGACTTCTTTTATCAGTGCTGGGGCACTGGTAGCGATGTTGATGGGAGGGTGATACTGCCGATACTGTTCATACTTCAGCTCCATCCCAGCTACCAGCACCACACCTGAGGCGTTCGGCCAATGCCTGATGAAAGTCATCTGCCTTAGGGAAAAGGCATTTGTCCTAGATCCAGAGTGAAGCTAAGTTACGTTTGTGTTTCGGAAACTTAATGTACAGCGTCAAGGCTCAGGGAGTTGAAAAAGAGGTATCTCTGTCTTCAGAGCCTGATCCAAATGCTTTTTCATACGGAGAGCATTCACGCAGTGAGATTTCCACACGGAAGGTCCCCAAAGCATTGTCGAGAGTTACCAGCATATAGTCACATGTGAAATCCCTTCTGTTCCATATTGACACACTGAAGACTTATTCTCGCTGCCCATTTTCAAACTGACAGAGAGTCCCTGTCCCCCAGTGCTGTAACTATTCCATGATGCAAGGTATCCTCTCGTCTGAGGTTTAGTTACACTGAAATCATCAAACTGGTGCTTGTGAGTGGTGACTTCTGGAGATTACAGAATGGGGTCCCACCTGGGAGTCAGGAACTGTAGAGCCAGTTGTGTGCAGGTAGGAGCAGCATGGGTACCTTAGCAAAGCAGGTGGTTTTCCACCCTCTCTTCCTCATACTAAATGAAGACAGAATGGAATATGCAAACCAGGAATGTGTCCTTGCTAAAAAACTATTAAGTGTAAATTTCAGTATTCTCTACCTCTAGATATTAGTGGGACTAATTTGAAAGGGAGATGTGGGAACTGCTAATTTAAATGAAATTTTTAAAAGAGCAATCAGTGTTTGATCTTCTGTTAAATATTTTGCCACTCGTGCTAAAGAAACAGTTGGTAGTTTTTCAAGTAGAAAGTTGCCACTTTGCAGAGGAAAAACACACTTGACTGCGAAATGTACAGAAATGGTGACAGGAGCAGTCATGGTGGGAGCAGGGCAAAATCTGATCTTCAGTCTAACATGATTAACAAAGTAATTTATTTTTCGTACGTGTACATGCAGGGTTTTTTGTGGTTCTGTTTCAAAGCTTTGTGTTTCCGAAGGGGGTAGAGGGTAATTTAGTGCAGAAGGATGGAAATGACCTCTGATTGCACCTTATCCTGTTGGTTTATATTCTGGTGCAGCAGTGAGTAACCTGTTAATATGGTGTATTTCACACCTCATTGCTGGCCATATTAAAAGTTTTTATCCTAATTCCTTGGTAAATATTAATGTACGGTATTCACTAGTATCTGTCTGTTTCATTTACTTTCCCCATTCTTCTTTGTAATTCCTTTTATTCCCTTAATTCTGTGGTGACTCTAATCAAAGCCAAATCCAGTTGTTTTAATGATCAGTTTTTATTAGTCCTCCAGGCAAACTGCACCGCAGAGATATGACATTGGAGCCCAATATTATTATGCCTCTACAGAAATGATTAATTTAACATTTTTGCATATTGCAAGAATTAAAAACATGATAAATCAGCAGAGGTTTATTATACTAAGTGATGTATGTAACCTATTAGCCATTATGTTTGTTTTAACTGTTCAGTACTTATCAAGATTTCTTAAAAATCATCATTTATGGTCCTGATGCAAAGGCTGCTGAGGCTGATGTGTACGTTGCTGTGTTAGCTGACTGATCTCGGCCGCTCAGATATGAGACTGACAATAAAGAAAAAAAAAATATGAAGTTAAACCCAAAATTTCCAGAGACTTCAGCTGGGCTAAGACTGCGGAAAGTTTGGAATTTCTTAACAATGAGATTTGGTTAGTTTTTTTCAAATCAGTGAATATAAAGGCTCCAGTGTGCACGTATGACAATGTGTATTAGGGGCTGCTTGTTTCTCAGATCTCTGCTGTCAACGGTGTTGTGGACAAAACCATTTGGACAAGTGGCTCTCAAGTCATTCCTGTCACCGCAAAATGCAGGAGCTGTTGTCATCGATCACAGCACTGGACAAACACTGATTCCTCCCCCAAAAAACCAAAAGTTTTTACTCAAGTGCAGCAACTCCCATTCCAGCAATCGGTGCTGGCAGCAGGAGAGGCAGAGGATGAGGACTTGTCCAGGGCACCAGGTCTTGGCAGCAATCTGAACCCACCCTCCTGGGACTCTTCTGTGCCCTGGGCAAGAGGCGGCCTCCTGGGCCGCTGGCTCTGTTCCCAGGGAATTACTTTGGCAAATAGACACTGGTCATTCAATTAAAAATAATCAGTGGTAGATTGACTAAGTATGCTGCATCTCACGTGAGTAAACACGGAGCCGCTGGGTGAGTCTGAGAGAAGTGAGCCAGGGCAGGCCATGGTGACAGTCCCTCCAGCCTGCCCCGCACAGCCGGCGTGGCCGGGAGGGCATCCCGGCAGGCAGAGCAGCACGAGTGACACTCATATTCTTGGTACTCTCATCATCTCAGGGAGGGCAAACAAAACATTTTCATTGGTTTGCAGTTCCAAAATGTCTCACAAACACCAGACTTTGTTAGTGCTCCTGAAATGTCCCAAATGTGAGTGCAAGAGGGAGGCTGGAGTGCAGTGAGTGGGACAGGCTGGCTGCTGCCTCACTGGCCACAGGGCAGCTGCTCACTTACCTAGCCCAGGGCTTGCTCAGAGGCTCTCACTGGTGTCTGCATGTTCTCTTGACTTGATTTTTCCTTAAAAACTCCTTTTGTTCAGTGGTGTTTGACAAGCCCTTGTCTCCTGTGCTCGCTGGTCCTGGCTGCTGCAAAGAATGGCTTGTCACATGGAGAGGGGCTTTTCCAAGGGATAGGGATTTGGGACCTGCCTGCCCGTGTGTTTGAGAGGCTGATCTTGAAGGTTTGTTCTTTGAAGGTTCACCTTTCTGTGGCAGATGCTGAAGGTTCATTCTTGACCAGCAGGAGCAGTGAGGAGACAGAGTGCTCCCCTGACCCAGCACATGGTGTGGGATGGAGCAGTGGGAGGGGAAGAGGAAAGGAGACAGCAGGAGAAGCCCAGGACAGTCAGAGGGAGGTGGACCTGGGCTCTGCCAGCCACAGTCTGAATGCGAACATGCAAAAAAGACACAGGTTTTTGGCAAGTGGAAGGGGAAAAAATGGCTGAGTCAGGGTGTTAGATCTTTCCAGAAGCCCCTGGGAGATGGCAGGACCCTTGCAGCCACCCCTGGGGTCAGTGTACTTCATAAAGCCTGGAGTGAAGCTGAAGGGAAGTGCAGGGTTCCTCTTCCCCAGCCCAGCAAGAGGGAAGCCGGGGCAACCCTGCACCTCTGCGCACTGGAAAGGACAGGGAATCACCAAAAATGAGAGACAGCTTCTTGGGAAATCGGACATGTTGATGAAGGACAGCAAGGCATTGAAAGACACGTGCTGTAAAGGGGCCTGACTTGCAGCCCCTCTGCTGTGAAAGACTCTGCCCTATCATGTCCTCACAGCATTCTGGGGACAGGTGCAGGGGTGGGGGTGTGCCCAGCACTGGGAGGGAGGAGTAGGGCAGCCAGGGGAGTCCAGCTCCCAGGACATCTCCTATTGCCTTTCCTCCCTTTTTCTACCCCTCTCTCCTTTCCTTGCCTGCAGCACTGAGCTAACCCAGGTGAAAGTTGCCGGGAACTTTCTTCCATAGGCTTGGAAGAGCAACGGGGGCACCTGAAACTGCTCCTCCAGGTCTGAGACGGGCAGCTGAAATGAGTGGAGACAATCAAGGCTGGGGTAGGAGCAGCCGAAGCGGTGATCCTGGGGCCAGGAGGGCTTGGGAAGCTGAGCTCCAGAGCTGCTGCTCAATGGGATGAGTAAAGGAGTGCTCAAGGACACACAGTGGGAGGTGTTGGTGGAGATGGAAGCATGCAAAGTGTGTATGCAGATACATATGTGCCATTAAGGACACTAGTACAAATTCTTCCAAATGAAGCTGAAGAAACAAATGAAGCGAAAAGATTGTGTCTGGCATAAAAAGACTTCAGTTTTACTCAAAGAAGGAAGCAAATGAAGCTTTTGAGTACTGTTTCATACTCAAAAGTAGAAAGGAATAGGTTTTGGAGAGGTAACATGAGCTAGAAACAACATATATGACATTGAGGCTTTTTTATTGACTCAAACAACATTTGTTGAATGCTACAAAGAGAGGAGATGAAAAATCAAAAGGCTAATAAAATTACCTTTTATTCTAGGCTTTTTTCAACTTTGGGAGCTAGCCAAAATTTTACTCTGTAGTATAGCATATCTTTTAAAGAAACATCCATTTATAATTCTAAAATTATCAGGAATTCATCCAGTGGTTTATTCCTCTTATTAGAAGTATGTGGCTTTTGCCTGCCTCAGTTTGTCTGGTTTCATGTTCTGCCTCTGGGACTGTTGCACCTCTGCTAGGATGAAAAGCCTCTTCTTATCAGTTTCCTTTTCCCCAAGTAAGTATTTACTTGGTGATCAGACATGCCTTAACCTAATCTTTGATAAGCTAAATAAATTGAACTCCTTGGGACTGTCACCATAAGATGTGTTTTCCCATCCTTTAATCGGTCTCAGGACTTAGAGCCATACAGAATTTATCACGCTCTCCCCTGATGTGTGAACACCAATGCTGAATGTGGGATTTTGCTGGCAGCAGTGGCAGTGCTGCAGTGGTAATATAATTTATTTGGTTTTCCCCTGCTCTGTGCCTGAGCCACTGTGGTCCCTGTAGCCATAAAGCTGCTCGGGTCACGGGCTGCTGGGGTGCTGCAGTCAGGCTGGAGGCTTTACATGTGCGTGCTTGGCTCTCTCTGCCTGTTGCCAGGCTCCTCAGGTGATCCAGCATACCCAGGGCCTGGTGGGTGTTTCCCAATGTCTAGTCTTCGCTATATGTGATGGAAGTGATGCCCCAGACAGTTCTCACTGTGCTGATCATGGCTCACTCAGACCATTAACCAGCAGAGATGGGGTTTGCCAGCATTGCTGTGCAAGTAGCTCTTCTGATTATATCAAAGATGGTGTTCTAGCATCAAAACACTTCGGTTTTACTCGAGGAAGGGAGTGTTTGCTCTGTCAGCAGTTTCTAAAGACTTCTTTTCTTTCTTCTTCATGCTACTTTGTAACTGTCCAGAAAGACTTTGCACAGCAATGGACAGAGCTGCCTGAACAATCCCTCTGCACTGACCATGACATGCCTGCTGTGGGAATTCCCATTATAAAAATCCCCTCCCCAGTCATAGACTGGAAGGAAGGAAGTGGTTAGGTTTGTTTGTTTGGGGGCTTTTTCTGCTAGTTGGTTTGTTTTTCTTCTGTGGGATCAGGGGCTGGGGAAGGAGGAGGGGGCTGGTGCTGGGGGGGTCTAGGTTAAAAGGTAATTATTTTTGTAACAGAATTAAAACCTGAAATACATTGAACCGATTTCTAATACAAACAGGATCAGCATTAGCTTTTAAAGGATTGCTATTATCATTTCAGGACTGCAATGTGATTTAAACTGTAATAGATATTGATTTCTATATTAGTGTTCTTGCTCCTTGTATTGCGTTTCTGCTGCCATCTGCTAAAACAGGAATGGCATTTTTCACTTTATTGACTGGACAATGAGTTGGAATACTGTATTCGTGCATTCTCTAGATCACCAGGATGACCACATGCTTACAGAGGCTGGGACAAGGCAGCTGCTGGGACACTTGCATTTTAAAGTTACAGGAACCAATTAGTAAGTGTATATACAAAGAGCTCTTAAAGGGCTTCTAAATCACTCATGGAAAGGCAGAAATTTACTCTAAAGAGCACCACAGCTGTTCCCCAGGACACTTAGTTGTAAAGGAGAAGTAATTACTGCAGTGTCCTGTGCTGGTGGTCTAAAGCAGCATGGGCAGGATTTCCCAGGCAGTCGGGTTGGCCTTAGCGGAGCTCCCACAAAGGCAGCAGAAATCTCACCCACGTGGGCAAAGGCAAGTGCTGCCATGTGCTGGTAGCCCACAGATCTTCCTCCCCAGTCCAGACCAGTATCAGACTGAGAATCTCATTCTCCTCACTGAGCCCAGCTTAACCAATCTCACTCAGAGACCTTCTCTCCTCTTTCCCAATTCCCACATGTCTTCTCATTCAGCATTGCCCTCATACTCCTCAAGGGCAGTGTCTCGTGCTTTTGCCAGACACACAGGGGTCTCCTTTGAGAGCTGTTAAGATCCAAACTGTGGCTCGGTCCTGTGGCCCTGCCTCTTGTCTTTCACCCCCAGTGATGTGGCAGCTGCAGAGCAGCCTCCTGCCACATCTGCAGACACATCTGGGACGGTCTCTCCTGTCGCTCCCCGTGCTGGGGACGAGTTGCACTTCGTCACTTCCTCTCCTCAGCAGGCCTTGCTGTGATCCCCCTCAGGGGAAGCTGTGCCCAGATAACAAATGTGCTGTTTGTGCTGTCCGTGGCACAGACAGGCTCTTTGTTGCTGGTGTCCCGTGGCCCTTTAAAAAGGGCTGCCCCATTCCCTGATGCCCCACTTTCCCAGGGCTCCGTGCTGGACACTGCCCTTGGCTGCACGCAGAATATTGGTGAAATGGTGGTGGTGAGGTGCTCTGTAAGTGAACTTTATTACAACATGCTGTTCAGTGTTGGAACACTCCGAAATGAAGTTGCGTCTTGATTATGACTTTTCCCAGAAAACTGATTTTGCCTAATGATAGAGAATGGTGTTAAGCAGTACTTAATTAGCATAAATTAAGTTTAATGGGAGCAAATTCTGTTAATGCCAAGTAGTCAAAAGGTGTTTAATAGAACTGAAATTCTGAGAGTTCATCTTACACTACCTGAAGGTGCCAACTAAAGGTCTGTGTTCTCCAGGGCATTCAGGAGTCCTCTGTCAAGTGTGCAACTGTTGGCGGCCTTTATTTAGGGAGAAGTGGCCCAGTCGTTCCATTTCATGAAACAAACTTGTGTAGGAGAATTTTTTATTATCCATTTTTTAAGGTAAACATAGAAATCTATTTTAAAATTTAGAATCAGAATATAGGAGTATAAGGGTAGTTTAATTTTGCCAGAGATCTGTCTATGACATAAAACCCTTGCAAATGTATAAGTGACAATTCCCTTGGTGTATTCTCAGTTTCCATCAGTCTGTATTCTAGGGACTTCGTAGGATTGCTTCTGTATTATGAGAAACTCTATTTTAAATTTTTCTCCCTTTTTAGTCACTCTTGGACAGAAATCAGAGTGTATGGCAAAAGCCTAAAATTGAAGAGAGTAAATTTTCTACCTTCTGTCTACGTTTCCTGATCCCTGAGTGCTCCGTTTCTCAAACTTCAATTGCGTTATTGCATGTAGTTAATTAACAAGGGTGAAACATCAGTTTTCCCAAGTGAGTGAGACACGCCGTGTTCCTCCTCACCAAGCACTGGGGGATATGAATTAGGAGCTTTGGGAAAGGTACCCCACTGTTCTGCTGTGCCCACCCAACTTGTCCGCATCAGGCTGGTGTTACTGACCCCACATGGCAACAAGGAACAGGGAGCTGGAGGAATCAGTTCCAGAAAAAAGAATGGGATATTCCAGAAATACCAGTCATGGGAAGTGTAGAAGCAAATGAATTTAAATACTACACACTTTGTAAACAAAAAGTGAGTAAGAATTGGTGTGGATTTTGGTTGTGTTGGTTTCTTAGGGTTGTTTTTTGGTTTTGTTTTTGGGTTGGTTTTTTGGGGGGGTTGTTGTTGTTTTGGTTTTGGTTTTTTTTTAATCTAAGAAAGATAAAAATCTTTGCTTAAGACTCTCATAATTTCTAAGTTGTTCAGAAAGGTCAGGGAGAGGCCATCCCACGAGCACCGCACCTTGCCCCATGTGTCAGTTCTGCTGGAAGGAAGGAAGGGTGTCTCTGCATGTGTAGGTGGGAACTTGAGTGCGAGCATGAGTTCAGTGCCAGGGGAACACAGCCCCGGGGCAGAACCAGGGTATCATCTAATGAACAGCATAAACCCACAGGATTACGAAGAGGGAATGTGGTTTTACCTAATTTGTCACTGTGTTTTCAGTCAGACTGGGTCTAAACTTGGCCTCCTTCTATGCTGTGTTTACCTAAAGCAGCCTAATCTATTCCCTGGTAAGCTCTAACCATACTGGTTCAACTTCCTTCTGCAGTTTCTGTCTTTTTTCTTGTCCTTTTTTTGTCCTGACTTAGACTAAAAGCTTTAGTGTACCAAGTGTGAACTTTGCTCACCTTCCACGAGGCTGGCTGCAGCAGTCTGCTGGCATTACCACAGTCCCTCTGGCATTCTCTGAATAAATCCCCTATTTGTTCTTCAGATTAGGAGCAGGTTTTTTAACTCTGTGTTTGTAAAGCACATAAGCTTGATGCTTTTTTAGCTCAGGACTTGGCCTTGTGGGCTGCTATTAAAAGTTGCTTTGAGCTCTGTGTGGGTAGTAAATAACTTGCCCATGTTTGCTGTGAAAGCTTCTAATTTATAGGCAAATATGTGAGTAATTCGTATTTGGATTTTTAAGCAATTAATTCAAGTTGAGTGCAAAGGGAGTGCATGGAGGCAGCTGAACACTACGTGTGTTTTTGCACCTCGCACTGAACGTATTCTCCAAACGAGGAATGTCTGCAGCTGCTGATTTGGGATGGGGAAGTTTATTTCTCACACAAAACAGGCTCTGGCCCTGAGCTGCGTGTTTGGGTGTGTGAACAAGTGTGCCACGGGCCTGGGGCGAGGGGGTGGGGTTTGATCCTCTCTGCCCTTGGCCGTGTCAGAGACTAATGAAACCCAGCTCTCCAGCTTCTCAAGAGTCCCCAGCAAACAGCTCCACTTGCCCAAACCATGGCAATATCTCCTCAGACCCCTTATGGGGGGCTAAATGAAAATTCTTAGAAAACCAGGATTGCTGTTATATTATGGCGTAAATCCTTAACACTCTGAAGATGTTTTTGTGGCCAGTTGCTGTGATAAAAGAGGGCCTCATAGTCCTCCTCTGCATTTGTTCTTCCGTATGCAGGCTGGGAATGGAGAGACAGAGAAAACGGTTCATTTTTCCAAGGCTACAGGGAAATCTTTCAGGGCAGGGGGTGGAATGCACTTCCTGGGAATTCCAGCCTGAGGTCCTTGCCCTGCAGTATGGCCGGGCACTGTGTGGTGTGTCACTGAGCTGCTGCTCAAGTGTAGCTCCTGTTCAGTAGCTGCTGCTGAAACAGAGCCTGCAGTTGGGAATGTTTATCATCCCGCTCATAATGAAGCCATTACACTGCAGTCACAACTCTGAATTGCAGCTAATAGATTTTCATTTTGTTTTCTCAGTTAAGTCATGTTTGATAAATGCAGAAACGTGTAGGGAGCAGCTTATCTCAAGTAGACAGTTTCTCTTTAAATGGGTGGTTCGAATGTGCTTTGCATGAGGATTTTTGGATAGAAAAAAGGGATTTTTCAGGAAATCTTTACAGATATTAAAGGGCAAATCCAGAGTATCCACTTGCTGAGTACATGTCTTCTACCTTTTAGGGGTGTGTTAACTTGCAGCTGTTGGAGATAAACATTATTTTCTTTGTGCACGTGTACCTGTACTCGTGTTCTTGTGCTTGTATGCAAAAATTTTACAGTATTGGGTAGGTAATCCTGTGCAATGCATTCTGTTGGGTCTGAAAGATTGGCTTTAATCGATCTTACTCAAATTCTTCTATAGGAAACAAACAAAACTCCATTACTTGCTTCTCAGCAGATAAACGCATAAGGATGTAGTTTTTCTCTAATTTATTATGTTTTTCTCTTATTTTGAGCTGAAGTGGAACAGGGTAGTTTGCATGTAGCGTAACAGTAGTCTGGGAAATGACAGCACCAGCATGTGGCGTATCCTTGCACTGGGTTGTCCTTCCAGAACTACTCTGAAAAAGTTCTCATTACAAAGTGCCTCAACATATGTTACACAGGGAGCTGGAGGTAATTTTTTTTTCTTTTTAAATCCTGGCTCGAAAGGTTCTTAGCAGAATTAAGCCAGCAATCCACTATATACTGAAGCTAAGCTGGTCTCCCAGCGCTATCCTGGGCAACTTTGTCAGCACTTTCAAATTTCAAGGCCGGAACGCAGCCATGCAAATCTGTGTTTGGGGTGAATTTTCGAAGGACTTTTCTAGCTGCAGACGGGGTTTTCAGGAGCACCCAAGCAAATCCACGGCAGACTTTTTGCAGCAATGATAAAATCATGAAGAAAAATCCATCCCCTGGGCATTTCAGATACCGTGAATTTCGGAGGTGCTGACATCCAGCGTTGGCAGCGAGCCTGGCACAGTAGTGGGGTCCGTCCCAGCGCAGGGGAGCCACCAGCCCTTCCCAGAGCCGCCGTTCCCAGGGCGGGCGTGTGGCAGGTTGCAAATCAGGCCCTGTGTGTCTGCCCTGGCCCTGTGCCCAGCTCTGGCTGCACAAGGCGAGTCTCTGAATGCTGTTAACTGGATCAAAAGGCTGAAGTGTTTCTGTCACAGCCACCCCTCTTTGGCAACAGTTGCCCCATTGTTGGCGACGCTCTTGTCACCCTTTTTCTTCTTGCCTCCCTCCGCTTTTGTCCCCTCTATTTGCCTTCTGGGCCTTCTCCTCTCACCCCTGTGCTGCCCCACGTGCTTTCCCAGGCTCTTCTTTCTCAGTTCTTTCTTCTGCCTCCACCGCTTGTTTCTTTAGTGGAATTCTCTCTGCCATGGTTCCTGCTGCAGGAGATGAGTTTGGAAAGCACATCTCTCCTTGTCTGGGCTTTGGGTTTCCTGTGCCTTCACCCACGTGCCGCATTTGTGCTCTGTCCGGCTTCTCCTTTGCCCTGTTCCCACGGCTGTGTGTCTGCAGGCTGCTGCCTTCTCTCCGTCTGTCCCTCCCTCAGTGACCGCCACCGGAACTGCAGCCCTGGCCCCAGGCTGTCTCCTCCAGCTGACCTTCACCCCAGCCCAGCCCAGACATATAAAACAAAATTAGCCATTATCACATATTTCGATAAACAAGGCAGCCAGCAGATCGTGTAAACTGTGAGCTGTGCACCTACAGTAATATGACCTCAGACCATTAAAATCACATACTTTGGTCTGGTTTAGGATTTGTATATAAATTTTTTTACAGAGACACTTTATTAGAGCTTAGTGAAGCAAAATCTGGTCTTGGATTTCCACAGTTCAGGGTTTAAGAAAAAGGAATTAGAAGTTTAAGAGAATGTTTGTTGAAAGTCCTGATGAATTACACAAAGTCAGTCTGTTTATCAGAGCACTGTCATCTTTGTGAGACTAAATGACAGGAAAAATACACTCGGTGAAAAATCCCACATCATGAAAAAATTGATTAATCTCTTAAACTGTTCTTTTAAATGTTTTGTTGGAGCAAGACGTACACAGAATCGACCTTTGGAGGATGTTGCTGTGAATTTCAGAGAGTTCTCTCGCTTACCTGAGAGCTTCTGCAGTCACAGACCATTACTTCACATTGCAGCGCTGCTAAGAGGAAAAGGGCACATGTTGACTTCAGGTAGATGGTGTGAAAATTGTGGTGAATGTTTTCAGCAGATTCTTCACCTGAAGCTGCGTTTCTCTGTATTTGTGATGGTAAAAGGAAACAGCAGTTGCCTTGTCGGAGCCGTACCGTTTCTCCACCTCAGAAACTGCCAGCATGGGCTAGCAAAAAGAGCACTGTTTCCCCAGGCAGCTTGTTGAGTCAGCTGCTGCTTCTCTGCCAGATTTGTGTCTGAACTCTGAACCACTGCCTTCTAGGTCACTGGAGACCAGCAGTGAGGGAGGAGTGATGTGTTAGAGATGCTTTGTTGGCATTCCAGGCTTCAGAAATGTAGGGGCACAATCCTGACAGGTGCTGAGACCTCGCTGGCCTTGCTGGCCATGGGGCTAATGCCTCTAAGGATAATCTGTTTGCTTCCAGCCTGCATGTCCTGGGCAAGAACGTGTGTGAAAGCATCAGGCACACTCAGGAGGTGCTGTTCAGCCCCTTTGAGATGTGCTGTGCTGCTCTGAGGTTGTGGTGCTCCCACAGTGATGTTCAGCCCATCATGGGCACACACAGCGGTGACAAAAGAGTGGCAGAGAACAGCCACCTCCTCAGTAACAAGGGAGAGAAAAGTTGGCTGTCTGAAAAGAAAGCATGCAGAAGTCCTAGGAATTGTATATTCACACCCAAGAAAATCCTAAAATTCAAAGCTAAGTGGCAAGAGTCTTTTCATTGAAGCCGGTAAAGCTGGCTTGAAACAAGTAAGAGGTGATTCAGCCTAAAACTGTCCAATTCTTCTTTTCTCTTCCTCATACAACACAGGCACTAACATTTTTAGGGAGTGCAGTCAAATGCCTTTTATTTCTGTGTAGAAATTAATCTTGTCCATGCAAATAGTTGCAACTATAATATTTTATTATCAGTTGTTTTGCACTTTCCATGGAATTCAAACTTTCTTTGTGCACCCTCATTTTTTCTTTAATTCTTCTATTTCATTAAGAGTAGCTTCCTGAGACTTCAGACCCATCCATCCATTTTCTAATGATGACATAAGAGCTGTACTCTGTCAGCAGCCAAACGAAAGACAGTTATTTATTTGCTTGGATTTAAGTAAAATACCCCCTGTCCAACGAAGCCTTCCCTTTTCACTTCTACAAGTGCCTCTAGCGCTCCCAAGGTGGGTGCCTGAGCCCAGAACAACCTGTTGTGGCTTTCCATGAGGATCACCTTTCTGCTGGAATTGCTCACACCAGCTGTGTGAAGGAAATCCAGGTGCTGAGGGTCATTTGCTCTATGATTTCCTTCTTAGAATGAATCTCTTGAATCCTTTCTCCAGCTTCTCTACATAGACATGGCCAAGTTTCATCTTCCTCAGGAGATTAAAGCACCCAGCCTCATAACTCTGGGCTGAAACAGCCTCATGTGCTGAGCCCCTTTCTCCTCCCACAAGCCTTCCAAGCAGTCCTGGTGCCCATCCCTGTCACAGTGCGAGAGCCAGAGGTGCAGCCCCACCCCCAGGGAGCTGTGTGGCTGTGACCTAGCTGGGAGAGCCAAGGCTACAAGGTGTTGACGTGGTCGTGGCTCCGAGGGGAGGGCAGCCCTCACTGGGGCATGGGCTGGGTCATTCGTGTCACTGTGGGCTGTCTCCACCCTGGAGAGCCCCAGAGAGGCCCACTGCCCTCTTCCTGCCTTCCCAGAGTTGGGCAGTCCCAGTGAGGGGTTGTGTGGGAGGCTGGCTGGGTGGTGGCTGCTCATTTGGATGTCTCCAGGGACAGAAGGACAGGTGGGACGGAGCTCTGTGTCACTGTGCTGTGTGGAGACATCCCAGCAGCACCTCTGCAGGGGAGTAACCTGCTCACGTCTCTGAATGTCCCTCCAGCACTAGGACAAGCTGTCAGGAGAGTCCTCTGGAGCTGGCAGAAGCTAATTCATTGCAGATACGTCCTAAAATGACCAGACTGTCCCTATTCTTCAAGGCATTGAAGTGTATCTCTTTGATGTTAATAGGATGTAAATATTGACTTGAGGTGTTCGGTGCAGTAAGAATTTTAATTAAAATATACTTTCATCAGTAATGTGGCTTAGATAAAATCAAGCTCTTGGACAACTTCAGTAAAGAAATGTTTCTCACAATATTTGTAAATATGTGGTGGAATTGTTTTTGATTTTTAATGCAGATGCAAACCTTGATTTGTTTTCTTGTTTTCACTACATGAGCAAATCTCTGAAAAAAATTTTGGAAGAGTTTTCTATTGCCTTCATTCATTCATTCAAGTTTATCATCACTTTGATGTCTTTTACAACAAAGAATCAAATCCATGAGATTTTTTGGTGTATTGGTGAATGTTTGCTATCAGTTGAAAAGTAATTAAGACTTCTCAGCTAGCAGGTCTATCTACATACAGTAAATATGCTGCAACAATGTTTTCCTGTCAAGGCTAACTTTTTTAAAAAAACACAGAAGTTTTAGGGCACCAAACTTTCCAAATTTCCTCGAGGCTTATGAAATTGCTAGAAAATGGGATTTCTCTCTTGCAGGTTTGATACTAGCATTGAAGAATCACACCTCCCTTAATATGGAATTACCTTCAACAAAAAATACGGGATTTATCCCCTATTAGTATTAGAAAAGTAACCTTTTGATCAAATGCTAATGTGAAAAATTTGGAGGGAGATTAAGTAAGACCCTCATCAATCATCGCCAAACACCAAGAATCTCTCCTGTGCTTCTTCTATTTTTTAAGGAGGAAAAGGAATGCTACTTAGATTAGTTCATAGAAACCTTTCAGTGTCAGCCCCTCAGGATTAATCTGTTTCCTATGCAGAAGGATGTAGGACATGCTTAAAGAACTGGGTTGACTTGTCGCTGTAGCATCTACACTTACACAGTGGTTTTATTCCCTCACCAACCTTGTGAAGAAGATAAATCCCTTCCACAGTACTGGAAGTGGGATGCAGAAGAGATTAGATTGCCAGATTGTGTCTGTGACTGGAGCTAGCCCAGGCTGAGCTAGAGGCTCTGCCCTACTTGTCTTGTCTCCACAATCCACAAACGTAAGAGCGACCTATGGGTCGCTGCAGACACTGGTGAGACACAGCACATCTCCTGTAGTCTCATTTGGAATGTTCACCACATTATTGGAAGAGTTTGGGCTTTATTTCACTGCTGCTGTGTAATCATTTATCAAAGCAGACCAGTTGTTACTGGATCATAGCAGTGGGGTCCAGCCAGGCCAACAAACTCCCTGTCACCACACACTCCTTCTGAGCAGGCCTGGAGAGGAGTGTGCCCTCAAACATGCCTGAAACATTTGACATTTGGTTTGAAATAGCTCTGGCGATTGGCAAGGATGATATTCTTAGTAGCTGGCAGGAGGAGGTGCCAGCTAGGGATGTTTGTTTGGGCAATTGTTTTACTTTGAAGTCTGACTTTCTAGGGCAGTGTTTGGGGTACAGGAAATGGTTCTAGGGAGAGCAAGTTTGCAGTCCTTTTGCATGTGTTCTGTGGCCTTGTTGGTGACATGTCCATGCTGGGTGACAGCTTCCTTCTGTCAGAGGTGTCATCTTTGGAAGCAGGTCTGTCACACAGCACCCTTTAGGAGATCCGTCACAGCCTGGCTT
The DNA here is from genome assembly GCA_013397725.1 of Rhagologus leucostigma. Lineage (NCBI taxonomy): Eukaryota > Metazoa > Chordata > Aves > Passeriformes > Rhagologus > Rhagologus leucostigma. Next base: position 133,081 of record VZTD01000297.1, on the reverse strand, counting down.
TTCTCTGTTTCCCAGATAACACTGAAGAAGCCATCACCCAGAGAGGATGCTATCCCAGTTTACAGAACTTCTTTTCTCATCACCTCTGCACCCAAAGACTTGTGAGAGAAAGACCAGAGTGCTGCCCCTCATGGGAAATTACAGATAAATCTCAACAGGGATGGCAGCAAGCAGGGAAGGGAGACGTGTGGCTTCTCAGCTGCAGCCGCAGCCGCCTTGCGTGGTTCACCTGGGCTAGCAGTGCTCCCGTGGCGCGTGGAATTGTGCAGGGTGACGCTTCCCAGTGCCGCTTCCCAGCTGGGGGTCAAGCAGCAGCGTTCCCCTCGAGATGTGTGTGTTGTGCACTTCGAGATCTCATCCCGTTAATCCCTGGCGTATGGGGACTGTGCCCCTGTGAGTTACTGAATCCTATCACATGGAAAGGGATGTGTGAGCTACCAGGGAGGGAACCACTGATGTCGAGTCAAACTGCTGATCAGTTCATTTCTAATGAATGCTCATCATCCAGGCAAGTTTGCTCTACAGTGAGATGGCAGATTCAGGACAGAATATAATCCCTGCTATCAAATGGTAATTATGAGAGCAAATACCTGTCTGTACTCATTTTGAGCTGGATGCTGAGCAGGTAACACCACTGTGCAGAATTGCCCAGGGAATACAGAGAACTGTAAGATCTCATAACATCTTTCTTTAAAGGCCGTAGAACTGAGAGGTGCTCCATCTGCTTTACAAATGTATTCATTTCTGAGCCAGACCAAGATGCAAATTGTATTTCTGATAGAGATAGATAAGCAAGAGGTTCTGAATGTGGTTGGTTTGAGGATTTTCTGCCTGGTGGCACATTTCCACAGGAAACTGAAACCCACTGATGTTTGTCAGGGGGACAGCTCATCACGCTGGGGCACAGCTCAGGTTGTTGTCAGGGGTATTTTGGCATGTGCGCTTCTCCTCCCCGTTGTCCCCATTCTTTTCCTGCTTGGCACTCTAGGTTATATTTCAAGAAGGATTAAATGCATTGGAGCTTTTTACTGGAGGATTCTGAAGGTTTATTTCCCCGCAGGGACTCTTGAGCTGATAAGTGACTACTTTAAGAGGGGGAAAAAAAAAGTCTCCTTTCAAATCTCTTTTATTTTTGAGGTTCTGTTAAAGAACCGGGCTTCTCTATGCTCTCTTTTGTGCTCATGCATAACACAATGTGATACCTATCAGACTGCATAGAAAAGTTGCTGGGTACAAGCAAAAAGTGCCCTCAGCTTTCCTCTCGACAATGTTTTTAACTTGGAGCAACTCACAGGCCCTTATTTCTCCCCAGATTATTCCAGGCAGCTCTCCAGTAAAAGTAAGTAATTCATATTTTGAGATGCCAGAAGTCTCAAGGGAAAGATTTTCCATCAAGCCTTTCTTTTTATTTAGGCATTGCTCCCCACGTTTCCTCTCTCTTTGGTTTGCCACTTTGTCACCAAATGAAGTCACCTAGGAGGAAATAAGCAGAAGATTATCAAGGGATGGGGTTGAGTATCATGTGAAGTTCTGTAATTCCTTTGCTTTCGGAGAGAAAAGCAGCATGTAACCATTCCAGCCAGAGTGCAGCTATCCAAGTCCTTCTGTCTGTTGTGCTGCAGCCCAGACAGTGCTTGCTGTGAGCTGCCTTTGCCCTTGCTCTGACAGCGGGAGGTGCTGAGGCCTCTTCATCAGGCCTGGGGTTACAGCTGCTGCCCCAGGTGCGGGGACTGAGTGCCCTGTGGGCACCCCCATGGCCTGGCAGGTGGTCACAGGGGGACAGGCAGCTTTGCCCTCCCCCGAGCTGCCTCCTCACGGGTTTGTGCCCTGCACCTGAGTGTAGGAACAGCCCCACCCTGCTTCCTGCACAGAGAGGGACAAGCAACCCCTCGCTCTCCATATTCAACCTCAGCGTGGCACTCACCTCTTCTTCATCCCCGCCTCGGCTGTGGGTGACTGATTACCTGGGTTCTGACAGTGCTAACAAACCCAGCCTGCCAAATAAACTTGAGCAAAGGAGACAGCAGTAATGTACTGGTTTGTTCATTTGATTTACATTAGAGCAGGTTTATAATGACCATAAATGATTATTTTTACAAGAGGTACATAAACAAGTAAAATTGAAATGACTGCTCGGCGTGCTACTGCACATTCCTAATGCTGCATTTCTACGTGTACAAATGAATTCTTTCACTTCCAGTGGCTGATTACTGCAAGAAAGAGCCTGTGGCTGTGCAGGATGGCAGTCCCTCCTGTAGTGTGTGTATATGGGAAAGGGCATTCCATTCACTTCCACAGAGAGGGGATATGAATGAGAGGTGTGGGGTTGCACAGCCTCCCTCTAAAGCTTAACCATCTTTTGTCTTTTAAAACAGATGATACTCAATATTTTTGTGCATTAATCAGTGTTCTCCCCTATTCTGAATGCAAGGCAGGTGTAAAAGTTTTACATGCCAGTAGTCCATGATGGTCCCTTTGTGCCACGACAGTGCACTCCAGCAGAGCTCCCTACACAGATACCAGTCCCAGATAAAGGCTGAGCTCTGTTTCTACACAGGTGTTATTGGTGTTATTGTTGACTTAGTGTAAGGCTGTATCTTCCCTGTCAGAGAACTTGTGCTGTTCCCTTTAGCACACAGGGCACCCAAAAATGTTTGGAACAAACAGGACAAATAGCACTTTGACTAGGGGAAGCAATCAGGATGTGCAGAAAGCCAGAAATGTCAGAGGAAAAAGCAAATTGCTTAGAGATACCTGAGGAAAGAATCTTCACTTCCTTCCAGAAACTTGAGGCCAGTGTTCTATGCCCTCAGCATCTCCTGCAAAGTACCATGATTTAATGCAGCTGAAAGGCAAAACAAGCTGGGATGTGAAGAGAGAGAAGCACAGGCACAGGCTGACAGCTGGATTGGATCTGTACCACGCGTGACAGCGGGAGAAGCCCTCACTGCCTGTTCTGGCTCACAAACATCAGCGCTGTCACTGCCCCGTTGTTGCTGCAGTGGAAGCACCCCTTCAGCTCTGAGCAAGGCACATTCCTGTCCTCTTTAGTCCTTCCTTTATCCAGCACAGTACTAAGCAAAGTGTTGCATTTGGAGGTTCAGGTGGCTGCTGGCTGCTTCAGGTGTGTGAGAGCAGAGGAGAATATTCCAGCTGTGATGAGCACAAAGCCCCTTGGAGAGGATTAGGTCCAGATCTCTCCATTCTCTTGTCTCTCACAGAATCTGGCCCAGAATTATGAAGGTGTGATGAACATTTATGGATGTTGTTTCCATTTTGTAGTGATATTTGCAGCCCACCCTTCACCTCATACCCATGTGCTTCTGCCTGTGTCTGTGCCAGCTGGAAAGGAGGGATTTGATAGCTCAGTGTCGGCCAAGGCAAAAACAAGTAAATAAGTATTGGTCAGTACAGGAGCAGAGACAAAGATGAAGACAGCAGTAAGATTAGACATGTACCAAATGGCTTTAAAATGTTAATTGCAGTGCATACTTGGTCAAGCATGAAGTTCTCTTTACATAATCATTCAGTGTATTTCAAGGATGATAATCTAACAATGTAGCAGGTGGGACAAAAAGCAAACTACTGCCTGTCTCAGCCTGTGCAAGCAAGGTTTGATGTGTGTGCTGCATGGTGATTTCCAGATGCTGAGGCATATGTTGTCATTGGATAGCTTTATTTTTTAGAGGCAGGTTGGATGGCTTTGTAACTTCTCACAGGTGCTGAGAATGTCTGAATTAAATAGATGTTTGTAACAGGTCTGTCAAATTGTGCTTCAGGAACCTGGCACCATTCATTTCCACTGTAGGAAGTATTAAAAACCCCAAATCACACACACACACACAGAGAAATACTGAACTTACTGGACCTTCACTGTATCACATGTGATAACCTGTATCACATCACATGTGAAACTTCTAGTAGACTGCATAATTTGGGGAAGGCTATTTCATCTTTCACTGTTTCATGTCTGTTTGCTGACAGCTTTCTCCATTGTAACTCTGCCTTTGATACTTCCAGCTTGTACTTCACTGCACCTCACAAGAGCAGCAGCTGTTATGTACTTCTATCATCACATCTGATTATTACTGTTTATTTTTCATTCCACATTTTTTATTTTTGATGCCCATCCTGTTTTTAGCAAGGACAGACATTCAGTTACGGTGCACCCTAGCTAATTACAACGAATGAATGATCCTGTTCCAGATATTCCTGGAACCCCAGTGTTTGATCAGACTGTACAAACAGAACAAAGACAATCCAATCCCTCATCAGGTATTGTGGGTGAAGAACCACGAGCTATGAGCTATAGGCTTGAAAGCCAACATATCATTACCTACAGTTTGATTTTGATTTGGATATACAGTAAATTAACTTTTAATGCCCCCAGTTGGAATGAAATGACTTTTGGCTGCATCAGTTTCTGGACTGAAGGATGGTAGTGTAGTGCTGACTCTGAAGGCCACTGCAGGTTTCTGCTGTGACCACCACCTGGATCATGTTAGCACTTCATGTCTGTTATCTCATCTGAAAAATGGGAGTAATACTTCCCAGGAGGGCTGCCATATTTGCTGTTTGTAGTATCTGTTAAGACTCTGGAACTAAAGACTTTTTAGGAATCGAAAAAGTTACTTCTTTCATTGATTATTCTGAAATTACTGTCAAGACAGTCATGCTTTGATTTAAGAACTGCCAGGGTCTCTTGTTACCTGCTTTAGGGAGTCAAAACACTTGGCAGCTACTGAAATGGTTTTCTGTCTGCCCAGGTCTCTTTAACACGTGTATTGTAGTGGTGAGTAACTCCATTCATTTCAGCTTATGTCATCTTGGATCTTTCTTCAGGCCAAACTGAAACACTCCTGCTCACAATGAGTAGTACCACACTCCATAAAAAGTCTCATTGATTTCAGAAAGGCTTTCACTGATATGTTGTACTATTCATTGTTAAGTAAGGGAATAAATATCACAGTCTGTCTCTGTACAGTGAGAGCAACAGAAACTGGAGGATGGGGAGTGGGAATTACAGAGACAAGGAAACCTTTTATTTAAAAAAGATGCAAAGAAATTGTGATTCATCTGAATGTCTTAACTCTAAAGAAAAGCTTTCACTGGCAAATGATAGAATATAGTATAGAGGCTGACATCTGTAGTAAAGCAGAATTTAGAAATCTCATTCCAAACAAGAATATAAATTACTTGGCTGTTGTATCATAAATATTACCTAAACAGTGGAAATTCAACTGAAGTATGGCTTTAACCACTGAAGAATTCCTGGATGTAAAAGACATGGTGTTTCTGGGAGTGAGGCAGGGGTTTGTTTGGGTTTAGTTGCATTCATTTTCTGTCACATTTTACAGGCAGTTCCTTCAGAAGTCACATAATACACTTGCAGCACAGCTTCAGAGCTATTGAAAAAAACAGGGGTTTAATTTTGTGGTTTTAAAGGCTACATAAGGGCACAATAACACCCGAGTCAGAAGTATTTTATACCTGTAAATGTTTTGACCTTAGTTGCTCAGAGCCCTGCAAGACCAGACCCGACTCTCCTGGTACACGCAGTGGTGAGCAGTACTTGGCAGCAGGCTGGCAGATGTAACTGTAGGAGGATGTAAAGCAGTGGAAGAGCCCCCAGCTGCATGTGCAAGATGCAGTTTTAGAAAAAAAAGGCAACTCAGCATGCCATGCTGGTTTAGTCCAAAATACAGGTCATACTAGGAAGGTGCAGAAAACAGCTGTACCTTTCCCTCCCATCCTAATGCCATCCCCACACTCTTTCACAATCCCCTTCTTCCTCCACTCCACACAGGAAGAGCAAAAACGTTGCCGTTCACATCTGTCCCTGAGTGCTGACGTGAATCTGTGCTTCACACTCTGGCAGCTGCAGTGTGTGTGGGATGGTCTGTGGTGAGGGCAGGACGGGCTCTCCAAGGAAAGCTGTCCCAGGTACTGACCTGGCTGAAACAAGTGGTGTTGGTTTGTTGCTGTGTGTGCCCTGTTAGAAGATGCGGTGGCACACGCTGGGAAGCGTTTCTGGGCACGGAGTAGCTGCTGCTTTGCTTTGGCGATGCACGGCAGCGAAAACTGCTCAGCTGCGCTCCTGGCCCCGCCACAGCACCGCAGGGGGATTTTCTTGGAGATGCATTTCAAGGTCCTGATTTTAATGGGAGTTACAGAGACTTGGTCTGTCTGAAAACAAGACAAATTACTTAGACACGCCCTTGGAATAGCATTTGGCTGATGTTTGCAATTGCCTATTTCCGATTATTTTTGACTGTAGAGCGATGAAGTAAGTTGATGAAAGTTCAACAATCAAAATCTCATGCATGCTTTATTACTTCCACTGCTGCTGCACCCAGAATCCCCAATTAAAGCAGTTATGTTTGTAATTTGGGGGGGGGGTCTTCCTTTTCAATAGGTAAGCAAAAAGACAGTAATGAATTTTTTACCAGGCTGCCTCTGCCTACTCAGCTTTCATTTAAAGCAGACTGTCTCAGAAAAGGGAAGAATTAAAGCACTGGTAATTTTCAAATGGACAGGTAAATCAGACTTTTAGTCGTATTTGTGATTTTGCTGCCTTGAAGTTTTCCTGGAGAGCTGGTAAAGCAGAGAATAGTCTTCTAATACAAACCCTGAGCTTAATCAGTCCCTTTGTGCCTCTAAGCCAAGCTCATCTTTCAGTTACATTAAATTCAGTCCAATTAATTTTTCCTTGGCACAAGCCATTATTAACAGTACTCAAATAATTCATGTTTTCATAAAATCATAGAATAGCTTGGGTTGGGAGGGACCTTTGTTAAAGGTCATCTAGTCCAAGCTCCTGCCCCAGAGCTTAGGGACATGGTTTAGTGGTGGGCTTGGCAGAGCTGGGTTAGTGGTTGGACTTTGTGATGATAAAGGTCTTCTCCAGTCTAAACAATTCTATGGCTCTTGAAATGACCAGAAAGACATTTATTTTTTCTCTAGTTAGCAGGTTAAAGAGCAAGGCTCCATTGTATTTAATTAGAAGGAAATAGGAAGAAGGAATGTCTTGAGAAAACCCAGGAAGTGAAAAATAAATAAAAATCAGGCTCCTGGGTTTAAAGAAAATCAGCAGCTGTTTGGCTTGTGAGGTCTTATGGCTATCACCTCCCTCTCAGGTTACAAATGTACAGGGTAAGGTGTTCAGCAAGTACAGCCCCAGCAGCAGAGCCTCCAAATGTCACACACTCGAGGTGCCGGTGGCGCGCAGTACATCCAGCCACGCGCCCGGCGTATTCCTCGCGGGGGAATTCAGGAGCTGGGCCTTTCACGTCTCCCTCTTTGGCATTTAGCCAATAGTACTGAGGCTTTGAAAAGCAGGATTGTTCTGAAAGGGGGATGGCAGTTCCAAGCAGCCATTTGCCATGGTACTGCACATCCATCATCTCCCTGTAATACCCGACTACGTGTGCTCACATCACAGACAGTGCTCTTTTCACTGGCTGAGCGGCTGCAACGCCTGCCAGAGAATTAGGAGGAACTGGCCAGCCTTCAAGATTTCTTCACAAGGACTTCTTAATCAGCTCCCATGCCTCTGTGCTCTCATGGCTGTGTGTCTGGTAATTTGCTGTACTTTATGTACACTCTGTTCATCATACAGATTGGCTTTTTACTTTCTGCAGCAATTCCTCTCACTTTGCCAACACCTTGCCATTTGCAGCTTTAATGCCTATCGATAGCACTTCATCAGCAATAGCTGCCAGTGTATATTCTTTTTACAAGATGTTCACCCTTGGTTTTTATAGATAGTTACAAATTTAGTCACAAACTGATTGAATACTTCGTTTTCATTTGCTTTTTACATGGAGTAGATTCATCAAAATGAATGGGTCACTGGAAGATTAAAAACAGCAATGGAGAAGCTTCTGTAAGATGGATTAGTGTCCCCGGCCAGAGTCAGCTCTGCCAAACCTATCCCTGTGTGCCTCGTCTGGGTTTTAAAACCTTCACCGAGAGGGTTTTCACAGCATCCCGTAGGCAGCTGCCTGCATAGCCCTAATGCTGGTCCTCATCCCACTGCCAGCACACAGTCCCTAATTTGATTTTCCTCTGCCCTGGTAATCTTCACTCCCCAGGCTGAGCCGCAGGAACCTGAGCAATCGCCTTGTTAGCGAAGCCAGGGCAGAGAAGGCATTTAATACCTCACGTTTTGTAGTGTCCTCTCTCACCCTGAACCATTTAGCACATTTCTCCTGGTCTCCTTTTCACTCGTGATGGGCCTTTCCTGTGGCCCTTCACATCCGTGCCACTTTCAGTGTAATTGGAGGTTTTCCTCTCCTGTTTGTCACCATGTGCCCCATCCCCCCATCAGCCTTTCCTGTCTGGCTGAACAGGGGGACACCTGGTTGAGCTGTGTGGGGCCACTTCTTCTATGCCTGCCCATGCTCTGCCACACTAATTAGAGATAGTTTGGTAAAATTATTTCTCTCTGACAGATGTCAGTTTTAAGCAAAACCTATTACCAAAAAGCATCCCTGTATAACTGGATAGTGAGAGTAAAGTCCAGAGCAAACTTCAGGCATTTCTCTCAGTTCAGTTTCAAATGCACATTGGTGTAAGGGTTGTAACTCATAAGTCAAGCAATTTGCTTCTAATTTTTTAATGGAAACTGGTGGAAATGTGGGGTGGGGAAGAGAATGTGCATCAGCCCATATACAAGGAATTTTTTTGCTCCTAAGGGATGATACTGCAGTAATCCTTGCACAAACAAGGATTGGTATTTTACAAGGAAACTGTGTTATTAGTTCCATTAAAGTTGCATAAAGTTGCATAGAGTTGCGTGACCACTGTCACTTCACAGCAATTTTTTTCATTTACTATCAATGGCAGAACTAAACTGCTTTTTGATATTCAGTGAGGTGCAACAATTTGTTGCAGAGAAACCGATACAAGATTGTATCTTCTCCTGCCTTCTCGTCTCCCACTCTGTAGCTAGAAATAAATGCTCTTGAGTGTTGCAAGGTCTCATCTCACAATATCTTCTGCTTTTTGGAGTAGCCGTGGTAGAACTGAGGGGTTCTTATGGCTGGGTGACGCATAAAAGGAGTATTTCTGTTTCCTGTTACAACAGCCTTGACTTGCTTTCAGCTTTGGAGATGTCAGGAGCGTGTACTGCTTGAGTGTACCAGGTCAGTGATAGAGGGATGTCGTTCAGTGCATATCCCAGCACTTGGATACACACTTGGTCAGGTGGAGAAGATTCAGTGAAATGATTAGTTCTATCTCTTCTAATTCTTTTAAATGGTTTTAATCTAAATTTCTAACTAGAGGGCTGTGAATCTGTAGGGTTTCTAGTTTAGGGTTTGATTGCAACCTTATGGATGACTGGTAACTTGGTAACTGTTCTGGATACCGGTAAATGTTGGGGTTTAATTGAATTTTAAAATGTCCACTGTTGTTCTTTGCTGTCCTTTAATTACCATTGTTTGTATCTTCCCATTTTTTATTTGACAGTAGTGCATGAATGCCCCAGTGAACATCCCGACCTTGGCTACTGTAGGTGCACAGAAATTACTGTCTGTGTCCTGAAGAGCCAACACAGGCCAGTAAAGAAAACTGAATGGTTGCAGATCATCTTCTGAGCTCCTTTTCCTTTTATAGTTCATGGCTCAGGGAGTACTACTCAGCAGCAGTGGTTAGAAGGACTCTTCCATTCACCTTGCGCTGTCTCTGCCTGTCTGGGAAATTGTTACCTCTGCTTTGTAACACACCAATCTTTATGAACCTTTGTTTCAGATCTCTAATCTGTCCTTAAAATAGGTATTTTTCCTGGCTACCTCAGTTTACAGCGCTTTCTCCATCAGCTGGCTCCAGTTATGTGATCCTCACATGCTATCTGTGAATAAATGTTCTTTGAAGTTATAAAGCAGAAAGATGCCCTTGGGTAAGCTGCTTTGATTCAGCTGCTTCAAGCAGGAGGAGCACAGTTGAGGTATAAAGGTTAATTTCAGTGATCTCAACTCAAGTTAAGTAAGAATTTAATGAGGTCCAACAGATGCTCAGTTTACTATTCCTGAAAACCTGGTTCCTCCAAATTCTTTACGCAAGTACACAATCTATGATGTTTTCTTTTCCAGCAAAGGATATATTACTTGGCCTAGATTTTTGTAAGATGTCAAATGACAGGAATGGGCCTACTGAGACCAATCCAAGATGCTTAGTGTTCTCTGGGGAAAAAAAAAAAGTAAAAAAAAAAAAATCTAACTGCTTGTCCAGTTTTCAGATGGGATAGGGTTAATTTTCATCTTAGTAGCTGCTACAGTGCTGTGTTTTGAATTCAGTATGAGAATAATGTTGATAAGACACTGATGTTTTGATTGTTGTTAAGCAGAGCTTACCCTGAGTCAAGGACTTCTCTGTTTCCCGTGTTCTGCCAGTGAGGAAGTGCAGAGGGAGCTGGGAGGGAACATGACCAGGACACCTGCCCTGAGCTGGCCAAAGGGATATTCCATGCCACATGCCCAGTATATAAACTGGGAGGAGCTGGCCAGGAGGCACCAGTCACTGCTCAGGGACGGGCTGGGCATTGGCCAGCGGGTGGTGAGCAACGGTGTAGTGCATCACTGACTTCTCTTGGGTTTTATTCTTCTCTCCTTTTCATTACAATTACTGTTAGGTTTACTTTTTTTTTTCTGATTCTCCTGCCCTCAGAGGGAGGGACGGGGGACTGAGCCAGCAGCTGTGGGGTACTTAGCTGCCAACTGGGGTTAAACCACGACACTGCTTGACCTGGTTCCTGAATGGGAGCCCTGAGGAGTAGACCTCTACCTGCTGTGTCAAACTTGTGACCTGGTCCAGCCCAAGGTACTGTTTGTCTGTGCTGGTTATGACTCAGGTCTCACCCAGGGCGAGGAGCAGATTGCAGGGGTGGAGAACCAGCACTCAAACCCTTGCCCCCACACAAGGATGAGCCACCTGCCATTGTGCAGATGTGTGGATGTTTGGCGTGCGTCAAGGAAAATTCAAATTCTTAATTAAAAAGGAAAACCCTTTGTAATCCTAAATGAACAAGTGTATACCTGAATTCTAGATGGGATGTTACGGAGCCCTTCTGCAACAGTAAATTCAAGGGTCTCTTATAACCTGTGGTGTCAGTGATATGTGGCTTAAGTAGATTATGACACTGTCAACTTTGACTGCAAATTTCTTCTTACCAAGATGGAATCTGCATGTGAAATAAGGTTTGCTAGGCCTAGACATCCACAGGCTGGCCCGACTTGCACGGCAATCCCGAGTACAGGTTCACATCAGAGATCTTAATTATTGTCTCCAAACATCAGGCAAGTAATCTGCATTTTGAAGAGTCTCTAAATGGGTATTTACATAATTTATGTTTTACAAAGTCCACTGATGTGTATTTGCATAATAGACCACAGCAGTGCCAACAGATCCATCGCCGCACCCAGTGTCAGCTCTTATGAACTTGCAGTGGGTTTTTCGCTTTATTGGAGCTCTTGTGACAGAAAGAAATGGCAGTAACTGATACATCTCAGAGCAGACTGAGTGCCTGTCAGAGCTTCTTTGGCTGGCTGGAAACACACGGAAGTCAAGCCGCCTGCTCAGTCACCTGAGAAGTGCTCTGTGTATGTTCATGCCAGTTCTGTGCATAGAAACGGCAGAGATGGTCCTTCATGTTCATCAAAGGCCGTTGAATTCCCTGATCTGGGATCCCCATTGCTCTCCACACGCTTCCAGCAACACCCTGATGCTTGCATGCGCTCCAGCTTCCTCCTCCTTAAAAACAAGTGCTTTTTCTCACCACCACCCTAAGCCCCTTGGCATGATCCACTGGATCCATGCACAGGTGCCTGCAGAAGGACCTTGGGCTTTGTCACTTGAGCACATCAGTGTAGAGAGAAGCCAGACCTTTGAGTTCCAATGGGTTTATCACTCTCAAATGGTGGTTTTAGCATTCTCATGATGGAGATAATGCCTCGAGGCGGGTTTAGCCCATGTGAGCTAATGGCAGAAGTGTTTTTTCCTTTTGGCCAAGTGGGAGAACCCTGGCCAGTATAAAGTTGAGCGGTGTTGTTACCCAAAAAAGGGGGATGGTTTGTAGCCCTCAGTCTGTTATGTACCAGACTAGTTAAACTCAGTCTGGTGCTTTTGGTGTAGGTGACTCCATGAAAATTGGAGGAAGAAGTTCAGATCCTTACAAAAACAGAACAGAGAAAGGGATCATTGCCAGCTCCAAACAAGAATTTCCTTCCTTTAATTTGCCCCACAGCCTGAACACTGACAGAACATAGCCTTATGCATATCCTAATGGATGGGGCTTCGTTTTGTAAGACTTTCTATTAGAAAAGTTTATTTTTTACCCTGGTTGTATATCTCCTTTCCATTTGTGTTGATTTGGGTATTCATCATCCTGCTGACTGTGCTAAGGGTTCATCAGTTTCACTGCATGCTACTAATAAGATAATGCTTTTAAGCCGTTTGGTATTTTCACATGAAACATGTTCTTCCTGCTGCAGATCCTCAGCAGAGTGATGGCTCTAATCATCCTCCCCGTCAATAACTGTCAGCTGTGATGGAGCTGGGGTTCTGGCTGGCCGGATAAACCAGCAATGTGAAATAGAGGATATGCAGTGCTGAAAAGTTGCCAGACTAGAGCAGGAGAAAAGACTAATTTAAGCTTCCCATACCAGAGCTGAAGCAAGCCTAATGCCATGATGTTTTTCTGTACTACTCCTGATGTTCAGGCTAAAATGATTAATCCAGGATAATATCTTGCCACGGTTTCTTTTGATTTCAGTTCTGAGTGAAATTAAATACTGGAAAGATTCAATAAACAAACATTTCCTACTGACTGATACAAGGACTAGAACTGTTGTTTGGCATTACAACGAATCCTTTTTAGCATCTAGATTAAAAGAAATCAGATGCTATGTAGATAGAAATGATTTCTATGTTTATTCTATAATTAAACATCAATTATTATTATTATATACTATTTGAACCTCTTTAAAAGATTTTTAGTGTAAGGTTCTATGGCTGCTCAAGAGATGACAGAAATACAGGAAGCATTTTAAACCCTCTCTGCTGTCATTGAGATCTGGTGACTTCAGAATCTTAAAGCAGGAATTGTATCTGCCCAGGTTTCTAAGGGAGCAATGGGAATAACTGGAGGAATTTGACTGGCTTTTAAAGGATGAGGACTGATGAGAGCAGCCTGCTTGCAGGGTGAAAAGACCCTTTCAGATATCTTTTTGAGATGCTTGTGATTATTTTCCTGTGCCTGCCATGCTGGAAGTTGATGTGAGTTGTTATTCACTCCGGGTTTGGCCGAGCTGCCTGCAGTGCCTGTGTCGAGTTCTCCCTGCCTCCTTTTAGAGGCTGCTGAGATAAAAGGGCTCTGCCCTGAGTCCCAGCTCTTTGGTGGGAGGAGACCATTATTTCCTCCCGCTCGCTCCTTACGGATATGGGATCTGCTTATGCTGAAATGTGAGAGGATGGCTTCCTAAGCAGAGAGCAGTCCGTGCTCCTGCCCCTCGCTGCCATCTCCTTGGGGAGGGAGGCATGAACAGACCTCATGCAGTGGCACAGAGCAGTTTCTATTGTCACTTCTCTTTCGGCTGACAACCTGTTAGTTAATTTGAGTAGTTCTTTACAGTGTATTTTGGGCCAATTTGCTTCCAGGGTAGACCCAGGTAGTTCGAGCAGAGCCTTCAGGTCCCTCCCTGCACACCTCCTCTGACTGGACAGGGCATGAGAGACCTGCGTTCGAGCACCCCTTCTAAATCATTCACAGGAAGGGTCTGAGCCTGGTATCATCTGTCACGGGGGCACAACTGAGCTGCTGCCCCAGCTGGCAGATTCCTCTCTGCTCTCTTACCACTTGGTGTGATCCTACAGGCCTGTTCTGGAAAGGTCTGGCCAAGGAGAGCAGACCTGCAGAGCATCCTGCACCTCCAGCACAGCTCCCCAGGGCTCGTGTGCATAGCCAGCTGCAGAAACACAAATGATGTAGGGTTTTTGGAGATGGAGAAGGATCTAGAGAATCCTTCTGCCCCTAGGGCTGGGCAACAGCTGACTGGGAGTGTTGAAAATCTCAGTGGTGCATGAACACAGCTCGGGCAGCTAGCCTGGAAGCCTGAACTTCCTTGGGGACTGGCATTGCTGTACACAGGTTGTAGCCTGCTCAAACCTGACCTTGCTCTCAAGCTGTGTGATTGTCTTCTCATGGCATGAAGAAGCTGTAAATGCTGCTTAGGTGGGACCTGTGAGTGTTTTCAGTAATACTTTGCAGTTCTAGACCTGAGGGCTGAGAGACATATGCCTAACTTAAGCAGGTGGGTAATAGTATTTATATCTTGGTGCTACAAGTTCTGTTTAAAGTTCAGCGGAGTTTAAGGTAAGTTCCAATCCTGGCTGTCAGTTGAACTTACACTGCTGAAGTCTAAGATCATATCCAGGCCTTTTACAAAATGGAGCTCTCCACATTTAGAGCAGCAGAGCTAAATTAAAATACTCATTACAAATGTCAATTGCCAGTACAATTAGCAGGTTATGAAAAGGTTGGATATTTGTAACATGTAGATTTTGAAGCCAGAAGAGGTGCAGTTTCTCCTTAAGGGAAAGAGTGCCAACAACACATGCTCCTTTTCTTCCTGAGAAATTAAGGAGTGTCTGGGGGAGAGGAGTTGGGATGGCTTTAAATATTTTTGTACTCCCTTCCAAAATAAGTTTATAGTTTCCCCACATACAATTTAATTAAGCCTTTGATTTGACCTTTGTATTGAGCAATAAAAGTTAACTGAGAAAGATGTGGGTAGAAGGAGAGCACAAACAAAGCATGCCCCACGTCAGCCAGTGTGAGAACTGTTTCTGTAACCAAAACTAATGAGATCATCAGGACAAAAGCAACAGCCAAAGCGTTTTCAATTATTACTAATATTTTTCTTCCTCGAGCCAGTTTATATTTTTCTTAATTACAGCTTTGAGCTGTGGCGTGATATTTAGCAGATGCCTTCGGCACTTGGCGTGCTGATCACTTGCACGCTCCAGACTGGCAGGGGCACCTAATCTTTGAAGTCTGGAGCTCACATTCATCTTTAACCAGAAAGGTCAGCCCTGCATTCCTCGCATCCCCCCAAACTCCCATTAAGTTTAATAGGAGTTTGGAGCATGTGAGGCATGCGGTATCAGGATCGTTCTCAGTCTTCCTGATATTGCCAGTGAGGCATGAACACAATTTCTAAACTTAGCTAATTAATTGCACCATACAGTGAAGGCAGAAGGCTGTCACAGGGCTTTTTAGTTGTTTCTTTTATTACAAGAAAGTTACAACGAATGTTCAACAGATTTACTGGGAACATCATGTTTTACAGATACTTCCATGCTGTGTTTCAGGATATCATGTCAGCTGTGCTGCGCTACATACGAGGTATCTGGCAAACTAAACAAGCATAAACATGCAACCACAAACATGTGCCTAGGACTAGACTAAAACCAGATGTTTCCAGGAAATGTAAAAGATGTTTGGCATGTTTTAAGCTTATACTTTCAGCTTGTCTACATTTGAATAAGTCCCATATTAATATAAACAAAATGACAAAACCTTTTCTTGCAAATGACTGATTGATTAATGGAAGTACTGCTGAATCACACAAGGTTTGTTAGGTTAGATTATTTCTTCCTAGGGAAAAGATGGTTTGTTCCTGCTTGACATTTACCATGGCAGGAGCTGAGGCAGTTCTACGTGCGGGTTTACTTTTTAACCCCCAGAACTAATACAGTTGTATTTCGGCTCCTGAAAATCATGCAGGGTTTGCTATGGCCACTGTATATCAAAAGCCAAACACAGAGTGACAGGTTTCCTTAGAGCAGGACAGCTGAGATAATGTCCTGCTCTCTCTAGACACGTATATATTGCATTCAGATGTATGTGGACTAAGAGATTGCTTGGAAAAAGGGGAAGTAGTTGCCATTTCATGTAAGTGTGGCTTGTAGGCACCCGACATCTCAAACTGTCTCGTGGTTGTTCCTGCTTTTTCTTTATTGCATTTGAATTAGTTCCTGAAAGTTCCAGACAATGTTATTTCTTGAGGAGAGTAGGTATGGCTCTCAGACGGAAGAGTTTGCATCCAGAATGCACAAAATGTGCAGGAAATAAAGTAGTTCTCTCACTGGTCCACAGGGAAAGGCGACCTGCCAAAGATCACACAGAGCTTAATATAGAATGAAAACCTGGACATAGGTAATCCTGGTCCCAGTCTATGATTATCCCCGCACTCATTCCTTAAAAAAGAGAAACTTCTTAAAAAGAGAAATGGAAAGATCTCAGAATCAAACTGGGACACATCATCTTACCCCCATAATCTTGTCCCACAGGTCTTGTGGAAAGGCTGGCCTGAACTTCATGCCACTCAGGAGTTCGCTGGGGAGAGTGGTCTATGCACTTGAAACTCCTGACGTTCTTTCTTTTTCTGCTTAAAGATTTTTTTTCCTCCTAACACCAGGTTTCCATAAAAAGGTGTGTGGGGAAAAGGCTTCTATGGACACCACGTTCTCAGGCTGAAATAGAAAATGGTAGAACAGTACATACATGGGAGGCTGCAGAGCTGTTCATTGCTCCCTTCTTCTGGCTCCAAAAAGCATACATTACACCCACCTTTTACTGGCTGGTATTATATAGACGACAATAACAGACTCCAGAATTTGGAGAATTGCATCACGAGTTATTATACTTTAGGAGTTCTCACATTCCCATTTTCACAGCATTCCTGTTTCCATTTGTCTGCTGCAGCTGTAACTGGAAATAATTAGTCCCGGTCTTCATGTCAGTATAATGGATTATTTGGAAATTGTTGGTACATTTTATGGCGACAGCATTGTTTTGCAATTTCAGAGCTTCTTCCTTTGAATATGTAAGAGTAATTTCAGCTTTTGCTACCCGAGGTGATAAAAAGCTAATAATAACACTGCAGCATCTACTGTAATTTAAGAGCCTGTTCCACCGAGTTGCACCTAGCTTTAATTTTCTTATGAAGCTGTCAGCCAAACCCAAGCCCGTGATCGAAGGGAAATTTATCAAGCAACTGAGCTCCAGTGTGGAGAGTAAATGCAGGTGCTGACCAGTTCACTTCAGACCTGCATTATGAGTGTCATTACATCCATGATGAGGCATTCAAGACCAAGGCATTAATTTGCTATCGTAGATGCTGACAGTCTGACTTTTCAAAGCACAGTGTTTGCATGAAAGTCTGGAAAGAAATGGACAGGTCTGACTTGATGTAATTAATGTGGGGAAAGCAGAAATAAACAATCTCTGCTTCTTTTGTCTCCCTAAATAGCTGGGTTGAAAGTTCTCTCTAGCAGTTCATGGTTAAAACTGATGGAAACATGTCCAGAATCCCCACTTTGTTATGGGCATGGTGGATTGATGAGCATGGATTCTCTGCTGTCAGTGCCCCACTCCATTAGAAACCAGGCTGCAGTAATTAACATTTACAGGACTGGTCTGGCAAATCTCTCTGGTTTGTTTTTATGCAGCATCCTCTCACAGAGGCTGTACCCCTGTCTGCTGAAAGGATCTGTAGCCTTAGAGGCATGCAGGCTGTTGGGCAGTCACAAGTGCAGTGCCTGATGAGCAGAGGTCCAGTCATTTACAATCACAGAGAAGGGACTGAGCTCAAATCAGATCAAGAGAAGGACAAAAATGGAAGGAGGTTTCTATTAAGTAGCTGAACTTGTTCATCCCTTGGCAGGACAGTAGGAAATACGAACAGATTAAAGCAGAGCGTGCTGATACCGCTCACTAGAGAGCAATAGCATGCAAGTACTCCAATAAATAGTTATATCTTTGATAATCATTAGCAGTAGCAAACTGCAAATCATTTGGCCTAGGAGGGGGGAACTGACAGCTTGGGTGCCAATATAACTTGAACTTCTGTCTGATGACCTGGTAATAACCTAAAAAAAATCCTAATTGCATTGTTTTGCCCCGGTATCTTTACTGACTCCGATGAAGGTGCACTTCAACATGTGACTCACTGAATGCATTTGAAAGGCATAATCAGCCCTCACTACAGGGGAGGTTTCCTGTTCCTAAATTAGATGTCAGTGACAGTTTTGGTTCTCTCTGTCATCCTAAGTTGGTCTCTCTGAGGAACAGTATTGATCCATAGAAGTATTTATGAGTAGCTCGGTGCCGTCGGAGCAGCACATGCATTATTGGGCAGCAATCTGCGGTTACATCTCAGAGGTGAAGATAATCCTGAACGCTCTAAACAGCGAGGTCAAGTCATTTTCATTATGTGTTTTGTTTATACTGTCAAGATGTGAAGTTAGCAGCAGTTAACACAGATAAGAGTTCAGCTAAGGAGGTGGACTCAATCCCCTGGACTAACTGAGCTGTAATCATGAGGCCTGGAGGAACTCTTGAGCCATCTTCACTGACCCCAGCAGACCCTGTCCTCGGCAAGAGTCCCGAAAGGCTGCTCAGAAAGGCTGCTTTGGCAGTCAGCTGCCTTCACTAAGCACCCTTTTTGGAAGGATTTGAATATTCTCACTGAGAGCCTGGATGAGGGAACAGCACAGCAGCTACTGCAGTGGCTGTATCACCATCATGGTGCAGTGGTAAATAAACAGCATAGAACAATATTCATTCGCCAGTGTCCAAAGGCCACCACATTGTCAGGCTGAGGTTAGCTGAAGCTTTGAGAGAGTTTAACAACTCCATTTCTGGAAAGGAGAGAGGGACTGATGGTGGAAGGAAGTTTATAGCGATGGAGAAAGCTTTTAATTGGGAACCATAAAGCCTTTAAAATGCAGAAGGTAAATAGGAGCACAAACCAAAGCTGCGGGGTTTGGTTGGTTAGTTTTATGAAGTCATACTCTGGGGGCTGGATTCATGGGTGCTGAACATCTGGGGTTTGCTGTGTTGAGACTGAAATTTCGTTTCTGTGCTAGTCTTCACACTAACACTTTTTTCTTTCCTAGCATGATCAGTACTTTTTTGCCTTTTGAATGTCAGTAGTAGACTGAACATAACCATCTCTGACTCAGAGAAAAAGATTTAAGAGGAAAAACTCATTTAACTCAGACTCTCTCAGCCAAAATCGTGGAGTGAGTAAGCAACAGGAACTCTGAGGAAACTGGAATAAAACGTGAAATCTTTATGTACTGAAATTTGTGCCTTAAAAACAAAATACAGGATGGAAAAAGATTTTGAACTGAATTGAAAGTTAAGCTATTTTTATTTATTTTTAAGAAAGGAGAAAACAGAGCATTTTAAATAAAATGCCAGTTTTGCACAATTAGATCCCAAATTAGAATTGGCCATGAATAGCATCAGAAGATCCTCTGCTGTGAAGACAGAGAGAGAATTCAGAGTGTAGTCCTTCCCCTGGAAAGGATAAAGGCAGAATTTTCTAATGTATTATTTAACGCTTGTTATGTAGTGCATTAAGCAGACACTGAGAGGAAAGCTTTTAAAAACCAACAGTCTCTCTGATAGCATTAAATCTTACCTTAGATTTTTGGTTAAGTCAATAGTAAGAAAATAAACGAATTAATACATTTCAGTCTGCCCGATTTATAGACGCCAATCAAGTTACAATGCTGGACATGGCCAGCTGAAAGAGGGGAATAGATTTACCTGAGTGAGGTCTTAATTTAATCAGCTGGCCCCAGAGAGCTGAAGTCAGCAGGCTGGGATGATATAAGAGGCAGCAGAGAAATAGTGCCTTTACTGCAGTTGCAAAAGAGAGTGACAGTGATGGAAAGGACTCTAGGCAGTGTCAGAACACACCTATTTCCATGATTTATTCTTAATTTACTTTAATGACAGTCTGAAGGTTGTCCATTTTTCTCTAAATGTCCTCAGAATACTGATATTTTCTAAACATTTAGAGCATGCTTTTTTTCCCCCTCCTTTCTGTGAGCACCATTGCAAGCTTGAATCAAAGAGGAGCTATGCCTGCACTTTGCCATGAGGAATTTTGAGCACAATGTCAGACTACCCTTTTCCCAAAGTATGCCTTGCCAGCTGGTGTCTCTTCACTGCTGTCACTCTTGGGTCAGGTGTAGGAATCACACCTTCCTCCGGGATTAATGTTGATATTTTGGTAAAACGGAGGAATTCATTGCATTTCTCTTACAGTTTATTCTGGCAAAAGAACAATGTGTGCTTTCCCAATACAATAGCTCATTTTTAGTATCAAGTGAATTTATTGATGGTTGTTCAGAACTACTGACATGCAGACAATGATCTCAGATTGCATATACATTTCTGGAGTACTTTCCATCTTTCCAGTTTCTGCCAGGAACTTGCTTCTGTGATTCAGAGTTTTCATTTTAAGATTGGACTGCTGTTCCATCTGCATTACAAATCTATGCCTTTTGCTTTCTTTTGTATGTGCACTGCATTCATTAGTATCACGAATCCTTTAAACTTGGACCTGAACATTTATTGTTAATTATAAATTCTTCCAGGTAGGCATTTGTTCTTTCCAAGCACTCAGGTATGCTTTTACAGATTGACTATAAAATCATCATCACTTCAGCAGGTGAAATAGTCTTTTTGTTTGTTTGTTTGTTTGTTTTTTCTCGACAATGCCAGTGAGAGGGTTTAAGGCAATACAGTCTCAGTAATATTTGCAAATAGCTTGGAAATGTCTTCATAACCAAAGATTTATTATTTTCTCCCTTTTAAAAAAAATCCATGTTTTTGCAATAAAGGGCTACTCCTGCTTTTTTCTGAATCCCATTCTTTATATAAAAATACGTGGAATTGCCTCAATATGCATCCAGAGGGAGAAGCGTTACAGTGCTTAAAGGAGACTTACAAAAAGGAGGGAGGGAGAGTGACCCTTTACACAGGAGACACTGAAAAGGACAAGGGGTAATGATTTTAAATGAAAAGAGGAGAGATTTAGTTCAGATACTTGGAAGAAGTTCTTTACTCAGAGGGTGTGGAGGCCCTGGCACAGGTTGCCCAGAGAAGCTGTGGATGCCCCATCCCTGGAAGTGTTCAAGACCAGGTTGGACAGGCTTGGAGCAGCCTGGGATTGTGGAAGGTGTCCCGGCCCATGGCAGGGGGGTGGAATGAGGTGTTCTTTTAGGTCCTTTCCAACCCAAACCACTCTGGGATTCTGTTAAGTCAATATCCAATCTCCTGCAGCAACCCACCAACCTGAAGAGTGTTTCACTGCAACGTGTTACAAAACCACTCAATCCTAACACCACGTTTTAAAGCATGAGCTGGTTCCCATCCCAGGTGAAACGGGAGGTACTTTCTGTGAGAGAGGATCATGTTCTGAGCCCAGCCACTGCAATGCAGAATACCTATTATTCTGCTCAGGCTGTGTCTGTGAGTAGCCAAGGGGAGCCAGGCAGGCAGAGAAGACTTGTTGAGCAAAACAGTGGGTGCTGAGGACAGAGCAGCCATGCTGAGCCCAACTAAAACATCAGTGCAAGTGCCCCATCAGTCTCCATACATGTTTCAGTTACTCAGAGTGAGTGTACAACATGTTCCAGCAACGGACAGAACTTAAAGCACTATTTAAAAGATGTGTGATTAATCTCACGTTTACTTTCATGTTTTCAGATATACTCAAGGACAAGAAAACCCATCCAGAAAACAGAAATGAACCAAAACCAACCGTGAAAAAGATTGACACCACAACCACCACAAGCACTGTCAAGTCATCCTCCAAACACAGTGTAACTGGAAATGGGAGCAGCCCAGCCCTGAGTCCCTCCCTTGCTGTTCTGGCAGCACTAGCAGTTCTGTGGCACTGTCCCCTGTAGCTGCATTGCCCTGCAGATGCTGTGCTAGTGCTCCTATTCACTGTCATTTATACCTGCAGCCTTACCCAACTGGAAACAAATGGAAATGGCTCTCTAATTGATGTGATATGTTAGAATAAATAAGAAGTGATATGCTGGAGTTGGCAGATACCAAGTGTCATCACGTAAAATGTCTGAAGATAGCCTTTGGCAAATCCCACCCGAGGTACAGCGAGGATGGTCACAAGGGTCTGAATAGCTTAAGTTATGGGGTAGAAATAATTGAAAACACAGAAATTGTGTATGTGTGTGTTACTGTTTTTATCCATTTCGTTTGCTAGAATCTGGCTGGCTGTTGTTTATTTGTTTAATTTTTCTGGTAAGTTATATGAATGGTCAGTCTTCAAATTCAAGGCAATCCATACTTTGTTTTTTTTTAGTGAACAGCTAACAAGCTGTGCTACAGTTCATAGAATCATAGAATGTTACGGGGTTGGAATGGACCTTAAAGATCATCTAGTCCCAACCGTGCTGCCATGGGCAGGGACAGCTCCCACCAGACCAGGTACCAGGTTGCTCCCCTGTGCAGTGAAATGCTCTCTACCAGCTTGATGAAATTCCTGAGCGGTCAGGGAGATCAAAGCATGTTTGAAACTTCTTTTCACTCGTACTGTTTAGGTTGTAGGAAGCAACATAAAAACATATGGTGTGTCTAATATATCAGTATAGTTGCCTTAACTGTGGAAAAAAATAGAACCACTTTGTTTACTGAGGGACATAGATAGTGACTTTCCCTGCCCCACAAAATGTCATTACCAGATGCTTAAGCATATGCTCAAGGCTTATTGGATGAATGTCCAGCAAAGGGAAACATAAATAAACATAATAATGTTTTATCCACTTGAATGCAGCTCTGTACAGAAAAAAAAAAAAAGATAATTCAGTTCAAACTTACTTTGCTTATGAGATGTTACATAGAAACCAACTTAAGTTTTCCATAAAGGTCCCAGAGATATAAATTATTGGGAACTCCCATTAGACACTAACTAGATTTTGTGCATTATGGATATCTGAAATCAACTGTTTCATAAACTGTGTATTATTTAATTACATTTAATGTTTAAAATTTTGTATCACGTTAGGTGTAAATGTAAAACATTCTGAAATCTAGAACATTCTCTGCTCTGCTTCATCTTGATTGCTACCCTAGAAAATGTCAAATGTGCATTATATTACAAGGCTATTTTTTTTAAATCAATGATACATTGATGCATTTTAACTTTTTGGATGAAAAAGTACTATAATAGCTTCTAATGGGTAAGAGTTAATATGTGTTTTCCAACAACTGTTTACAGTGCCATTGAATATATGTATACAAACACAACTGTATGAATACAGTGATTAATATGATAAATATATGAAACATTAGAATTGTTATATTTACTACATTTCATAACTATTACAACTGTTTAATGGCCATTTTCATGTTGTAGACTATTATTATGTACAGTTTTGTAAGATTTAATGTAAAACACTTGACTTTGGTTTTTTGTAAAACATCTCTTTGCTACTTGGTGTTACACAGTCACTGAGATTACTCAGAAGAAGAGCCCTGTATCTCACTGACCAGCTTCAGGCATTTTATTGGCAACTTTGATTATAAAAGCCTGACTCAAAGAAGGTGACATGGGCCAGTATTACTGCTGGATGTCATCACACAGGAGGTGACAACAGTACAGAACAGGCAGACAGTAAGTGAACAAAGGCTCGCTACACTTGCACGTTTCCAGACAGTATTAGTGAACGTGTCTATATGTTTGCAAAGGTGGGGCTTGAGTTTCATTTCCAGTTTTGGCTCCCAGATCATATTTATGACATAAAGATATGGTCAGAACTATGGACGCACCCAGCTGCAAAGGCAGCATCTCTAAAGGCAGCAGCTAAGTTTTCTAAAAGATAATTCAATTGTAACGTTGAAAAAAGGAGATAAAATGGAGAAGATACTTACATTAACGTCAAGTATTTTATATTTTAAATCTGATTTTTCACAATGCTAAGGATATTAATTTCCCTAAGGAGTGCTTCCCGGTCCGATCAGTGAAAATCAGTTTTCCCACAGGTACTTAAATGGCTGTCCTGTGTTTTCCAGGGTTTATGAGCTGCACCAATCTATGGAACCATAATTAAAAATGCTGCTTCTTGTATTCATTTTCGGTGCCCTTTGGAGAAGTGCTGTTTTACCTGCGGAGGTGTGCAGGTCCCGTCATTCATACGGTGGAAGGACTCGGTAATGCTTGGCAGTCTTAGAGAATCCTGTACCCCGATGGCTGTGTCAGACAGGCAGCTGTCTGTGCACACACAGAAATGTACACCGGGTGATCACACTCACCACCTGCCCCTCAGCTCACGCCGATCACTCTGGCTTCACTGGAGCAATTCATGTCTGCTGTTTGTCAGCCTGACTCCTGATTTAGTGTTCTCATGCTTACAGTGCTCAGTCATCATTCACGCAAGGGCATCCAGTTCGCACACTGAAGTCTCCGTCAGGATTCCCGTGGATAGAGGTTTCAGGGCTGGGCTCTGATCCTACCAGCTGTGCAGTTCGGAGTTTTCAGATTTTTCTCACCTGCAGAGAGGGAACTTGAACACCCAGACCCCCAGGTGTGTTTCTGAGGTCTGTTCTGTAAAAGGTTTGAGCGGTGATCCCACCAGCTGCATGTTCAGCTGTAGCAGAGGGAGCTGCAGAAGCCCCACAGGAGGCAAGTATGCAATAATTCACCCAGGGGGTTATTTGTTGTTGCTAAATGTCATGATTTTGCTAAACAGAAACCTCTGAAAAATCAAGTGTTTGAATTTTGGGATTGGTTGGCAAATATTTGTATTCATCCCTCAAGCTAAACAAGACAGCCCTTTGAAAGTTTCTGTAACAAAACACAACAAGTTCAAATCGTGGGGTGAGATAGAATCAACTCATTTCATTGGATTCAACCAATATTTTGATAGACACAAATTGTTGCAGAATGAGGGAGGAGGGCTTTACATCAATTAATACATTTTCATGCAAAAACACTTCTACACTGTAAGAAGAGTACTGGTCAAACCAGCGTGAAATATGTTCACAATGAGCATCAAAAATGGTGCCATTTTAATGGGCAGTGCAGTTTATTTTTACTGGTGGTTTATGATTCTTTTTTCCTCAGAATCAGTTGCATTTACGTATTTTAAAAAGAATGTTTTCCATCAAACAAACCATCTATACCAGCAAAGGCAAAACCAACTGGCTGTGTCAGATAAAGGAAGCATTCATTTTCAGATTAATAAGATAACCTGTTTTACAAAGTCTTATTTTGTTATCCAGGACACTGTAATTACGATGTAATTACAAAGGTCTAAATTCAGAATACTTTTGAACTTGTGTATGTAATCTCAGTGTAAAATAAGGTACCAGTCTAAGAGCATTGCTGTAGCCTTGCCTAACAGTTATGAATTGTATTTAGCCACTGCTTTCTGATTGTTTATTGTTTTGCTATGGCTTTCTTTGAATATTTTGCTGTGCCCACATTTGTGAATGCCAGCATTGGAAACTAACTGCTGTCATACATTTGTGAGTAAAACCAATGTACCATTTTCTGTTGGTAGTGATGCAGGCTTTTTACCAAATAAGACAAAGCTGCCACGGGCATAGTGTCAGTTCTTAGTGTTTCACTGCTCTTTGGGCTCTGTGTTCCTGTAGGAGGCTCAGAGGTCCGTGTGTCTCCAGTCCCCTTCCTGGCTACAAAAGCACCAGGGAAAGAGTGAGCGTGGGTGGGCAGAGGCGTGTGTGGCTGCAGGGTGCCAGGGCATGGCAGCCTCCAGCTGGCTTCTCTGAGGCCCTGAGCCCAGTGTTCTCAGCTAATTTCAAGCAGCTTTTACACCTCTCCAAATCATCTCTTGGAGACTGGCCAGGCAAAGAGCAGCAGAGAATCAAGAGACTGCACTTTCAGACAACTTCACAGCCACCTGCTAGGAATTGGACTTTTTTTGCAGTTTAGATGCTTTACACAGTCTGGCCGCTCGCACTTTTTTCTGGCTTGCATATTGCCAGTGCTGTGCCCTGTCTTCTAGTGCAACTTTGTCATTGCATAAGGAACTGTGATTCTGATCTCTCAGTTATGAACCTTTTGAGGTAAAAATGTCTGTCAGAGCTTGATAAGGGAACACAAATAATACTGTCCAGCTGCATTGACTTCAGAGGCTCTGTGCATGGGTATCTGGCTGTGAGATTCACATCTCTCTGATCTCTTAAATCAGATCTGTATTTAATGGGCAGCTATTCCCTTTTGGTACCAAGACTGTAACGTATATAATAATTTTAAATTTGACTCTCTAATGCTGTATGAGTCCTCTCAGTGTTGTCCCAAAGGATGTTGTGCACAGATTTGATTTTAATGTTAATCAAGCCTTTTTGCCCATATTTACTGAGATATTCAATATTGCACATTATTAGGTTTAAGCAAGGTCTATTTAAGTGAAAGGAGCTGAAACACACATTGAAGTGAGATATTGAGTAGGACAAAAAATCCAGAAAGTTTCTGCATTCCTAAATGGAACCCTTCACATTAAACAGAGTTTACACTCAAAATCTCCTGGGCAGCGTGGTGTCAGAGGGATTTCAGCTTTTTGTTGAAAATCGGTAAGCAGTCTACCCATTTTTAAGTGGAAATCAGTTGGTGTACAATGCTTTCCTCATGTCTCCTCACGTGGTCAAGTTTAGCTCTGTAGGAGACATTCCCCGTCTTGCACATTGAGCATCACAGCATTGGAAGTGCTTAACATTACAACTGGCCATAAGTACAAAGCATTTATTTTCATTTATAGCATTTCACTACTCTCGGTGCTTCTTGTAATGACCTCTGGCATATGTGTCAGTGAAAAGTGAAACATCTTACAGTCAATGTCATTACTGCTCTGACGTGTTAGTCAAAAAGAACACAATTATGTCTTCCTCCCATTGCCTCAGAAGTCTGGAATTACTCTCAATACTGAATTCTCTTCTGTTTTCCATTGTCACTTTCTAATAACTACATTTGAATTGTATTAAATATTAAGCCACCAAAAAAATAAATAGAGAATAAATTCAGAAAAAGATCTTGCATTGAAAAGAGAGCATACTCCTAGGAAACAAACCACTCATGGACTAGAACAATTTTTCAAGTCCTTCTCCCTTCTCCAGGTTCATCACCAGCACAATAGGAAGCCTGCATGCAGGAAGCTAGTACTGAATGCAGCAAGTGAATTAAAGCTATTGCTGCATTGTGATATTTCCAAGTATCTTGCTTGCAGTGGATGTCCTTTTGCTGTTTGCAAGGAATGCATTCCAACCGCACGTGCAACTGCTTCAGTCCTTACTCAGGAAGCAGCTGCAGTTGCTGCAGCTTTCGGAAGAGGCTGCTGGACACAGACCGTGGGGCAATATTTTTGTGTTGCTCTGTGTCACTGAGATCAAACTCAGTCCTTAAACTGGTGTAGGCATTTTGGTCGTTATCAACACTACAATGATTTCCCCCCGTGGAAATCCTCTAATACCCTTTCAGGAGAAGGGCACATCAAAGACAGGCCACTGATGCTTTCACGATGTGCTTGAAGGACTTCATTAAATAGCCACTAACAGCTACGTTGGTCTCTTCTTTCCATGCAGAAAGTATTAATACCACCTTGCAAAATTATGCTGTTTGCACTTAATCATTTCAATTAATCTTTAGTAAATTACCCAGTACTTTGTAATTATAATATTTGCAGTTAATTTAGTGCCATCTTAAAAATAATTAGTTGCATAATATAAGCAATTAATATTTATTCAGGTTTTTTTCTCTTGCAGGGGATATATAAATTATCCTCAGTGGCCTTTCTGTACACCTAATTAGCACCTGTTTGAATTATACTAGAGGCTATGGACATTTCATGTGAAAAATAAATGCATTGCTAGTTTTGTGAACTCCTTGCAAATACACAGTTGTAAAAATTACTTTTCAGGGGAGTGCAAAAGCACATTTTCATACATCTGGGTTTGTGAGCTAGGCTAGGCTTTTAGGCTATTGCACCTAAAATAGTTACTGACATTTTAAATGCAGTAAAAATGGAAGAAGTCTGATACCACTTTCCCATAATTAAGTACAGTCTCCAAGATTTGTAGCCTGTTTTATTCAGTGATGAAAAAGGAAAGCAATAAGACTTTAAGAATGTAGATCCTAGTGTAATTTTCGTATTTAGATCCTAGTGTAATTTTTGTATTTCTGTATATGCATATACAGTTCAGAACTTTCAGAGGCTATCAAAAGCATTGCTGTGCTGGAGTATTGAGGACACTGTGTTAAACTTGTGGAAATTAAACCAGATTGCTTCAATCCTGTAAGGAAGCTTCTAGGTAATTAGTAATTTTCTATTTAAATGCACAGAATATTGAGAAAAATAATTTGATCTTTCTAAAAAGGAGATCTGAAAAAAATGTTTACAATCTCCACATATACAAAATAGAGAAATCAAAAAAAAAGAGACTTTTCTGGAGGTATGAAATATTGGAACAGACTTTCAGCTCCTATTAATCAGTGCAGTTCCTTTGATTTTAGTTTAACAGTGTAAATTTACCCATACATAAATACATATCTAGCCCAAGAATGGGAATTCCTGCCCATCTTTTTGCAGGTGCAGAAAATCAAGAGTAACTGCAGGGATTACAAAATTTGCTTAAGTTTTGCATTGTCCCAGCTGATCAGACAGTATTTCGTGCCTGAAAAAAAAATCTGTAAGACATGGGATGCCCTAAGTCTTCCGGCATTTTCCCTTTGCGGAGGCACAGCAGGGGCCTTTTCCAGAAGCAGTTGGTTCTACACCTTGTAGCTGGGCTACAAGGAGATATTTACTCTGTGAGTATCTCCTAGGGTAGAAATTCTTTCTCAGAGAAGGTTTGCTGATAAAGATCAGACTTTGAGGCAGATCAAATTTGATTTTTCTGTTTCATGTTAAAACAGGATCCAGGTCTTAAACCAGTCTCAAAAACTAAGAGAGACTCATTGGAGAAGACTGACGGTGACTTTGATGTCTTCAGGGAAGCTTACACAGCAGAGAGGGCAAGCAGCCGTGTTCTGCCTCAACTGAAGCTTCTGTGTCTTTGCATTCAGTTTCAGGTAAAATTACCCAGGAGTTTCCAGATTAGCAAAATGAAAAATTCCTGACTTACTGCAGCCTGATGTTCTATAGAGAAGAAATGAAATTTCCTCCTAAGCAGAAACAAACATTATTCTATATTATGCTAAACCTCCAACTTGGAAGGAAACCAAAGCAGAATGTTAGGCTTCACAAAGACATAGATCCCCCTGAGTGGGGTTGGGTTTGGTGCAAGTGTCAGAGTTTACCTGGTTTTCATGGAAGAGCACATCTACCCTTTAGTTCTGTTTTGGGGCTGGAAAAAGCTAAGGTTTATGGCTCACAGGTGACAAACCATGTATAGGCAAAAGCTGTAGACAAATCCACAAAGCAGTGAAGAAAGCAGGCATTCAGTGGGGGGCTCACTGAAAAATGAGAAGATGCATTTAACTGACTTATTTGAGCTTTTGCATTAGGGATGAGCAACAGGGTTGAAACCTCCTCCCAAAACACTGCAGCTGCAGATTGGAGCAGGCTGTTGGAGCAGCAATACTACGGGAAATGTTTATTGTATCCCACTTACTCTGTGGAGCCATATTGGAATAAAAATGGAATCCAGTACACTAAACCTTGCAGTTTGTGTTGTTTAGTACAACTACTTACTGTACTTTGGTATCAGAACTAACACAGCATGAATGTTTACACTACACTGGGATAGAAATTTTAGGTAAAATATGTGCTTTGCCATTTAGCTTTTTAAATAACTAGTTTATGGCCTCCTAGTCTGTTTTAGTTCATTTTACTTTACAGGAATTAATAGGCTGCTCCATTTGTATGTTACATTAGTTGCATCTTGGGTATTTTAAGTTCCAAAATAGATTGGTTTTGCCCTAAGCTGTATTCAAGCTCTAATACGTATTTCTATTTCCCAAGCACGTGTTTTATTTGCAGTATATCTGCTTATAGTTTTATTGCATAAATTTGTCAATTTTGCTTCAGTTTGTTTTCAGCATTGAATACGATAAAGGCAATTTAAAGAAACAGTCTTAAAAGAAGAACAAGGCTATTTTGAAAAGTTAAACAGCGTGCTTTGTAAAAGACAGTGAACTGTGATTGGGAATAAAAGTAAATACTCCAATACAGCAGGAAATTGTCGTTGTCTATTAAAATTTCTGTTCTTTTTCTCTGAATGTTTTTCATCATCAGTGATGTAAGTTACAAAGCTTATAAAATCTTAAATATACTTCACTCTGTTCAGATGATGCTTTGACTAAAGGATGCAGACCTTGAGAACTGAGGAACTCTTAGTATTTTGGTCATAGTCTGGCAAGGAAAGGTCTGTTTCTTCAGCATGTAACTACGTTATTGTTCTTCTTCCTTTCTTGGAATAAACACGGTGAGGTGTAAAGGTGCCTGCCTGGCTCTCCTGGGAGCTCTCAACACCCCTGAAGAGATGCAGTACTTGCAGTGGTCTCCTGGCTAAAAGCCACACACCTCCCACGACAGGTAGGACTTTTCCAAAAAACTTCCATTCCTACATAGATCTGAGTTCTCTGTTGACCAAGTTCTTACAATCACTGTGTGCCCTATTAAAAGCCTTTTCCCTGGTTTTGATTAGGAGCACGTTACTACTTCCTTCTGTTAGTTTAGCATTCTCATCACTTGTCAATTACAAACTTAGCAGGTTTCCTTCACTTGAGGGGGGGAAAAACAAATCCCAATTTTTTTTTCAGGTGCCTCTACCTAAAGCGACACAGCAGAGACCTTTGCTCTTACAAGCATTTCTTAAAGCTCATTTTCATCAGCTTCTCTTCACTGCTCTGTCAAAACAGCTGGTTTTTTCCTGATTACAAGTTAGTGGGAAAGGTTTTGTCTCTTCCTTCCTGTTCTGGTACTATTGGTTGAAGACTGGAGGACAGACCACTGAAGCACAATAGTATCATGAACAATATGTTCCTTGATTGTGTTGACATGACTGTGTGCCTCCTGTTTATCTACCCATTTTTTTCTGACTCGATTTGTTTTTTGATTCCATAATGATTTGCGTGTTGCCTCCTAAAGCGTCCATGACTCCAGCTGTCCCTGATTCTTTCAAACTGCTTCCTTTTTGGGTCCAGGAATCGCATACAGCTCATCCCACCATGTATGGAGAGTGCTTTTTGCTAATACATTCGGTTTTGACCCAGCTCCAAAGATAATAGCCAACAGCTCTTCTCTGCCGATGCTAAAGGGATGCTTGTTCTCTGAAGTGCTGCCTCATAAAAGCCTTTTAAGGATTTCACATTCATCCTCTAATTAAGCATGTGTCTAAATCTGCAAAGCTGCTTCAGTCTGAAATCCAACCTGCCTCCACTTCAAAGGATGTTGTTTCTTTTCCCAGAGATGCTTAAAAAATGCTTCTTTGACATTTCAAATTTGTAGAGTTATTTAAAGGCTTTGCTTCTCACCTGATTCAGTATGTATTTTCCAAAAATACACAGAATACATCAGATCTGATGAGGTGCCTCAAGGACATTCTTTAATAGTGACGCTGGAGTTCGTATCTCGGACTGAAGATATTTAATTGCACTGAGTAACTGGCTCTTCTGCTTAGTCTAATGACACATGGTTGCAACTGTATAGGATCCATTTCATGCTTCTCCCATCAGAAATCTAAATCTGTCCTCTTTAGGTTTTTTTGTTCTTGTTGTCGTTTGGTTTTAGTTATGAGCAATATGTCAGTTTGGCTTTGAAACATCTAGAATTTGTCATACCCAAACCCTGGGTAAAAAAGAATGCATTTAGCCTACCTTGTCCCAGGGGATGCCAATATGGAACAGCTCCAAATACAACCACTGACTTACCAGAATGATGTTTTGCCTTAGGATACTGAGAGAGGCACTGTGACTTCAGTGTAGGAAGTCTTCCTACACTTCAGTTTTACATCTGAAAATAAACAGTCTTTTTTTGGAAAGAACGCCTGTGAAGTCATGATTAACTCAGGAACCCAGCATGAACTACCACCATCCTAAAAGAGCAAACTGAAAATACTCCTGCTTGTGTAAGAAAAAGACAGGTTTTATTTGCATTTATTATGTCCTCAAGGAGACTCAGAGTTAACTTTAGAAGAAACAAGGAATTCCAAAGGAAGAGAAACCCATGTCCTACACCTACAAGACTACTACGTTCTCATCTTGCATGTTTTCAAGAAAACAACATATGGATTAAAGGAATTTGCCAGAGCAAGCAGAAGGAGATTACACCAGATGTGTGAGCCCTGTTCACTCACAGCTGTTACTCAATGTTTTCTTGTGGATTTTTGGCTCTGCAGTCACTGATCCAAGGTAACATCTAGAACCTGAAAACCACCAGAGAAGACAGAAGACTCAATCCTTGCCTGCCCTCGTCCCACAGGCATTGTACTCTGATCCCTAGGGGGTAAGGACATGGGGTGTCTCTCACAGCAGGACCTCATGTGTTTCCCCAGGGTTCACGGTGGATCCCACATCATGCTGCTATTCCCTTTTTTAAGGTACATGCAGACAGCGTTATGAATGCTCCACAGGTAGCCCACAGGGAAAGAAGAAAGGGTGAAGAGTTTACACTGATCCTCCTCCACCCAGGAGCAGGAAGGATTGAATTATGTCTGAAACAACCCTTCAGTTTCAGAGCCATCCTTTAAAAACTAAAGGCAAGTTTTTTTTTCATGACTCATTATTTGTTGATTCAGGCAAGTACTCGGGCACAGGAGGCTGTTCCCTTATCCTATTGCACAAACTGTTACGGTGCCTGCCCTCTCTTCTCAGCCAGAAGTGGGTAGACTTTTCTAGCTGCAAAAGCAGTATTTTTCATTACAGAGTAACTTGGTCTGCAGAACTATAAAGTATCCTGGTCCTACTGGGTCTAAAATGTGAACTACCTCAGATCTTTCAGGAATTAGAAACTTCTAAGAGTGGCAGTGGCTTTGCTTTTCCCTGGAAAGTATCCATGGTACGCACACACCTGGTATGCACTGCTGTGTTTCTCTGGTGAGGTCACAGTTTAGCACTTGTCTTTCTCAGTTCCACCTTAAATTGGATGTAAAGTTCTTGAGACACATTTGGTGCATCAGTTTCCTCAGGGCATTTCTTTAATTTAAGGAAAGGTGCAGAGACTCCAATTAACCTCAGATGAAGAGCCCCATAGTTCATTGTCTGGGAAAATGAACCTCAGGGAACAGCACTCTTACCTTGCAAGTGCATGTCAGAACCACAATGAGAACTCATGTTTTTGGCTCTTACTCTGGCATGTAACCTATTAGATCAGTGTGAACAAACAAGTTCATTAACCTCCCAGAGCCTTAAGTTTTTTCCTGTGCAAAGAAGAAATTATATTTGTCATGGGTGAAATCTGAAAAAAAAAAAAATCAACACAAATTAAGAACATCAGCATGTGCTAACTCACTACACAGTGGTAACAACCCTGACCTTTTCTTACAGGCAGAACAGGAATTCTGAGGGGGAAATGGACTGGTAAATACTGACTTTCTGATGTTACTCACAAGATAATGTTCCTACCCGCAGATAGGCAAGTAACTAAGAGTAGCAGCGTGTTTTGTCTGAACAGACAGTCAAAAGCACAAGGCTGTACTTGCCCAGAGCAGAATGAGCTAATAGGAATATGGTTCCTCCTGTTCGATGCTCCCTGCTAACCCCTGGTCACTCATCCCTGGGCAAAGCAGAACCTACGAATGTGCTCCATCCTTACAGAAACACATGGCAGCACATGCAACAACAGCAATATTCAAACCTGTACTGGCTAAAAAACCCGTCAGTGTCACCTGCTTTGCCCCAGCAAACAGCTACATTCAAAACTGAGGTCCCCAAAGCTATTTTACTAATACTGGAGTAAAAGGCGGCCCCAAGATGATGCAGAGCACACCTATGGGGTCATTCTGCCTTTACCTTTCTTCCATGCTGGCAGCCAGGAGCCATCTCCAGCCCTGCTATTACTCAGTATTCAACTCTGCCTCAGAAATTAGGTTTGTCTTGCAGGTGGACAGATCAGCAGGAGTCTTGCACTATTATCAATTTCTCTTTCCATATATAGACAACTAGCTGTGCAGAAACACCTGTATGTACCTGCGAGTGTCTTCAGGTCCTTTTGTAAGAAAAGCTGGTTCATCTAACAGACTCCAGAGGGTTGGCTCACACAGAAACTTCAAAAGGAAAAAATGTATTAAATTTTAAAATAATAATGCCACTAAAACAAGTGGAATATCCCTCTCAGTGAAAGAGCTAATTAGACCCACCTGAGCCTCCCATGTCTTAGGCAGTCCCTTGGGGTTCGTTTCTGGGCCCACTTCTTGCTCCTCGGACAGCAGAGGGCCGTGGGATCTCACAGAAGGTAAGACAAGAGACAGTCGTGCTCGCTGTTGCGTGTTTTGTTCTGCTGAAAAAGGACACAGAAATCTCTTGACGCCACGATTTAAACAGCCAAAAGCACAAACCACTGTGGAACATTTCATACTGGCCAGCTACAATGGACACTCTTCTGTGGATACCTAAGCTTGTAGTCCTCAACATACCTGGGGCTTATTCTAGGGAAAAATAAAGACAGAATATTTCTGCTGGCATTCCTGGGAGCCAGAGTTGGGGCACGAGGCTGCAGAAAATGTAAAAGTGGCTGAATTACAGACTCTGGGTTAGATATAAGAGGGCTTAATTCATTGTTTACTGAGAACAAAACAGGGCAGTGATATAATAATTGATTTCAAGGTGCTTCACTTTAATGATGGTATAAGACGATGCTTTGTGTTGCCACATGAGCAAAGGTCAGTGAACTGTCAGCCCTCATTACTTGGGCAAATGTTCTTTTGTGAACTCCCAAATGACTTCATGGTACACGGAAATGAGTACATGTCTTTAATGGTTATCTTCAAAAATCAATAAGCATAAAGTTTAGAAAGAAGGCAAATCAGTAAATGGAAGGAATCATAATTAAAAGGTGCAAAAAAATGAAAAGCTTAAAAAGAACACCAAAAAAAGCACAACTCAAAGAGTCCCATGAGAGAAGCGTTACAGAGTTAAGCATTACAGTTCCTGAGTGAACTGGTGGCCCATCTCTGTCTAAAATATTCTGTCTCAGAAAAGAAAATAGAAAAGACAAAAGCATAAGGAAAGTTCAAAAAACTTGCAGACTCATAAAGGAGAATGATGGAATCAGTCATGCATGGCGTATATTTCATCTACCTGCAGGATTTCACTTTATGCTCTGAATTTGCTGTAACAACGGATCCAGGGTCCCCAACATTTTTGTTCCACCCCATGCAGGGCACATTTTCCTGAACAATTGCAAAACCCCAACCTGGTTTTGATATCCCTTTTTCTTTGTAAACAATTCCATTTCCATTTATCATGTTGAACTGCCTACCATCATGCTCCTAGATCCAAGCTGTCTTCCAGAACATATTTTTTTCCTCATATTCATTGTTAGAATATCAACAGATATTCATTAACATTTTGCCTGTTACTTATTAATCATTCTATCTTTACAATATCTTCTTATTAAAATAATCACTCTAGATCTCTTTTTCAGTTCCACTCCAAGAGGAGTTCTCCTTCTGCCTCTTACCAGTATTTAGCACCTGCCTTTGAAGGGAGGTCTACAAATGAGCAAAGTCATTCAGGAGGGGCAGCACCACCAACTTTTGATAGCAGTCTTCATCCAGGCTGTTAAGCAGGGTCCTGCAGTACGCACAGCAAGTGTAAGGCAGGTGAAATATTCCCTCTCCTAAGCAACAAAAAAAGAGGTGGTGTTTTCCCCCCTCCCAGTTCCAACCTCTTGCTTAAATTCATCACCACCAAGTTCCATATATTGTTTGCCCCGGACTTATCTTTATCCTGGAGGGGAGTAGAAGGAATAAAATGAGAAAGAGCAGCAGATCGTAATAACAGAAAAAAGCAAACTGCACAAAGTCCTCCTTATTCATTTGTTTGTCCTGGACAGGGAAAAAAACAGACTTGGTTTGAGCAAACAGCAGGAAGCTGTAAAATGTCATTCGTGGAGTGTGCCAGTTTGACCAAAATCTAGTAATATAGCCCCTGAGAGAAAACCAGGTTACAACCACCCTTCCCCCCACAGGGTTCGGGAAAAAAGGAAATTTTTCTTCGAAGGAAAGTGAAAGAGATAAAAACTATTTATTTTAACAAACACACAGGAAAAGGATAATGACGCTAAATAATGAATTAAAACCCTCGCTATAGAGAGAAACCTGGGAAGATTTCAGAGTCCTTCTGTAGGTGTGGTCTCTCTCCTCCTCCTCGGAGCTGGTCGGTGAGGGCGTGGGCCCACCCCCGGGCCTCGGGGAGAAAATTCTCCTGATGTGTTCTGATGTTGTTGAAACAGTTCAGAAGAGAAGAAGGGAAAAAAAACCAAAGTCCCAGGAAACAGAATTCAGCTCTCCGTCTCACGCCAAGAGGGAAAAAAAAAACCAGCTGGCTGAAGAAAAAGCAAGCAGGGTGCTCCCTTCGTGCCTTTCCGCAGTCAGACAACACTGAGGAGTGTAATCTCTGTGTCCTTGAGAAGCTGCTTTGGAAAGTTCGTCTGGGTTTTTTTTGTTGGTTTTTTTTTTCCCTCAAGCTCAATTTAAAGGCACAGAAAAGGCACAATATAACTTTTTGGGCATAGAGCATGATAGGGGATACACGTGATAGAGTCACCCGAAGACATGGAGCAAAAGGGAGGTTATATTCTTACGCCAGAGAAAAGTCACAGGGCAGAAACATTCTCAGATTTTACTTATGTTATTGGCACCTTATATTATTACATATGAAGGAAATTTCACAATCCGTCAGGAAAATTCACAATACGCAGAAAAATATGAAATTCTTTGTTTGTGTTATTGAAGGGTAAATATTTTTTCTTAAGACTACTTTATATTTGGTTTGCTCCTCTGTTACACTTCACCTTTTCTTTCTTACCTTCCTTGCAGCACAAATTATACAGAGGAACAAATTTATTATTCCACTCAAGAGGCAGTTACGAGTATATTTAACTCAGGAGGTGAGGTGAAGGCTTAAGTTTATCTTTAACCCATGCTTTATTGTATAAGGAATATTTGATAGTTACTGTGCTTTCACCAAAGAGAGACTGTCCGTGGGAAACTGGGATGTGGTGCCTGTTGGACTTTATGGCCTTTGTGCATGATGACTAATTGATCAATGAAAAAAACAGATTACACAGTCCTCCAGTTAAGGAATAAGTGCTTTTTTTCCTGTCTGGGACCTAATGAGAGAAGGATCCCCAAGAGTCATCCACTAAGGAAGAAACAAGCAGTACATATAGTATAATGATGTGAATTCAATACCCACCCAATTTATTTTAAAATACATCTGTGCACATCCTTTGAAGATATCCTCTGGAAGAAATTCCTTTGTAATCGGTCATGTTCCACTGGGGTTGGCAAACATCTGTGTGTGCAGCAGGGGAGAAGATGGGGGAATTTATTTTATCAGGTTTTCTCTAGCGAGGTTTAACCTTCCTTAGAGTCCTTCAACTTCTTTTCCTCTGCTAATGGCTTCCCTCAGACATTTCCTTTTAAGCAGTCCTACTATGTGCAAGATCCACATTTGACTTAAATACTTAATTCAAGCAATTTATACCAAGGGTTATTCTAATGCCAGAGAGCTGGGCCAAGCCCACTTCCATATTAAGGGAGATGCATGTGCCCAAACCCCTTTGATCCTGCTTCTCATCTTCCTCCAGATGCACTAAGCAATAGGCAGCAGCAAAGTGAAAGCTAAGTAATATTGGTTTATCTTTTGCTCCTTCAGCAATAAACCCTCTCATTTGCTACCAAAGGCAAAGATAAGCCCTGTAAAGAGGTCAGAAACCCCAGCATCTGTTGCACTGATTTATTCCACACGTAATAAAATAATTTATTTGAAGTACTTTATTAGACAGTTGCATCATGTGGCATTTTCCTTCTTCTAGAGGAAGATAGGAGATGATGAACACAGAGGGAAAGAAGATATGCACAACTGTAAGCAGTGGCAAAAGCACTGGGCAAAGCAAAGAACATACAGAGGACAAGAAGGTGAGCTGAGGAAACAGGAGTGGAAAATGATAGTGAAAAAATACTTCATAAACTCTGATTTCCAGGACTAGGCTTTCTGAGCTCTTTTCACACAAAATTTCACAAAAACATGAATAAAGACTGGAATACTTAAAAGGTACTGGAATAGAGCAGGTGTACAGACCCTGTGGGAGCTTCACAGCAATATGGTTTGAGTCTGCTATATATAAAAAACTCATCTAGGGAGTTTGGCCTATTTGAGTGACTGTCAAGTGGAGAAGAAAGAGGTTGTTTTTAATGAGTTTGGGGCTCAAATATAGATTAGAAAACAGACTGGCTTTGTCCCACCCTTCAAAAACTTTGGTTGTTCCTAATGCACAGGTGCCTGATTAGGACCTTACATGTGTTTTTGTACACTTTCCATGGGTTCAGGAGAGGACATCTCTCCCTCATGGACGGAAGGAATACGGAGAGAAAGGCCATGGCAAGTGTTGCCCCCGTATGGTGGCCGACCCCAGGGGCCCGGGCAGGACATGGGGCCAGACAATGCCCAGGTATGTGGCCCAAGGGCCCTGGGCACTCCAGCCCTCTCAGGAGGAGCTGGGCAGGTGGCCATGGCCCTCCTCAGAGGAGCTCAAGAGTCCAGATCACTGCTGCCAGCACAACTCCAGCACCCCAAAGCACACCCTGCACGAGGCACCCCGGTCCGTGACAGGACGGTGGAGGGGACACAGCCCCGGCCATCCTCAGGAAGGCAGGGAGAGAGGGGAAGGCTCCGGGCTGCCGGGCACATGGAGCTCATCCCCCTCACCTGAGAACTGGTGCACACCTGCGGCTCGTTGGGTGCATTATCAACTCTATCATAATCACCCTCTGCTATAACAAGGTGGTGTGCTCGTGGGGAATAGGTGGAGCTGTGTGAAGGATGTGGGTGTTCCAGCCGCTCGAGGGGAAACGGGAGTGCCCCGAACGGACAGCAAAGGTGAGGGGGTGCGGGGAGGGTCGGTGTCTGCTCGGCTCCTGGGAGCTGAGGGAAGGGGTGCCGGGGAGCGGCTCCTCCAGCCCGGCCCCTCTGCCCATCACGGGGGTTTGCTACGGGCTGGTTTTGGTCCGTTTGAGTTGTTTGCCCCGTCCTTGCAGTCACGTCGGCGAGAGCTCGGCCTGGGGCGGCCGGCGGTGGCTCTGGGGGTTTGCTTTGGGCGGGGACACCTCCCCTCCCTCCCGCTCCCCCCAGGGCCGGCAGGTTCCCCTGTGCCTCTGGCCGGGTGTTTCGCCTGCTCGGTTTGACACCTGTGGTGTGGGGTCGTGGCAGAGTTTGGCACACTCGGTGCTGTGTCCCTGGGTGGGCAGGGCTCGGGAGTGGCAATGTCGGCGTCACCTCCCTTCTGCGTGCTCGCCGTGGGGGTTAAAAATCTCCTGCAGGGTCTCCTTCTGCTCCGCTCCACCCTTCTGGTTGTGCTCCTCTTCCCTCACTTTTCCCCACAAGCCCCTTATTAAACATGTGTGAAACAGAAACGTAAGTGTAAAATACTGCATTGTGCATAGATGACTTATAATGCACTCTTGGGCATGCATCATTCCAGCTCTAAACCTAACATGAGAAAAGTTCTCATGCTCTCTTGAATCTAAAGAGGCAATGTGAAATCTCTCTTATACCACATCTTCTCTAATTTCTGAGGCCTTTGTCATTGTTTGCTGTCAGTACTTACTGCTTTGAAATGAGAGATCCACAGTGGTATATGCTGTGCCTGTTCACAGACAGGCCCTTCCTAAAGATGATAAATTCCAGTGAAAAGTAGAGGGGAAGTAAAAGAAAGAGAAAACAGCTTGTGCAAGGTCCTGCAGAGGTCAAAAAAAATTGGATGGTTAAAAAAAAACCTGACAACTCCAGTGTTTTCCACCTTGATCCCCCATCGCTGGCAGTGGTGACACAGCAGCATGTCCAGAGTAGATGTCGGTGACGTAGTGCCATCATCTAGATCTGGTGTCACAGGCTTGAGGTTTCTCTGACATAAATGATTTTTCAGAAATAGAAATTTTAGTGAAGAGCTACTTGGACTGCACATGTGCTGGCAAATGTGAAAAGAAAAGCGATGCTCATGGTTGTGTGTATCTGTGTATTTTTAATCTAATGGATAAAAAAAGAAAATTGAAGATGATTTAGAGAGTGATAACCAAAAGCAGTGTAGAAGCATGAAATATACAAGGAAGCTTTCAGTCAAGGCAGATTTTTTTTTTTAAGAGCCCTTAATGAAATCTGAAGCTGTGTTATGGTAGTCCAGACAATAAATGAGAGAACAACTGAGTAAGAGTCCACAAATCCCAAGTACAAAACTTGTTTATGGTAATTCACAGGATATGCACTTGGAGATACCTTCATCCCTTGGTTGTTGATTTGAACCTGAGCAAGACACAAGAATGAAAATAATTTTATCTCAGACACCCCACTAAAAATGCAGAATTCCAACATTCTTTAGATTGTCTCTTGTTTACAGGTCTCCTTGTTTCCATCCTCCGTTTCTCTCCTCTGCATGCAGACATATACAGAAAATAAAATTAATTAGACAATTTGTATTAATCCTTAGCTGCAAAGTTATCTTGACTTTTTGAGAGTTAAAGGCAGATTTACTCCTCCACAAGTATCTAAGTAATGTTGACT
This sequence comes from Rhagologus leucostigma, assembly GCA_013397725.1. Classification (NCBI taxonomy): domain Eukaryota; kingdom Metazoa; phylum Chordata; class Aves; order Passeriformes; genus Rhagologus; species Rhagologus leucostigma. The sequence goes on along the minus strand of VZTD01000297.1, from coordinate 92,516 downwards.
CTCTAGTCCCCTGTCTCTTCATTAAAATTTACTTTGTCAGTTCTTTTTAAAATTAGTCTTAGCAACTCGCCAATGCATTTTTCAACCATGGTGTAAATACGACTGACTTTTAGTAGGAGTGGTGTCTGCTGAAAGGCTACAGAGGCAAACCAAGAGCCAAAACCAGGGTAAAATCCTAACTTAATTGGCTGCTCTCTTAATGCATAATCAGATTTCCTAGCTCCAGTGATTTTGTCAGTACACCATGCTCACTATATAATGTTTTAAATCCATCCCCAAATGCTTCATTCACACTATTCAACATTCCAAGTACCATTCCTCCCACCCATCTGTCTGACACATGAATTGCCAAACACCTTTCCTTAGCTGGGTCTTTGAAAAGTTGATGCAAAAAGAGATGCAAGGTGGCTCTCGCTGAAGTCCTGCACGGCCCCCAGGACCACTGTGCTGGAGGAGTAAAATCCCCAGAGCTCGCCTTGGAGTCCAGCAAGCAACACCAGGTTTGGTTCAGTGGAACCAGTGCTACTGTCTCCCTGGCAGATCTGGAGATCTTCAAGCTACATTAAATTCTTTCACCACAAGGTAATGCCTGTCCTCTTCTAACTTTGAAATGTGCTTTTATGTAACTTTTTTTATTGTTTATTGGGCGTGTTTTATTCTCATACTTTTCAGCTTCCTTTTTTTTTTCTTTTGTAGTAATCTGAAATTAAATTAAAAATAAAGCAGCATTATTCAACCAGCAGATGGTCAGTGGGCCACCAGTACCAATTGCTTTTTTTAACAGCCCTTGTTCAAGTAATGAGTGGCCCAGTTACTCCTGGTCATAGGTCCAGTGGCTCAGCAATTGGTTCACATTGAGCCAATCCTTAAATCATCCATTGCTTTATTGCCAGCTTCATATGGATTACAAAATGAAATAAGACAAAACTGATCTTATGCTGACGTTAAAGTTCTGGCACTGAGCACTAAAGAGAAGGTTGACAGATCAGCTTTTGATGATGCTGTGTGACTAACCTGGAAATATAGGCATGGTCTGGCAGAGGGAGGTTCTACATTCTTGACTTTGTATTGATTTTGATTACTAGTGCAAGTACTATTTAAGCAAGAAACTGTTCCTCTAGGGCCCTCAACTTAATACAGTTATTGTAGCCTCCTTATCCTGTTAAAATGAAGAGAATCGGAGTGCTCTGGGTTGAACAGCTGCTTGAAGTCAATCTGTGTGTCCACTGTTAAGGGAAACAATGTTAGTGAAGGGAAGCAGAAGGCAGCGTATCAAAATGATATCCTCAAAGCATTTTCTGCAGATGTCTCACAAGTTCATGGGCTATTATGAAGCATAGAAGACATCTGGCCACATTTTTAGAATCTCATCAGTGTATATAGAAAAGTCTTCTCCTGTTTACCTTGTCAAGAGCCATGGAAAGGCTTATATATTTTTTTATATGCTTATTTTTCTTATTGCTATGGGAACATACTGATTCTTAACTATCCAAATCAGCTTAATGTGTCGTCAAGTCACCAGGTTGTTTCACTGTAACATCTGACTCTCTCCCGCTTATTTATAGCTCTTCATTGAATCACTTTGTGAAGCAGGAGGCTTGGGGATATTTTTACACTGTGTTATGGGGCGTGTTGTCTTTCATCTGCAAGTGCCGTGAAATAACTCTTTCCTGCTCAAGAGTACTATTGTACTTTTGTTCAGTGTTAACGACACCTCAGTGTGGTTTGTGGGAACACTTTACTTCTCCCCTGGAAGGAGAATACTAAATTGACTGGTTCTGCAGGCACCACTGCAGCTTCCAAAATCCAGGCATGATGAATTGTTTCTGGTGCCCTGCTCCCACAGGTTAGCATGGGCTGCCCAGCCAGGTTTACTCGGTGCTGCGGAATCCCAGTTAGACCAAAAACGTATTGCAGAGCCTAATTTTGATGAACCAACATGGCAGGCTTTTTTTACTGTGACTTGTCATTGTGACGTAGTTTGATGTGGACATTTCTTCACTAAGAATTAATTAAAGCAGAAAAATAGAAAAATATTCTGGCTTTGTTTTGCCTGGAGGACAGCATATTGTACACTGTTGCGACATTTGACTATATTTCTTAAACCACAGCGTTTTGTTTAAATTGCCAACATACTGGACAATTATTTCATTTACTTGACCATATTTCTGAAGACCACATAAGCCCATGAGGAGTGTTTTTGCTGTCTGCCTCTCATTACCTGTTTTGACAGGTCTCTATGAAATGTCTTCCTTTATCTGCATAACCAGTCAAGTCTGGTTTTTATTTCTTCAGTCTTCCCTTCCACTTGTAGACCAACCGTAGACCTGTATGTGATGTTCAGTCTGTCCTCTTCCATCTCTGCCAGGGATAAAAGCAGTTCCTTTGGAGAAAGACATGGTGTTGCGTGTCAGTGCTCACTGAAGCTATTTGCTGTAGTCTGAGGGGGTTTGTCTGAGCAAGGACCAATTTTCTGCTACCTGGACTCTGCATAAATAAAAGTAGTTACTTAATAGCTGTCCCATTAGATTAAAGTGTCAGACCTGCCTCATGCTATTACAGTTGCTGGGTCGTACCCACAAAACAAAATAAGCTGTGTCCTTTACAAAGCAAAATTCTCTCCCTTCCCACCCTGAATTCTGAAGAGACAGGAGTTCTGATGTGTTATGTACTTCCTAAAGGAACAGAGGAGTTGGATCCATTTGTACTGGAGGTCACTCCTTTGCTGGTAGCATAAAATGCCTCCTTCACAAACACTGATAATGGAGCCTAAGTGGTGATGCGCTGATTTCAGGGCTGTCCTGGGATGCTTCCAGGTGGTTGGTCACATTTTCCCTGGAGAGAGCAAGCTGTGCTCAAGTACTTGGTGCAGCAGGAGCTGCCAGGAACCTGCCGCAGTTCAGTGAAAAGCATCAGCTGATGATGCCCCAATAAAGGCATGAGAGTGGATGCAGTAGCCAGGATCTGCGAGATCTTGCCAGATGTATCTCTGCCTTGCGTCTCCCTTCAGCAGGAGACAAACTTCTTGATCAGACAGCTGCAGCCTTCCTGGCCTAGGACTCTGCACCACTTTCCTTGGCAACAGCCTGGACTGGATACTGGATGATGGTGGCTACTTGCCTAAGGGTCTTGGAGAACAGGCTTCTTCTGCAAGAGGTGGGTGGGAGTGGCTTGTTTGCTTGGGGTGTGAGATAGACACTAATTGGAGTTGAAGAGTTGCTTGCAGAAGGAGGAGTGTTTGGCCAAAGCTTGTGAGAAAAGCGTGAGAAACCACTGAGGTGAATTAAGAAACTGGAGGGAGAAAAGAAATCAAAGAACGTTCACCCCTGTTGTTGTACTGGGGTTTAGTCTCACGAGAGCTTACAGTTTAGTTATAAGCAGTTCAGCATCTTGAAAATTCAAATATGTGGATCTGACCTTTTAGCCTTAATACACTTGCTGTGCCTTGAGTATTGCAAGAATAATGGGGTTGTTCAGCCTGGAGAAAATGAGGCTTAGTGGGACCTTATTGCTCTCTACAACTACCTGAAAAGAGGTTGTAGCAAGTTGGGGATTGGTCTCTTCTCCTAAGTAACAGGACAAGAGGAAATGGCCTCAGGTTGCTCCAAGGAAGGTTTAGATTATCTAATTCTGGGAAAAAATTTCTTCACTGAGAGGGTGTTCAGACTTTGGAACAGACTGCCCAGGGCAGTGGTGGAGTCACCATCCCTGGGCGGGTTTAAAGGACACGTAGCTGTGGTACTTGGGACACAATTTAGTGGTGGGCTTGGCAGTGCTGGATTAATGGTCAGGCTTGATGCTTGGCAGTGCTGGATTAATGGTCAGGCTTGATGCTCTTGGAGGTCTTTTCCAACCCCAGTGATTATATGAGTCTATGAAGATCCAAAGTCAAACTGAGTTTAGAGCATATTTCTTGCCATCCTCTCACACAAAGACTAAGTTAAAACAGCCAAATGACGCAGCTTTTCTCTCATGGTGAGCGAGGCATCTGGTGTTTTATTGAGAGCTGTGCTAACCCAGAAATGTCTCGTCTCCTCCCCAGTGCATTGGCTCTATTGCCAGCCCTGCAGCTCAGGCACATAATTGGAATGGTGTTGGAGATGAGGCTGGAGGAGTTGGTGTGTTCTGAGAAAGGGAAGTTCCCAACCATCCAGTGGTGAGTGGTTCATGCTATCCACAGTGAGAAGAACACTTTGCTCCCTTTCTCCACGGGTGATGGCGGCAGCATCTGTGGAGTATTTTGTTACTAAATGAAAATAGTTTTGTCACGGTGGGATTTTTTTTTTTTTCTGCTTGTCTCTATGTATGCCTGTATGGCCATTTCAGAGGGATAGCGCCCTGGTTTTGTGCCTGATGTGGTGCCCTGTGGGGATCAGTGCCTGTTCCTGGAAGGAGGGGCGCTGGGGCCAGCTGAAGCAGAGCTATTGATATTAGGTGTGTGCTGTGTATGTATTTTGTCTCCAGGGTTTTCATGTCAGTACTTGAAAAGCGTGTTTTGCTGGAGGGATGCCATCTGCAACTCCCAAAAGAGCAGCTAATGAATGTGCCAGTTCCTTCCTGAAGTGGTGCAAGAGAGCCTGTCCCACCTGGGTAAACAGAGCCTGTGCTCCCACCAAGCACAGGCCCCTGCTGGCGTGCAGCTCTGACTGGAAACGCTTGGACAGTGAAAGGACCTGGCGCGGGTGACTTTTGGGGAATGTGTTGGTTTCCAGGTTTTAGGTGCTTTATTTTTCCAAGGCTAACACACCCTCACAACTCACACAAGTTACATATTTGTCAGTGTGAGAAGGCAATAAATTTCTCCTTCCAGCTTACCTGCAGCAAGAATAGTAAAGCTTTGACATGAGGTGTGAAATCATGGTGGAGTGCTTTTATTGACGCTCACCCTAGAGCTAAATTACATTTTTCCAGGACTTCAAACGGAGCAATTTTAATCTTGTTCTGATTTGATAGTGCAGTCTGTTTTAAGTTCCTTGAAATGGGTTTTTCCAGCCCTGTTTTGTTTTTCCAACCCTGCTCTCTGCTTAGCCAACAGATTGAACTTAGCTCTAGTAGGGAGCTTGTCCTGAAAAAGCAGAAGAGAGCAGGAAATCCAGTGCTTCACTGAAAATAACAAGTCTCTCATGTTTTAAGAAATCAGATAATTGTATCCTTGCAAGGGGTGACCTACAGGTGAATTTGCTTAGTTCAGGTTCCTTGTGGGCAAGGAACCACAGGGGAGAGCTCCGTTATAAGCAAAGGATATTTACTCAAGAACTACTTAAATGCTTTTCTGGACATACCATTTTTCTATTAAAAGATTCAAGCTTTTCTTTAAAAGAAAGGAGAAAATCCAAGTAGCCTTTAAATGCCGGCTTCTTTGTTGCTATGGTTGCTAAAGCATTCTTTGTGTGGTTCCCCCTAACACATCATATATGGTTTTTTTTAAGCCTTGAAAAAATAGTTCAACATTACCTTGTTATGTCAACATGGTCAGTATTTTTTCATAATGCCAGTATGTTCTAAAGGTTACCTCTTGTGTCAACCCCATTTAAAAAAAACAGTTGCAGAAATGCCCACTCTCTCATCCTCTGCATTCCGAAGTCAGCTGTCCATCCTGGCCCACACTCGCTGAAGGATGGGAAGGTGCTGGATACTCTTGATTCCTTAGTGGAGTGCTTCCCATGGAGTCCTGATTAATTTCCTGCACAGCACAAGCGTGAGAGTTTCCCATCTCATTTCTATCTAGAAAGTTTCACAGACGTCAGGCTGAGAATAGAGCTGTGCTTTGTTCCCCTTGTGCTGTTCAGTCATCCGATGTGTTTTTCTGGTTGAAGTGTTTTTAAGAGCCATTGAGGGATTCTGTGGCCATGTTATGTAAAAGAGCTTTAAAGAGCAATCTGTTTCTCTCACTTGAACTTCCCCCAACCCACACACAAGGGTGCTGATTTTGTGGCCGTAGTGATTCTCCCTTAGAAAGGGGGATACAGAAGTTAAAAAACAGGCAGCACATTTTAAAGCTCTTCGGGAGAGTTGTTAACCTCTATCAATCCCCTCTTCTCGTTATCTCATGGATGTTCCTTTTGTTCCTCCAGCTTGGAGCAGAGCTGTTACAGTGTGTTTGGGGGACAAGGTGAGAGGTGGAGTTTCTAGGCACTGAGTGCTAGAGGCAAGTGCTGGTCTGGTGGTGCCCTTAGCAAGAGCGTGTGTATTGGCTCTGTGCCCTGGCCCTATTTTTCCTGTGCTTGATGTGTTATGAGTGGTGCACCTGCAGTTTCAGTAGGACCAGTGGTGGTCTCTTTCCAGCCCTATGTGTTGTGCAGAGTTGCCATATACTTTGAAGGAGGTGCTGTCTTCCCACATGAAATTCCCCAGGTGAGCCACTGAAATGCAGGTAGGAGGGATGCACCATCAGGTCGGAGTGGCCCTGCGTTGCACTGGATGGCTAAACACAAAGATGGCATGATTCAGTGGCCACAACTGGGGAGCTGTGGTGATTTCTGTATGTGCATGTGTGTGTAGGAAGAATGGGATGACATATCTAAGTCATCACTCCCAGGAAAATGTGGCTACAGGATGACTTTTCATTTCTTTAGAGATGTAGGCAGGAAGGCAGCATATGTGAAAGTTACTCCCCCCCCTTATTTCTGGCACACAAACAGGGAAAGTCAGCTTAAGAATGCCTGGGTGCCTGTAATTCCTCCTGTCTGATTTGACTGCTTCTTTACTGCTGGTGAGGAAACACTTTTCCTTTCCTGCTCTATAAAATACCATCTAATGCATATATTTAAAGCAGTGACTAGGTGTTCTCTGCAGTCTCTCATTTGATGTGCCCTGTCAGTTTACTGGTCTTCCTTTCTGTCTCTGGTGTAGTCCAGCACTAACTGCTTGGTTCATGGTTAAAGTAGTAAAGTTTGGTAAAATCTTTGTTTTGACTATTTTGTTTGCTTCTGTGTTTGGCTTCTGACAAATGGCTTTGGGTCCAACCCTGGAATGAGGACTTTTAATATGAATACAAAATTTGCAGACCTAAAGTTCCCATTCTGCAGGGCACCAAAGGGGATTGCTTGTATCCTAATGGAGAGTGAACATCTGTCTTCTTGCTGCCTTGCTGGTGCTGGGGGACTTGAGGACTCACAGTTGAAGTGCAGGTGCTGTGTGGGGGCTGTTGAGATGTTTGGGACATTTGGTCCCCCAGAGAAGACCCTGAGCAATGAGGTGCTTTGACCAGAGAGCTGGAGAACGTGATGTGTTCTGTGAGATCTGGACTGGGATCCTGCTGAGTGAGGGAAGCTGGGCCTGTATCAGGTACTGTCAAACGGCAGATTAAAGAGCAAGGGCCGGAGGTACGTTTGTAAGACTGATCTGCTCCCCAAGGGTCCAGTTGAGCAGGGAGAGATATCCATGGCAAAGAGCATAATTCTGATTCTTTGGTGAGAGCCACAGATACTGCACCTGCTGCTGGTGACTTCACTTCAATCCATTGCCACTATCTCCTCTGTTCAAATGCTGGCAAACCCCACTGTACTGCTGACCTGTGGCAATTGCTGTTTCATGACCTTTTTTCAGTGGTTATAATTGCTAGTTCCATCCTACATTTTTAGAAATCCTTTTAGTGTAACTAAGACAGTGATTCCACCTCCTAAAGATGACAAAGGGTTGTCCTAGCCATCGTTAGGTTTAAAGACACTGCTGCTGAATGACAAGTTGTGATTCTGTGAGATTGCACCTTCCTAGGGTGCAGCGATGTATGAAACTGGAAGAGAGCAAAGTTCATCATCATTTTAGTAATTCTGTTAGTGAACTTCTGCCTGCAAAGGTGTCTTCTGCTGTTATCGTTAGGTCATTAACCTTACCAGTACTTCTTGGTATGCAGTCTGCCTGAGCAAAATATGTCAGAGCATCTCTAAACTCAGCAGAACTCCACAACCTGCTGACATTTAGTGAGGAGACATGGTATTTTGAAGAGCAGGTAGAAAGTGTGTAAAAGTGATTGTGGATTCAGGAGTACTGAGTCTCTTGTGGTGAGCATAATCCTTTTAATACTCACTCTACTGCAGCCCCAAGATTCATTCATTTAATCTGAAACATCTTGAGGGAAACGAATGCAGGCAAGTTCAGATCAATTATCACACCAAAAAAAAAGAAAAAGCTTGCATTTCTCTGGGCAATCTGTGTGCGCTGTAATGTCAAGCTGTGCATGAGAATGTTGCCACAAAGGAAGGTAGTATGCTCTAATTAGCAGTCACAAAAATGAAATATCAAGGTGTTATTTTGGTGACTAAGAGCCAGACATGTACAGATTGTGATACAGGAATGTTACGTAGATACGCCACACTGAGGTACTTTTTCCCAGGAGGATATTGCGTGCTATTAGACACTCAGCACATGCGTTTGTACTTCTTTTTTTGTAAGGTTCATATAAATTAAGCTTGAAATGGCTTTAAATGCAGTGCTATTTCTGTAGGTGTATATCACAAGTACAGTTGATGGGAACTTTCCAAGAACGGGGGGGTTTTTTCCCTGCTAGAAGAGAGAGTCTGCTGGAAAATGTCACTTATGTCAAAGCCAAAGTGTCTGAGGAAACCTGGCTGTTTGACAACCTATTGCTGACACATTTGTGAGTTTCTAATAGAGAGCTGTGTGGTTTCTTGCTGCTTTGTTGATGCTGGGGATCTGAGGGACTCAATTCAAGTGCAGGCTCCATGTGTGGTCTGAGAGGTTTGGGATCCTCAGGCCTTCTGAGCTCTCAGATATGAGGTCTAGAAAGGAGAAGCTTTGGGCTCCCTGGCTTCAGTGTGAGGTGGCTTGCTGGAATCTCCTTGGCAGAGATCCTCAAAGGCATATGTTCAAGGTTTTGTCCTTCTCTGTGTAGGATCCCACTGATGAATTCAAGGGCTTGTGAAGTCCCTCGGAGTAAGAAAATAGGCAGAAAATCCTCCAGAGCTGGGAGCAATCAACTGTTCTTTTTCATTTAGGAAAAAAAAACAAACTCTTTTTCCTTCTCTACTTTTTTTTTTCTTCCACAATGTCCTTAATTCTGGATTTTTCTAAATTTCTTTTTGTTGTTCTAATTCAGAACAAAGCTGTCACAAAATACCAGAATTTCCCATAGGAAAGAAATCCTGAATTTTTTCAGTCTATGTACAGTGTCTTTGGATTCGGTCCCTGTGGGGATGGTGTTTGCAAAGGAGGTAATAAGGCTTCAGTAGGCCACTAACTGGGTCTTTGCTTTTTAAGAACCATTTCTGGACCCGCTGTTGAGATGAATTGAAAACATCGGTGTTCCTGCTTTTGCTTGATTTCCTCACAGCACTCTGAAGCAGTCATTAGAACTGCATCCTGTTACCCCTTCATATTTACTTTGTGGTTCACGTCAGCCTCGTTTCCCTTCATTATTCTATCATAGGAATGTCTCATATTTTACTTGATTATTTTCTAATTAAACTATTTCTAGAATTAGAGTTCATACAGAAAAAAATTAAAACATAGAACACACAATAAATCCTTTCATTGCATTAGACCCTGTCTAGCTGAGCTCTCATTGCCTGTCAGGTCTTTTACTTAATGATTTTAGATGTTGTTCTGGGCTGAGCTGACAGCAAACCTTTAGCTAAGGCTATTACCTGTAAGGCACAGGGTAGTATTTCTTCTGCGATGAAACGGAGCAGTTGTCGCTTTGCCTGGTGTGCACGCATCTGGAGCGTGTTGTTTACGCTGGATTCTCACCGTATTCTTGTCACAGGAATGGCTGCTAAACAGAGCTGACATTTGGGAAGGAGGAGCAAAGAGGAAACTGCCCAGTCCACTTTATTACTTATTGCCTCACTAAATTTAAAATTTGAAAATAAAACAGATTTTGTGGCATTTAATTATCAAGGCCAACAATACCAGTTTTCCAAACTACATATAGTTTGTGCAATGGAATATGAGGTGTCTGAAATAACCCATGAGCACAATTCATCCCCTTTGAAGTCTTATCTGATAAATAGTTTCAAGGGCAACTAATCCATGTAATCCAGAGGAAAGGCAGGACCACAGAACCAAAATCCATTCACTGAACATTCATTTAGCCTCTAGCTGAAGTTCATAGTGCTGAAAAATTAGGTCCTCCTTATGTAAAGGTTTTTGACTTGAAGACTGTGGAAGCATCTTTCTGATTTATGCTTCTGCAAAAATGAATGAAATTGCTCAGTCAAACCTCCATTTAGGGACCGCAGCAAAACATGGGTCTGCACGGGGCGATGTTAGTGTTGCATCTCATCAGCAGTGCTGGCTATCTCGGAGAGTTTCTCTCTGGTGGACAAATTCTTGACATGAGCAAAAAGAAAAAAAACTCCCCTGGTTCCTGTTGGGCACAGTGAACAGCATAACTAGGAATAGATTTGGCTGGTTTAATCTGTTACCCGAGGCAGGAGGAGATGGCACTGAGGAATGTCAGCTTTCAGATCAGCTGGGGCCACCTCGCACATCAGAGCCAGCGAATGCTTTTGTTGACCTTCTGAGAGGTTTGGAGTTGACGCACGTGTGAAAACCGGCCCAGGATCCCTGCTTGGCAAAGGAGAAAACACTGACATAGATGTCAATAAGCTCAGCTAACAGCTTTAGAGCATCAGTGTCAGATGTACTCGGCTGAGTGTAAGAGGCTTCAAAATACGAAGCCCCTGGAAGACAGATAGTAAGCACAGTTCATTGCTGACAGGCTTGCAAAATCCTTCTGCCCTGGGAAAAATGAGAAGGCTGCCAGCACATTAGTTTCCTGGGAGACTTCTGTTGCTGGCATCCACTTCTCCAGAGGCTAAACTTTCATGTAAATGGAAGAACTAACTTTTCAGCCCATGCAAAGAAACCCTTTTGAGCATGAATGTTGGCAACTGCTTGACAGCGTACAAATCGTTTCTAAATCTGCCTCAGTTCAGCAGTGAAATAAGTAGTGAGATTTCAGTTGCCACTTCTGCAGGTTTTTATTTTGAAGTACTCTACAGAGGCAACCGTAGCATGGGCTATTCCAGTTCCTTTTCGTCCTTGGAAACACTCACGGGGTTTGTACTGCACCTTTAGCAGCAGCAGAACCTCGAAGGCTTGGTGTTGCCAGCCCAGGATGTTTCCAGGCTTTTCCAAAGGACTTGAGAGGGAAGTATCTCTCCAGGAACACACCAAATGACCCTGTGGTTTTGCTGTGCTAAGTAAGCAGACTTAAGGGTGTGGAGTATCTGCTTATTGAGTGAAGGAGGGAAGAGATTTAAGAAAAAAAATGTTTGGGAGCACATTGCTCTTCAGATCAAGAATGGTTAGAGGCTGTGCAAGGGTGATTGCATGCCCCCTACTTCTCCCAGAGAAAACTGGGGAATTACTTCTAGTTCCTGCGAATAAATCTCCACTTCTAATTGTATAATGATTCATTGAGCACATGGAGCTGAGAGAATACTCTGGCATTAGTGAAATGTCATACGTAGGTGACATGTTTATTGTGTGTCAGGAGCAGAAAAGTAAAATAACAAAAATACTGCAATTATTATAAATAAATTGCTGTTCATGTGGTGTAATGCCTGTTGGAGCTGTAACTTAGTGGCTCCTTTTCTCCCTTTATATTTTCTTCCTATTGCTTCTCAAATTTTGCTGATAAAGGGAACCATGCATTGTTCTAAGTCCTTCAAAACACAGGCATTTCTTCCAGGTGGCATGTGGCTTTTTACTTTTTTCTTCACAGCATGACTATCAATCATGGCACGTTTTCCTCCATAACTATGTGTCCACAACTCTCCATCCCTTTTCTGTTCACAGTTGCTTGTTGTGCTAAAGTACCAGCCTTTCATTTGTACTCTTGCTAACCGTTCTGCCCACCAGTAGGAGGATTATAATAATTTATCATTTCTAATCCCAATAGGGGTGTGTTTGACTTTTAGTCGTTCACAACATGCATCGGAGGGGGGTGAAATGAAATATTAGCAGTGTGGTTTTTCTCTTCTCTGTGAACCCTCTGAAGCGTTGGGAACAATGGGAATGAGCCCTTGCCAGGTGTGGATTGTTTAACTAGAACAAAAGAATTATTTCATGTAAAAAAGATCGTAATATAGAAGGTACTTAATTTCTTCCATCTCAAAAGCAGCAGGTGGGTGTTTGCCCTGTGGTTATTTCCTTTTGTCTTCTGTGTTTGTTGTGGGATCTTAACAAATAATTCAGCACTGCATGTGAAAATGAGGGGTTTTAACAAGCACACTTCCTTAGGCCTTGTCCCTTTGTCGGCATCTCAGGGTTTGGCCTGACAGAGGGCTGCATTCCCTCGGTGCTGTCTGTGTGGCTGCTACCCCTCCTGTAACTTATGCTATAAAACCACAGTGTAGTGGAACAATGGTTCTTAGCAGATTGGTTCATGTTTTTTGAAAGGTTTGGTAGAGTGATGGTAAGAAACAAGTGATAATTTACAAAAACCTGAAAAATGTTTTTCCAGGTTCAGGTGTTCAGCACTCTCTGTTCCAAACTGTAGCAGGGTAGCACAGGCTGTCAGTGTGCTGCTGCTGGGAAGCGTGCAGAGTCACGATTTTCTGTTACTACTGACGTAATGGAACCTGGAACTGGTGTTTGCAAGTGAGTGTGAGGAACTTACTAGCAAGGATAGGATTTTTCTCCCTGCCTTGCCAGCAGGTTCCTCAGATGTGCTCTGTAGGGGAAATGGACAGCTCTGGCAGCACCAACGTAGCACTTCATTTTCTTCCTGTTTAGCCTCTAGTACCAATCTCTGGCCGTTCTAGGGACAGCAACTAGCACACAACATTTATTACACAGAGCAGGGAAAACAGCACAGCATTGAAAGGAAGACACAAGGAATCTTCCTTTCAAGAAGTTCTCTGCTGTTACGATAATTGATATGCTCTATTTCATTCATAGCAAGCTTACTGCATGTTGTACCACACACTGTCTGATGGGGTGAGAAAACAGGCACAAGCCCCTTCACTTCATGTGGTGTTGGTCATTGCATTTGGTACTCAGAGACAGCTATAGCTAATGGATGCCAAAGGTGTGCATTTTTTTAACTCTAGAAGTACATGCAATTTAGCTTCACTTTCCTTCTTGCTGTGTGTTTGCTGCCTTGAAGCTTTATGTTGCCTTCCAGGTTGTGGTAGTAACGCTGCAGTCATATATGAGCAGTGCTTGTAACTGAGGCAGGGTCTGTCTGGAGAGGAACTGCATAGAAATCCATAGCTCTGAACACTGAACAAAGATGCTAACGGGCACTAATGCCCTTTTACAGGGCTGGATAGAGATGGAAAGGAAGTCCAATTGGCACTGGAAGCCATGTCTCCCGATCCCCATTTGTGTGCTTGGTGGTTTCTCTCCAGTCTTCATCTCTATATATGTAAACAAAAGGTACTGAAAGAAATTCAGTTAAAGCTGGAAATAAAGTGAACTTTATCTTATAGTTAATTTCCGAAAACTAATGGTCTGCTATTCGCATCTTCAAATATTAATCCTCAAAGCACACATTAGTAATAATGACTGATTAGACTCTTAAAAGGAGCCTCTCCTTAATTCTGTTGTCTTTGACAGTCATTTTTCATTCTGTGGATGCACACATGTATTTTGTGCCTCAGCAAGTGTGCAACCCGTGTGGCCTTGCCAGATGGTAACTTCATAGTCAAGATGATGAAGATATGGACAAGGCAAGAATTAAAAGGGCTAAATGTGAGACAACATTAGGTTGTGCTGAAGGGGGAGTAAAGGTCAGAGGAGATTCACAGATGGATTGATCTTGCTTAACATATTTGTTAATGGCATGGTTAGGTGAGAGTACACATATAAAACTGATCAAAAATTTAGCAGATCAAAACATACAGGAAAAGCAAGAGAACTCTAAGAACTCAACTTTAAAAAGTGAGCAGTAATTCCACAGTGCCCAGGGCAAGTCTGTGCTGCTAGAGACCAGTAATAAGCTTCTTATATGCTGCTGGAGCTCTACATTTGAAAAGGAAGAAAAAGGAGAAGCAAGGCATAAATATATCCATTGACCAGAAGATGCCTGTCACTGTAAACAAGGTGAGTGTGAACCTAAAGTACCAGGCCATATTATTCCACTGGAGATTGTGCATAGCCATAGGTTCTCTGTTAACTTCATCTTAAACAGTGTGAATGATTTCAGATATTTGTGTTCAGGAGGGATTCATTCACAGGTACAGGAAGAAGCTGCAATGACTCTAGGGGGTGGAAAGCCTGTCCCTTAAGTGGAGAGTAAGCAGACTTAGCTGGTTTACTTTGGCAAAATAATTGTTCTCCAGGTATATGCTGTGGGGTAATATCAGAGGCAGGGTGTAGAACCGGTTCCATAAAAACAAAAAAGCAGGATCTGATGACAGATGTCTAGAACTTAGAGGAAAATCCTGAACGTAGTAGTAGCGTAGGCATAGTAATAGTAAAAACTGTAAAAGAAAGGAAGCCTGATCAGTTTGTGGAAAGATTTGGTGATGGGGTCAGATGCTGTAGCCTGTAATTCCAATCTTGATATTATTTAAGGCCAAGGGAGGCTCATGGGATTTATTTTTAAGTGACTTGAAAGTATTGGGTTATCAGATAGTCCTATAAACCCTAAAGTTCCTGAGAAGTCTGTGAAATCAAGTTCTGTGCTTTGGAGTAAAGTCAGAATGGCTTTTAATCAGATTGCTTTTGTGGCTGTCACCAAAGACCTGCATGCTCAGATTTAATGTGGAATTCTGTTGCGCTGTGGTTAATAGTCCGATCATCTTCTAAAGTCAGTTGGTATAATTCCTCTGGTTTCAGTGGAGTTACGCCGATTTCCAACAGCCCGTAATTTAAAGTAATGGGATTTAATGAATTTTACATTAAGTCAAAGAAAATATTATAGCTAGGGCTCCCTGTGCTATCTGGAGGATTATAGTAAAGAGTGTTTTAAGAAAAAGTTCCTATCAACCTGTCATTGTAGAACTTTGTGACATATAGAGACCACTTGAAAATCTTTAGAAGTCTGGGATTTTAAGTTGTCTTGCCTGTTCTCGGAGCTTGCTGGCAAGAATCACAGCATCACAAAAGTCTAGAAAAGAAAGCAGTAAACAAGGTTGGGAAGAGACAGAGTACATAGGTCACATCTAACTTCTTCCTTGCAATTATGTGTACCTTGTGTTCACGGGGAAAAAACTGATTTGGAAAAAGGTAATCTTCAGTTTGATAGTCCATAATGCAGACCTTTCAAATCTAAGGTCTTCAGATTTGAAGATCCTAAGAGATTTGAAAAGAACTTTCAAATCTTCTGACAGTCTTCTAGAAAAATAAATCCAGGAGAATCTAGTCTGAACTAAAGTGTCCAGGTTAAACACAAAACCAGAATCACACAAAATCACAGAATCCTGGAGTTTGGAAGCAACCTCTGTAAAGCAGATTGTTTAGAACAACATCTGATTGGGTCTTGAGTATTTTAGAGGATGGAGATTCCATAAACAACTTGTTTCAGGGTTTGACCATCCTCATAGTAAAAGACATGTTTGGGGATTTTCTTGTGTTTAGTAGGGTTTCATCTATTCAGTTTGTGTCCATTGCTTCTTGTCCTTTCATTGGGTGCCCCTGAGAAGCATCTGGCTCATTTTCTTTATACTCTTTCGAGAGGTATTTATACACACAGGTGAAGTTCCACTGAGCCTTGGCTTCTCCAGGATGAACAGTCCCAACTCTTTCAGCCTCTCTGCACCAGACACACGTCAGTCCCTCAATCATCTTTGTGATTCTTCCCTGGATTTGCTCCTTCCCCAGGGATGAAGTTGAGGTTGACTGGCCTGTAGATCCCTGGATCCTCTTCCTTAGAAGGAAGATTTGCTTTTCCAATCCTGAGAAAAATCCCCTGATCACTACGACCTTTCAAAGATAATTGAGCGTGGCCTCACAGTGACACTGGCAGCCCTCTCAGTGCTTAGAGCACATTCCATCAGGCCCCACGGACTTTGGATATGGGCGGTTTGTTTAAATGCTTCCTAGCCAGCTTCCCCACTACAGAGCATTAATCTCCTTTTCAACAGCACCAAACTCAAGGAAAGCATCCAGAAAGCTGCTGTCCTTGCAGGCATTGACCTCGCAGCAGGATTTCCCCAGAACTGTGCCGAGTGCTTGCAGGGATGTGCTGTACAGAAGTAGGTGGGAAGCCACAGTGCTCTTGCACAAGGAAGTTTCCCAGTACAAACCAGTCATACGTGGCTTAGTGCCCATACATGGAGCAGTGTTGTTTCATGGGTAACTCCACAGCAAGTCGTGAGCTGTGTTTGAAAACCTATAAAAGGAACTTATCAATTGAGATACGGATTTGATGAGTAAGGGAAAGGAGCAACATGAAAGCAAAATATTAAATGGATTATTTTTTCACATGCACTTTTATCAATATAAGTATCTATATGTAGTCAACATGCTATCTGACATAATCACCAACTAAATTTTCCTTCAATCAGCCATGTGTGTTTTCCTTTCAGAAGTCTTCCAATGCCACTTTACATTTTCTGATATCTTTCCTTGTTTTAATCCCTGTTACATCTGGAGATGAAATCTGTGGTACTCTCACAGACTGCTTGTTGTAGGCGACCCTTTGAGAATGCCAGCTGCAGACTCGCAGCTCAACAGACTTTGACCTGACGTGGCTTTTTTCCCTCTGAAACTTACTTCTAAATCACATTTCAGTGAGATCTCTGCATGCCTGCTCTGTTTTTTCCATTGCTTGGTTCAGCTTATATTTTTTTGGTTCAATATTTGAAACCACCCCATCAGACTGCTGAATTACATACCTCTCAACAGCAGTGGATGATCAGCAAGAGTCTCTGAAAAGGAAAATAAATAAATTAACTTTTATAGGTTTGGAGAGTGATTCTTGGTATGACTCACACTTGTTCTAACCATGAAATCTGACTCACTGTGTAGTGTAGCAGGGAAAAGTTATGATAGAAATAGCAAAAAAATCTGTAGTCAGTCATATCTAGTCAGTCTATTCCAGGCATACCTCAGGCCCTATATGGTGATTCCTGGCATCTGGAGTTCACCCATCCCACTGTGAGACCAGCAGATGATTATTTTTGGAAGCTCTAGGCTCCAGTACTCAGTATCTGCTCCTTGTTTTCTCCCCTGGGCTTCATGCACAGGAGTTTCAGTATGGCCGGGCTGCTCCAGGCTGTGAACCTGAGCGTGAACAAGGCTTCTCTTGTGATGCCTTTTGAGTGAACGTGGGGATGCCACTGCAGCAGGTATGATCAGCAAGGACTACTGTATGTTGGGACTACTGTATAATACCCAGGCTTTCTGAAGTGTTTCTGCTACACGCTTTTGTCCTCTCAGATCCCCAGTCAGGCTTTGTCCTGTGGGCAAGCAAAAATAAACAGTGCAAGCCAGTTCACTAATAGTAATAAGGATAAAAGAAGGAAGAAAACACTCTACCTTCATTTTAAGTGTTAGTGCCCTTTTGCTAGATTTGAGAATGCATATGTGGTATAAATTACCTTGGAGAAAATTATATAAATTTCATTGTGTCACTGTGTCTCAGCATCCTACGAAGTTAACATACAATAAATTTATTTACCATCAGTGAGAGAAATCACCTGCTGGCTGTCCAAATTAGTTTGACTGTAAGGCTTCATACCTCGATGTTTTAGTCTTGTCTAGATGCTACCGTTCTCCTTCTTCAGTATTTTACGTGTACAGCCTCTGTACCTACTTTAATCTTGCAGCAACCTTTGTGTTGCCCACTTTCAGAAGAGCTGGGCAGCCAGCACTGCCCTGATTCCTTTGGGAGGAGTGGCCACTCTGTCCCATTCCTGTTGGTGCTGCTGTAGTCTTTGGCAGCGTGCCTTTGCATACTGCCCACACCTCTCCTGGGACCACCACTGTCCTTCTGGGCTTCTTTCTCTTGCCCCTGCTGGTCTGTGACTCGCTGCTCCACCAGTATATCCACCAGGATAACTTCAGGCTTCTGTTCCTCCGGTGGGAATAAATGGGTGCAAATAGATGGTCACTGACAGTTTGCCCCAGAATCTGAGCTCTGTGGTTTTAGTCTCCAGGGTGCATTGCTTACCTTGGCTTCTCTTTCGTGCAGTATTGCACCAGGCTCTTAGTCCACATCGTTCCCGAGGTAGCATAACTGACTTGTGCTAACTAAACAATTCCAGTTTTTGAGGAGATGCTTCCAATACTTTAACAACCAGTTTGTGAGCTGTGTTCATTGTAATGTGACGCTGCAAGCAAATACTAAGCAGCTTGGTGGTTTGACCACAGCAACAATTAGCTCAGGAGTGACTCCCTGCTATAGGCAGTCACTTCATTAAGTATTTATGAAACTGAAATGTTTCTGTTAATAAAACACAACTGTAGCTTCTTAGGGAAAGATTGATATAAGTGCTTTGCTTCCTATATGATTTAATGTATTCACTGACTGGTAATGTCTCTAGGACAAGAATAAAACAAGATCAAAATAAGAAATAGAAGCAGCAGCTTTGATCTCAGTGATACCTCTTAGGAGAAGAACAAGCAATAATTGCCACTCCATTGTTTCAGCCTCTGTCCAGTGACGTGTGATCCCATGAGCTCACAGCGCCAGCTGTGTTGGCAGCAGGAGTCATGTGAGTCCTGGGAACTCAGCTGCAGCCCTCGCTTGTGTTCTTGTGTGAGCAGGGCCATGCAGCAGCCACCAGCCAGCATCCTGTCCTCATAAAACCACACATCTCACAGTACAGCTGGTCCTGGGAACTTCAGACAACACTTAATGGGCAAGGCACAGAATTCCCCTTAAATGTCCAATAGTTTTACATACTGCTAATAAGGGAAAAGAATGTATGTAACAAATCAAATCACCTTTGGAGTAATACTGACATATTGGGGTCTCTTCCTGTCTAGTTTTTAGCGTTTAAAAAGTGTTCTTTCCTACAAACTTAAGAAATAGAAGGAACCCAAAGACTCGGGCTATCCGCAGACCTCATGTTACGGTGGGGTGTGGCAGTCGAGGGGGTGGGAGCAGCCAAGGCATGCGGCACAGCTCACAGCTTTAAATAGAGAGCAGCAGAGAAAGAGAAATGGAGACATGAAGTGAGTGGTTCACTAAGACTTGGGCAATTGGGACCTTCCCTAGTGGAAGAAGTTCCCTGTTTCCCTGGCTTAAGTAAAAGCACTGCTGCCTAACCCGGAGGAAGAGAGAATGTCTTTCTTTCTTCAAAGGCTAAGTTTCTCTCAGCCTTTGAAGAAAGTGAAGTGTCAATTTTTTTAATGTAGTCTGGCTGAGAGCCTGCCGTGGGTATGGCAGTCAGTGCTCAGGCTGTCAGGAAGCAAGACTAGTTTATACAAAACCATAATTGCTTGAGCTAATTTTAAGCAAAATGAGCTCAAACAAAGCAATGGTGTACTCCAACAGCTTCACCTTCCTCCTGCTTCTGCGAAAGAAAACCAGATGAACCTGTGGCTCTATGATCAGCAGGCATGCTGGGCCTTGAGCAGGTAGGGATGTCTGGACTGATCTTTATGCACTCAACAGGCCTTTGGACTTAAATGTGGCTACTGCACGGCCACATGCTTGCCTGGTTGGGGAGCTTGGTTGACTTTAGCTTTGCTTCCACTGCAATCTGTTGGAGTGTTTGTCCTTCATGTGAATGGGAGAAGGGCCTGTCACCACTTCAGTCTTCTTACCCCGTGGCAGGGTAACCACACAGCCAGGGAAAAAAAAAATTACAGTCCAACTGGTTACAGCAGTAAAACACCACATGAGTAGGTTTATCCCTTTATGAGGTTTATAGAGTCAAATATGGATGAGCAAGAAGTGCTTCACAGGGCAGAATGTCACCATTTAGTCAGGATCATTTCAGTTATGTGATGTAGTTACAAGTATTTCCTTAAGGAAAAGAGCAGTAGCCAAGGAAGAAGAAAACTGGATTCAATATTAGTACTTTTTTCTGTATTAAAATGATATGATTTGATAAATATTTCCAACGTTCTTTGCAGCACCAAAACTATAGAAAGTACTGATTGTAAAGCAGAGGTCTTAAAAGTCATTAAAAATTATTCCTTCTGAAAATAAGCAAGTAAATGAAATGAGAATTCAACCCACATCGCAGTTTCTCCTTTTAGCTTTAGGTAAATACAGCCAGAAATTCAGTTCTCTATTTATTTGCAAACACTGCATAATAAACATCAGTGTATTGCTGTTAAGAATAATAATGCAATGCTAATGATTCTGAAAAGTAAGAAGGGAATAAAAGAACCATCTGAAGGAAAGGGAGAGGTAATTAGGCAAAGCAGGGAGATAAAATGGTAGATAAGTACCTAAGAAAATTACACAGTAAAGGTGATTAAAAATAAAGGAATATAAACTGTACATTATATACTAGAACAGAAAATACAGAAAGTGCTGGCAAGGATGAGCCGTGAAAGCTGAATCTAAACTGAAAGGGTTAAGGATTTGAGATGTAGCTGTCCTCTAGTTCATCTGATCAGAGAATTCACTCTTTTCAAAATAACTGAGGTGAGACTCTGCATTACAACTGAGAACATTGACCACAGATAGAAGCAGAGCAAGCACAAAGGTTTTGCTCCCCAGATCTGGTGCAGACCTTTGGCTGCGCTGACAGCTCCAGCTCCCACAGCTCCTCCCTCCCACCTCCCTTTTGCATTTTGGCCTTGCAGGAGCTCCGCTCCTTGCTATGTGCTGATGCTCAGCCGTGGTTTTTCACTCGTGGCCCGTTTCCTGCAATGCAGTTGGCCAAGAAGATTTCCATCTCCTCTTGGATGGACTCCCAGTAAACGGAAATTTAAGGGATGCCACCTGGGTCAACACATCCAGGCTAAAAATACGAGGCTTTTGCGTACATGTGAATGAGGATGGTTCTCAGGCTGACGACTGCAAGACATTAAAAATCCCAGTGGATCAGCACAAGGGAAGGAGGGTTCCTAATATGTAGTGACCAGTAGATTACAAGAACTAATAATGATTTTAGGTAAATTTTTGGTCCTGCTCCCCTCTGTACCCTTTTTTCCTTTGCTTTTGATGGAATGACCTTATTTCTGTTTCCCAGGACTATAACTGGAAGAATACAGACAACTACAGGTGTTATGGAGATGTTCAGAGAAAAAAAACCGCACAGAGTATTCAAGTCTTGAAAAGCTATTGTTAATTTTATTAGTAGCCATAAAAAATATTCTAAGAGTTTAATTTTAATGCTTCTTTTTTTTTGTGGTCAGCAATCAAAACTGGATTACTTCCCATTTGGGGCACTATAGTTTGTAATATTTTTTCTGCTGAGAACCAGCTCCCTTTATAATCAGTTGCTACAGAGATGTTGCTGAGGAACAATAGTATTGCCAATGAATGTCTCTGATTGAAGGAAGCTTTAATCAGAAGTTACATTTTGAAAGAACAGTAAAATTGTAGAAGTTCAGCTTTTCCCTTGAAAAAAGCTCTGGCTCAGCTGCCTGGAGCAGTGATGGTAAGCTCTGACTCCTTGAGTGTATTGCTGTTGCATGCAGTGACAACAGTTGCCAGTTTCCTCCTGAGGAAGGAATGGCTGTGTAAGTACAGCAGCATCCAGGTGTTATCTGATACACAGAGATGCAGAGAGCAAATAAAATGGGAAGTGGAGCCATACAGTGGCACTGTTTCATGAGAAAAAACCCTATTTTTCCTGCTGCTAATGACCATAGTTCATCTGTTCTCAAACTTGATTCCTCTGACCATTCTTTCCTGCCTATTGGTCTGCTATACATGCCTTTCCTTTCAATTTTTTTGGCAGTAAAATGATTCTGACCAGCTATCTTTCTTTAATAATCACCTTTGAGTACCCTAAGCACACCAGCAGGGAACGACTAAATAGCTGTAAGCACTCAAATGAAGGGTTCTCTGTGAAGTATCAAATAAAAGGTCAGAAGATTAGGCCTCTTGGAAACCACTGGTTGCTTTGGAAGGTGTGTGCTGCAGGGCGTTGTTTTCCCACCTGTGAAGTGGTTAAGGACACTGTGATATTTATTTAGTATTTATAGAAGGTAAAGTAGTAAATAGATCTAAACTACACTTTTCACAACTGAATGAGTACTTTCCTCTACAGCAGTGCACACTTGACTTTTGTCTAAGATTAATGGTGAAGATACTTTGTGAGGTTTAATGTCACTTTAATTTAGCTCCACCAACCAACCATTGTTATTAGTATTACTTTACCATTTCTAACCGGATGTCACCTGTACTCCTTAAGTGTGTCATGGTAATGAAAATTTAGTTGATTTAGTGATTAATTGAGTTGATTTAATTATCCTAGGTAAATAATATTAAATTCTAATGTAAGGTAACATTTTTTTTTTAATCTCTTAGAACTGTATATGCTGCAATCAGATTCTTTAAATATTTACTGAAGCGCTTAGATGTAATAAATCTGATAGAATTATTCTGGAATGACATGATGCTAGTGCCAGCATAAGTTCCTTCGCTGAGCATTTATGGAAAAGATGGGTAAAATGTTCCTGCTATGTTAGAAATGGAGGGAAAATTGGTTTTGAGGCATTCCCAGGCTCTCATTCATACTCTGAAGTTGCCTTTGTAGTTGCCTGGCCAGGGAAGCTGTTCCCACCACAGCTGGCCTCCCTTCTTCCAGCCGGCGTTCCCACAGCTCCCCTTGGGCAGAGAGGAAATTGGGAGCAAGGGCAGCCGGCTTGGGCGAGGGAAGAGCGGTTGGTGATGCAGTGGTGGCAGTGGGAGGAGGTCACAGGATGCAGTGGGACAAAGTGTGCTGGGGATTTCCTTTGGGAGCCTGATGTTTGGAGTGAGAGCAGAAGCTCAGCATCACTTCTGGCTCTGCTGCTCCACTGACTGTCCTGACTTCCACAAACATGACAGAACAGTGTGTGTCTCGAGCCAAGTGCTATATATCCGAGTCTTGTTGCATCTTGCTCCGTTTTATTCCTGTTAACATTTATAAAGAAACTGAAATATTTACTGCTTTAATACATGTAGGTCTTAGGAGTCTCATAAAAAATCTGTTGATTCAGTTCTTTACTAAATTATTATATAAAACTCCAGAGATCCACAAAGTTTCTAATTACAGGGAAGGTTTTGTAAATCTGTGTTTGCCTTTTGTAGCATTTTGAATATAGTTGTTGCAGGCTGCCTGGGCAATTTGTTAGGCAGACCTGTGCACTCTCCGAGGTGTCCTGAGACAGACGGTGTGTTGTGGCTTCAGCTGCAGCTTAAGCCTCCATTTAAACTAGGGGAGATACTGGACAAGATCTGAACAACAAGAGTACAAAAGAGTAAGATATTGATGGCTGTAGCAGCTGCTGGTGATGAGCTGTTCTGAAATTCAGACCATTTCAAGCAGGGACTTGTGTGAACATCAAGCCCATTTAAAATCAATGGGCTTGATTGATTTTAAAATCAAGCCTGTCCATCTTTGTGGGCTGAATATTTGAAATTTTGACTCAAATGTCCACAAAGAGTTCATAGAACAGTTTCAGAGTTACTATATGACATTCATAAATGGTAGTGGCAGTATTCTTAGAAGTGGCAAAAATCATATGAATGTATTTAATGGCTCAGGTCAGTAGCAGATTTTCAAATATGCAGACATTTGAAGTGTCCCTTTTCTCAAAAAATGGGTGAAAACATTTAGATGCCTTGCAGTCTCCATAATGATGAAGTACATGGCGTCTCTCCCTCTCCCAACAGGGAATACTAATAGCAATCTGAGTATATGCATGTCTAAATATATCACTAAATATTTATTTCTTCAACTTAATAGAGATTATAAATGCTAAAAATAATGATTAAAATTCTTATAATTAATAAAATTACTAGAAAGTAAGATTGGATATAAGATCCATATACTTGAACAATATTTAGAAGAAACCCTAAAGGCAATACTTAAACCACTGACCTTTTTACATATTTTCATGGTTTGCTAAATGCAGGAAAGCCCCCAAACTGGAGAACATCAGCAGGATGTGAGCAATCCCTGACTGCTGACTAAGGACTGATATGAACAACACTTACAGAGCGATCAGCCTGTTCAGCATTGATGTGCACAGAAATCCTATCACACTTGGATGTCAGGCCTGGTTGAATATCCTACAGATAACTCATTTTCAGGCCTGGGCTCTGAAAAATGTGCAACACGTGATTAAAAGAAGTTACAAAATACTCTAATCTGCTGCTTCTGAGGCACAAGGGAGTTCAAAAACATATATTAGGCAGCCATTCCCAGGCACTAAGCTATGACAGTGAAAAGCCCACATGCATTGCTTACAGCTTAGCACTATAATGACAGCTTATTGATATTTATATCACATTTTTAAGCATCAGGGTTCTTCACATTATTTACAATATGCATACTGTTATAGCACCATCCAGTCGTTTGCTGGTATAACTAGATGCACAGTGGAAACCAAAGCTGGTTTCACGTTTGTGTGCAGAGAATTTAGACTGGTAGTTGCCTATTTTGGGGGCCCAACAGCCAATTCACACTAGCAGATGTCCATAGCTTCCATATATCCTATTCTTGGAGGTGGCTTATTTTCAATTTCTTCAGAGCTGAGCCAGGCAGAGTTTTGGGCAAGTGTAGCCTGTGTTCACATTTTGAAAATGTTTGCCAGAAGCAGAAGTCAGAACAACTTTCCTGCAGGGTCCTGGGAAGACATGAGTTTGGTTGGCTGGGGTGGGAAGTTAGAACATGGCAGCGAACGCAGGAGGGATGTCAGAGCTTGGACGAGGGACAGCAGAGGCCACAAAATCAAGGCAATAGCCGGCACAAGCAGAACAGCTGGCCCCCCAGCAGGGCTTGTGGCCCCGAGGTAGGGAGTGGGTATGGATGGAGTCCTTAAGACAATTTGGTGGGTACAGAGCCAGACAGGAGGGTTGCCTGGGAGAGAGGGCGGAGGGAGATGTGGGACAGAAGCACTGAGGAGCTCAGGTCTGTGGCATACCGGAGGCTTTGGGGTACAATTTAGAAGTATTGATAAAAAAGATAAAGGAAGGTATTGGCTGGAGTAGATTTGGGACAAGAACTCAGGGAACAGGAGTTCTGTTCTGGGAGAGTGGAGGAGCTGCAGGGCTTAGAGACGAACTCCAAGTATGAGAGGCCTGGGCACTGTGAAGCGCTGTGGGGCACGAGGGTGGTAGGTACCACCAACCCTTTCCATCTGCGTTTCTTTGCCAGGGATTCTGGCTTGGGAGCAGGCACAGTCCTCCCCCCATCCCCCATGCTGCCTTCCCTGCCTGGTGCATGGGCACAGTGTGAGAACTCAAGGGCCAGAGTCTGCTTTGGGTTAAATTGTGCTCTTTCAACATTAAGGCTTTTGTCTGAATTTAGGGGCTATTCGTACACAGAGGCCTGTCAGCTTAATATCTAATCCTTAACATCCACATTTCATTTTCTCTGAACAGCAGAGAACACTGAGTTAATTCACCTTAGCCCTTGGCTGTCTAAAGCTTTCAGGTACAATATAAAATAACAGCATAAACAGAGTTTTACTTCTACTAGGAATTGCAAACTGAATTTATGAAATAGTGGTGGGAACCGGAAATCTTTCTCTTGTATCAGTGGGAAGATGTGCCTTTTCAGTCCAGGAAGCATTTACTTTGAAATGAGGGAGACAAAACCAAATGTTCAAATAGTACCTTTTTTAGACATAAAGAAAACACAGAGCAGTTCTCTTTGTAACCTCCTGCATATCAAACACCTGACATGAAACGCTGAGTGGCAGCTAGAAGACAAGGTATGGAGGCAAATGAATTAATTTTCTCTTCCTCTACCTGTCATTTCAGACTGTCAAGTCAAAATCTGGCCCCAGATCAGAGCTTAGGTCAGAGAGGGGCTTTGGTGCCTGCCTGCCATCGAGCTGCTGGAATCCGAGATGAAGAGTCCTCTGCCCGGGTGCTGAAGCTGTCTCTCAGCACTTGCAGATGTGCATTGTTTTGACAGTTTTGGGGGTAGGTAGGCACTTCTCTTGCATTTAATCCTTGCCAGGCTTCACAACCTCAGAGCCTGTCTTCCTTTTCTCAAAGGATCTTGAGCCTTAGAGCAAATCTAGTGGTTTGGTCTCAGCACCAAATACAGCTGACAAAAGAGGTAATACTGGTTTTTCCCTGCTACCCAGCAATTTAGCAGTTAGGACTTTTGCTTAGGATGCAGAAGACCTGGATTCACTTTTGCTTTTGTTGTGCCACATGAATTTGTAAGTTTGGGCTACCCTGGGCTGTGTGGGGACCCTCAAGTCCTTCCGGTCAAGCTGTTCCACTTTGCCTGACATAATTAAATATTAATTGGGCCAGACTGAAGGAGTAAATGACTTTTTATAGCCTGGCAACTAGGCCACTCACCCAGGAGAAGAAAATCTCAAGTCCTAGCACTTGTATTTTACAGCTAGAAGCATAAAGCTATATTTGAGCATGTGAATGTTAGATATATGTTTTTAAAAAACGTTTAGATGTTGCTTCTTTAAACTTTTTGAGGACCAAGACATCTTATTTGCGTGCCTAACGTAAGGACGTGCCTTGAAGCTTATGGCCCCATTCAAACCAAACCAAAAAACAAAACAAACAAACAAACAACCACCCCACACCTTTCAGCTGACTTTGAAGAATCTGAGAACAAATGTCAGGTCAGACTGATGCCGCAGGAGAGGATTCTCTTTGGAGTTTTTGACAAAAATACAGTGAATTGCTATTAATCACTGCCTTAATTGCCCAGTTCAAAAGAAGAGGGTTGCCATTTCTGGAAGCCTCATTAAGAACATTTAAATTTCCAGACAAATCTTTTCTCTCACAAATTTCAAGAAAAAAAAAATTATAGTTTTTTTTATAAGATTCAAGGCTGTATTTCCTGCCATTCTGAATAACTATCTAATGAATTAAGGTGGGCTTTCCAAGGTGTATGTTGGTGCCAGACATGGGTCGAGCTTAACCCCCGAGCTGCAAATCACACCAAGCCCTTGTCCTGGTGTGACACCGCAGCAGTGTGTGGAGCTGTGTTTGGAGGGCTTGGTGTCACACGTGAGTCCCCTCAGCCTCGCCTGCCGGGGTGGAGCAGCGTGAGCCGGCACAGGGAGCTGCGGGGTCGGGTTCATCACAGCTAAACCACGCTCCTGCTGAGCGCATCCTTCGGATTCTGGCAAGGCGCAAGCACAAGGTTTAGCTTTCCAGGGGCTGGGAGCCGCGGGGGACACAGCGAGCACTGACACCACACTCCACACCCTGGTGGCTCGGTGTCTCCTCGCCTCTCGGTGAGCCGGGGCTGTGCAGGTGTGAGAGGTGAGCGGCCCGGAGAGCAGGGCTGGGACAGGCTGCCCCGCGCACAGCGAGCTCCACCTCCGCGCGGGGCGGAGGCGCTGCGGGAACACACCCGGAATTTGGGCTGGAAAAGAGCACCCAGCCCCGAACGGGGCTCCCGAACACCCTGCTCTGGGACTGACTGACCAGCCAGCAGGAGCCTTTCATAGTTTAAATAATTGAACCAGCAATGCTGAATAATGAATGATTTTAAACATTTCATAAAATTTAGTTATTAAACATTAATTTTTTTAAAACTTTCAATATCTTTTATCTGCAAAGCATTTATATTCACTGGTTTGCTCTAAAAGCACAATATCAATTATCTCTTCACTGAAAAGCACTTTTCACTCACGTGAAATATATAAAAGCATAGCTCCTCTAGTTATTCTAGATGCTTATAGTAGATGAAAGTGGATAATATTTTTGTTTATGAAATTAGATGCTACACTGTCTGTCTTGTTAAAATGAAAAACTGAGATACTTGAAAGGGAGGGGATTTTGTTCTTCACCTTCAGAAATTAACTGGTATCATACACAATTTCTAGGCTTTCTCAAGCATTCTGTAAATGTATTATGCACTTCAGAATTCTCATTATAAAAATCTGACAGTAAAAACAATGCTGAGCTCACGTTATTCTTAGGATTTCAGAAATGAACAGACCAGTATCAAGTGAGATGTCAATTTTATGATTTCTCTCTCTAATAAAATGTTCTGTATTTGAATAGAATTAGGGAAGGCCTTTGCAAATGGACACAATTCCATGTCCAGTTTTTTTTTTCTTTTGCTACAGAGGTTCTTCATTAAAGATTCACAAGACATACCTGAATAATTTACATTGCCTTAATTCACTGGGCACGATAGTTAAGGTAGAAGAGACCACAGTCATTCAGGCAACAGAAGGAATATGTTAAAAAAAAAAAAAGAGCGTTATTAGAGCCGCTGGCTTTGAATAGCAGGTTCTGTGTGTGTATATGTCTACATTTTAATGTTGGCTCATGCTTGTCTATTCTCTGTAGGTGGTTTCCCATTTTAAGGTGCTAGATTGATAGTGGAATTATCTGCTGTTTAATAAACTCTGAACCATTTCCACTGAAATCAGTGGAAAAAGAGCCTTTGGTCTTTGCATGCTTCCCTTATGTTAAAGTGAAGGGTCACAGACGAATGTGCTTTTGACCCTGAAGGAGAGAACCTTACACATTTTCTCAGTGAGTCCCACAGTGGTTCATGACAATGCAGAGTACTTAATACAATATGGTTTTCAGACAGTCATATAATAAAATATATAGCTCATAAAATTTAACTCTATAAACAGAGGTCACTGCCTTGTGGGAACTCCCATGATTTAAGTCTGTGAAAATAGTGCTGCGTATTGTAGATCTGACATAGCCCTTACCAGGACTTTGTACAGAGGACTGTCCTCAGCCACAGAGGTGAAAAGCTTTAATAGTGAGCTTATCCATACAGTTGCATACAAATAGTGGAGGAGAGTTTTCAAATCCCCTGAGAAACCTCATTGTTTTACAGCAAACGTGACTGTGTGGAAGGTAATGTACATACATGCATGCTCAGCCACTGACTTCTGTGCAAATCTGGTCATCAAAATGCTGGCTGCTGCACAAAAAAGGAAAAAGAAATAGCAGAGAGCAATGCTGAAATCTGAAACTTTAAATTGAGACCTTAAAATTTAAACTTTATGATGCCTTACTGATTTCCAGGTTGGAAACAAGACCGGAAACTTTTGTTTATGATAAGGCATTGTGTTTTTCCTACAAAATGCGTACTGTAATGTTGCAGTCTGTGCTTCCAGGTGTAATCGTGTCCACAAAGTGTATTTGTCAAAGTTAATATTTGATGTTCAATGTGATAACAGTGGCTAGCACACTCTGTTTAAAGACAGCAATATGATTAAGTAAATGCCTTGACAGACAGTAGTAGCTGTGCAGATGTACCTCGTAATCGTCACTGAAGTACAGGGGAATATGTTGACATATTCCAAACAAGAGTGACAGTATTTTGCCTAATATATGAATTTCTGAAGGAAAGTATAGCAAGCTTGTTATTTGTGAAAGAGTTTTCCTGTCCATTTCCTGCTGCTGATATATGAATATAGCCAGATGCAAAATCAACACAGAAACAGGTTTCCCTTTAGCTAAATTCTAATGTTACTGTGACTACGTCTGGAGAAAATATTACAGCACTGAATGAAGGCTAAATTCTGTTTATATT
Source organism: Rhagologus leucostigma (assembly GCA_013397725.1). Lineage (NCBI taxonomy): Eukaryota > Metazoa > Chordata > Aves > Passeriformes > Rhagologus > Rhagologus leucostigma. The sequence continues at coordinate 63,042 of VZTD01000297.1, read as the reverse complement.
ATGTTCAAGTGTTATCTCTCAGATAAGCAAATCTTATTAAAAATATCCTTTGTTAATTCCATCAGAGTAATTATAGTAGAAAACAATAACAATTACATTGTAATTTCTCTGAAAAGTAATAACCCAGAACTTTGTTTGACATCTAAATTAGATTATTGCAAGAAATTGCAAATGAATTAAAGTCAGCCCTTCAGGCTTTCTACTCTGAAAGTCTGAAACCAAAAATTTCTCTTTCATAAGTCACTGGTGCTTTAAAGGCTGGTAAAGCCTCAGTCTATCTCCCATGTTCTGTCAGCTTCCCAAAAAATATTCTCTGCATTTCCAGAAGATGAACTTCAGATTCTTCATCACACTGGATGTGGAACTGAATCAGCTAAAATACCTGTGTTTGGGGTTTTTTGGGTGGGCATGTACATTCATTTTCAGCATCTTTTGGAAGGAAGCAATGCACCAAATCCATAGTGGCTCATTCTTTTCCATTGACTTATGTGAAATATTTCTCTTTAAAGTGGAAGGTCAAGGCCGATGCCTTCACAGCTTTTTGGTGCTCAGGGCTGAATCCACCACCAGGGATAAACCCTCCAGCCTGCAGGCAGCAGCAGCAAACCCTGTGCCCGTGTCCCTCGTGCAGGGCGTGGAGAGACTCCCAGGGCTGGGAGCAGGGTTGGAGGCAAGGGCCTGCCTTGGAGCAATCAAGTGGGCAAGTCCTGCAGCCTGGTGTTCTGCAGGATGTCGCAGCTGGATTCAGGGAAGGCTGCTGTGAATGTAGCCTTGGGAAATGCCAAGTCCAGGAGCATTTGCTGGACAGGGGCTGCCCCCTGCATGGGAGCAGGTGAGCGTTTCGCCACCTCCCCAGGACTGCATGGCTCCTGCTGAGCCACCGCATTCATGCTGCCACTGCTCGTCTGTTCCCAAATGAGGCAGCCTGCTCTTCAAAACTGCTGAGCATCCAGAAATTCTTACTCATCACAGTGGGAGCTGTGGGACAAGTGGTCTGGAAAATGAAGTGATATGTCTCTTTTCTTGAAATAGCATCTCAGGAACTAGTTTTGAAATGCTTGTCTGAAATCCTTTTCTTTCTCCTTGAATGCGTCTGAACTGCTCCTCAATTTAGGAACTTCTGATTCAGTTGATCAGTGTCCTGACAACAATCCTGCCCAGAGCACCGTGTAAATCTTCCAGTGGACTGCTCCTCAGGCAGGAAGTAGAGGTATGCAGTGAAATAAAGGCACTCTGTTGGAACACACTTGGGGTTTTATTCACAGTTCTCCAGTGGGAGCAGTTCCTTGTCAATCCATTTGTCTTCGCAGCAGTCTGCTGCTGGATTGACAGCCTGTTGGAGGACATCCTAAATGCACTTACAACAGTGGCCACAGGCCTCAGTGGGGCTGGCTGGTGTTCCCAGGGTTTCCCCACTCTGTGATCTTGAAAACAGGCACCAAGTCCTGACTCTGGAAAACCCTCCTCAGTGTGCTAGTCAGTGATGTGCTTGGAGTTTTCTTCAGTTCAAATCTCTTTCTGTGGTAAAATTTAAGGATTATTTAAACAGGAGAATTAACTTCTTTCCAATGACATTGTGTCCATGGACTTTAATGCAATGGGAATTGTGAGCTCCTCTGAGCTGTAGGCCTGTGTCTTGTGCTTTCTGCAGCAAGTTGTGATTGCTGTTGCTGTAATTTCTTGTTTCTGCAAATGAGCAGTTGATCTTCCTTCCATTCATCCACTAACCCAAGCAAAGTCTTATCCATCCATTAGCAGCAGAGAATACCATTTCTCCCACTTCCTGGCTTTTCTGGCAGCTGCAGACAAATTACTGTCCTGTTAATAGTCCCTCTGTTCCAGAGATTAGTGCTTTAAGTATGTGAAAACAGTATTTCTCAATTTATTTTGACAGAGTTTTATTTGTCAAGTTTACGGAAAGCTTAACCAAGTCATGCTGTGACACCCCTTCCAAAATCATCTTTAACCAGTTCCAGCAAAGAATCTGGGATTTGATTACCACCCCATAGTGTTCTGTCTCCCTGTGCATCCTTGCTGGTATTTTAACCTTCCACCCACCTTAACACCAATTACACTGTAGATTAAAAAAATATTTTTTTTAATCTCTTTCTTCTGTGATACAGCCATCTTATTGTATTAGAAAAAAGATTAACTACTACTATATCTGACAATTATAGAGAACCAGAGGTGACTTAGACAGGGAAATGTTAGAAAGTTCTCCTTCATAACCATTTAAACCTAAATTTTTCATGCTTAAGGGAGAGAAACAAATGGGCCTTAACCAAATATACATTCTGGAGCATAGATGGAAGTTTTTACTGTAAGCATGGTGAGCTTTGGGGCAGCTCCCAGCAGGACTGATGAAGGGATCTGATTGTCAGGTGGAAGAGATCACTTGGGGAACCTCCTTGGATGGTGTGGTTGTCTGCAGGAGCGGGGTAGGCATAGGGATGGGCTTGGTGATAATGGCAGTTCCTTCTCTGTCACTGTGCAGGTGCTATGACAACAGCCTCTGAAAGCCACCGTGCTTGACTGGCTGTGGTGCTCAGTGCTGAGGAAGCTTCTGGGGGAGGTACCCCTGCAGGTACCCCTGTGGATTCCTGCGTGCGCGTCCGGGCTTGTCTGGGAACACAACAGGTATGGAAGCAAAATGCAAACCCTCCAGAAATCGGTTCTATCCTTTAAGTTTATGTGAATACCCAGGAGCTCTGTTCAAGCCTATCAGAAAGCAAGAAACAGCCTCAGGGGAAAGAGTAGCAGAAGAGAAATGCTGAGGACTACAGCAGTGAGCACAGCAAGCCCTGCTCCATCCTCCCGCGCTTCGGCTCCCTGGAGTACACGATGCCGATCCCCTGCCGTGCTGAGGGATGAGCAGTGACAGTCTGAGGAATGAGATGTCTTCCTGCAGCAGCAGAAAAATCAGGCCCTGTGCGTAAAGACTACTGCTGACACCCTCCCCAAAAAAGGGCAGGCAAAGCAGCGAGGGGCTTCCTACAGGGAATAATGCTGTGTGGAGGCTAATGGAGCAGTCATTAGCAGTATCTCTGTGGTGTATAATAGCAAAAAGCATTCACAAACATTTAATTAAAATGAATTTAATGGCCGGATTTAAGCTGTTACTCCAGAAGTTAAATGCCAGTTACCAATGTGTTAAAATGCACAATCAGCACTGCATACATAAATACATCCCCTGGTCTAATCTGTAACTATAGTAATGTTGTGCACTCGCTAGAATTGTGCTGGGGGCCCTGGCTTTCAACTGCTATTGCAAGAGCTGTCATCTATCACATTTCCTTGTCGTGTTCATACTTCTGTTGTTGTTCACTGGTTGAGAAGGAGGGGCTTTTTGTGTTCTGAGAAACCCTGGGAAGTAGGGAGATGGGAGAAACTAGAAGACAAAATGTTAATTTTCTAGGTGATAATCCTCATTAGGCTAAAAAGACAAATCTGTGGATTTTTTAATTTGGGAAGTTAATTTAGACTCTAGAATTTTGATTTAAAAAGGAAAGCAAGGCCATTTGGGCTTGTGGAGCCCACTGCAGGCTACAAGGCTTTGCAGGAATTCCTTCATGTTTGTTGGTACTGTAGAAACAACCTTAGTAAAGCAGCTGTCATGTCTGTCCAGTCTGGCATCTTGTCTGCAGGAGGGGCTGACACTGAATGTGTCAGAAGATACATGTGCTGTACTACTTTGTTAAAAAATTTAATTCTCAAGGTAAAGAAGCATGAAACTTATTTTGCAAATGTTCTGAGGGTGTTGTCAAACAGAAGGGAATTCTTAAAGAGAAGACATCCAAATTTTTATAGAATGTTTTATCAGAAAAAGCCAATTTAAGGAAGCACTCCAGTGACTAAGCATTGCTGAATAAAGACCAGAACTCTATAAACAGTGTTAAAGCTGCCAAAATTCCTGGGACAGTGCTGAGGAGTCCACCTTGCTTGCCAGTCTCTTACGTTAGGCACATATTTTTCCAAGGTTTTGTTCTTCCTTTAGGATGTAAAATTTATTATGATGTGAAATCACCGTGACACATTACATTATCCAAACTTTAATTAATTGCTTCCTGTTACTTGTTAACCGTGCAGGTTTCTCTAACTCTGAACTAAGCAGTAGGCACAAAACTGTTCTGTTGATTCAAGATGCTGTAACATCTTGACATGGATGAAATTTAACCTGGCAAGCTCTACTTGGGTCAGGAAATGGTCCAGCTTTTAATCTAGTGTGGAAAAAAACCCCCAAACAAACAGAAAATGAGCGACTTGGAGTACATCATATGAAATATTAAAGAAATGCAAAGCCAAGTTAGCAAATGCTTTCCCTTCGGTGGCTGAGTGCTGTGTCTGTAGCTGAGACACTTTCTTTGAGGAATCTACTGAGACCATCCCATGGTACCACTGCTGGGGCTGGGGGCCCACCTCCGTGCTGGGAATCACCCCCTCCCTCCCCCCTTCCCACCAGCACTGCCTACGGGCCGCTGGAATTAGGCTCTGTAACGTGCAGGTGCCCTGAGCTGACCGTCAGTACCTCCCATCCCATCTCCCACGTTCACTGTGCCCAGGGAAGGAGCCCACCATACCCCACAGGCAAAGCCGTCCCACAGAGCAGCTGGAAATGTTCAGAAATAGACCCAGCTGCAGGGAAAACTAGAAGAAGAAGTGGGTTTCAGTGATGTACCTATCCCAAAGAGGATAATCAGGTTTTTAAAGCATATTGGTGTGAGAACTCTGCCAGACATAGGTATGAGAAGAGTGAGTTGGCACATTTTATGGGTCCAGAAAAAATGGGGTCAGTCAACCTTTCTGGCTCCTTCAGCATATCTTTCTACTGTGCTGGTTGTGTTTTGTTTCTTCCCACGCTTATTTAAGTATTAGCTGATTGAAATGAATTTGAAAAGGGCTGCAGACATCAGGTATGGTTACGTGTTGGCCTTTGACACCAACAGACGGCGTGTTTGGCATGCAGATAGACTTCACGGGCTCTAATCTGAATCATTTCCTGTATTATAATTCTTAGATGGCAGAAGATCTGATGGAGGTCATTTCAGCCTCTGAGCATTGCCTGTTAAACTGGAGACAGGAGCGGGGAGAGAACATAAACTGTGTTTATCTGTACCTAAAATGACCTTTTCATTTTAGAGAAACAGAGTCAGAGGCTTCATCTGAAGCAAAGAATTGTTCTGTTACTGAGTTTTTAAAAGAAGGAGCATAAATTGGCACCCCAGTTAACCAAACGGGAGAACCCAGGTGGTCACTTTACCTGCACTCAGTCCCCGGGGAGAGATGTGGCCCTGAGCTGCAGTCACTGCCACCACCCTCCAGCGCACGGCTGGCACTTCCCACTCCACAGCAGGCCTTCCAGCCTGGGATCCCCGGGGTGCTGTGAGCAGGGAAAAGGAGGCAGGGGGATGTGACAGTGTCTTATGCCCGTCCACTCCTAAGTGTGTGCCTGAGAGCAGCCTGTTGGGGAGGTTTGAATGAAGGTTTTGATCGTGTGTAGCTCCAAAGTGCCTTGTAATTGATTGCGAGCGAGGCTGTGAGAGCATCCCAAATCCAATTCCAGTTACTGCACTGTGCCCATCTAAATCCCCCCGACATGTTATTTGGATATTGTGCTGCCTTATAGATTCTCCATAAACTGCCAGGCAGGGCTGCTGTGTGCAGCTAAATTATTGCTGTGCTGTAACATAGAAACTGCCCAGAAACTGCCTGTGCACAGCAATATACAATTTTATACAGAGTTTGTTTTTTAACGAGAGAGGTTGTCTATGCTTTTATGACCGTATATGGGTTCCAGGTCTGGGCATCTTCATTAATTTTACTCTGTCTTCTACTGAACGTACCATATATTGCATTTATTGGTTGTCCATTGTGATTGATTGTGACTGTGGCTTGGAGAGATGTAGATATTTTTTTATTTTAATTCTTGTGCAAGTCTTCATCCAAGAGCAGATTAGTTCTGAAGAACAGGTGTGCTGGAAGTGAAGCACTTGAGTTTTAGGAGATTGGGGAATGGTGTTTTATTGTCAGAGCTCTTCTGTGTCTCTTCTCATCACCACCTTGGCAGTGTGCTTCTACTTGGAGGCTCATCAACATCACAACAAATTTGTATCCTCATGTCCTGCTTCAGACCAGTTTCTTTCCAGTTACTGGTATTGATCTGATAAGTGCTGAGAAGAAATTCAGAGTGCTATTACAATATGTAGTCACTGGCTGCTTTTAAATCTTTTGTCCTGTCATGGATGAGGAAGATTTCACTGAAGTAAATATCCTGTAATCATATTTAAAGATACAGATGTCATAGTATACATTGTGTTGTTATAACTGGCTGTGGCTAATCAACAAAAGCTGCCATATAGTCTTTAATTTAGGCCAGGAAAGAAAAGACCTTATCTGGCAAGAAGAAAACAATTAAATTCCTTAGGATATCCTCAAGAAAGCAAGAGACCAAATGAAGAAGCTGAATAGCTTTAATAAAATTCAATATTATTCCTTTGGATTATTCAGGACTTTGCAAATGACTATCCAGGCTTAATGGCATTCACTGACATTATGACAACAGGGGATGCTCCACAGACAGAAAGGGGAATTAGAAGTATGTGAGGTTAACTGAAATGATGCTGCTGGTAATAAGTCAGTGGAACTAGACTGTCACTCATCCTCTCCTTCTGCTTCTGGATCCTGATTATCCTGTCAGTTGTTCATATGCTTCTTCCATCAGCTTCAGTAAGAAGAAGGTGTGGACAAGATGGTCATATAATCAAATAAAATATACTAAATACTGTAAATATAGGGTGTGACATGTCCCAGATTATGTATATGTTATGACATATCATTTTACTGCCAAATGATATGAGATGATACAGGCTAAGGCAATGTGAAATGACATAGCCTAAGTACAAGTGCCATTTGGTGCAGAAAGAAGCATTTAAAGAGCAATGTGGCAAATCCACCGTGCATGAGGATCTTTAACAGGGTATCCAGCCTGCTTGTGCTCAGAGCTGTGAAGCTGCTGGACTCTCTCCTACTTAGGATTTCCTGGGGCTCTCTTCACAACTGCTAGCCTGTCTTGGTCTGGCTTACGGCTGCAAGCTGGTGCTTCATCTCACTGGTCTTTGACAGGGTGACATGTTTCAACTGAGTGCCAGAAGCCACTTGTGATCCATTACCATAATTAAGGTTGGATATACAGACTTTTTCCTGTGCAGTTTCTTTCCTTTCCTTGTTTTTTCAAGCTCTTGAAAAAATGAGACAGTAGCTAATGTTTGCTGAGAGGTCATTCCCACTTCTTTCCCCCCAGAAAGTTGACTATATATCTTCCTTCTATGCATCCTTTACATGTTCTCTTTCCATTCCATAACTGCAGGCGACTGTGTTTTCCATAGCATAGCAGTGGAAACAGAGGGGAAGAGAGCTGGAACAGCTTTGCTTGCAGAGGTAGAGCCCATCTCATGAAGCACTGCTAGAAACACTTAGGACCACACACACACACACACAAAGTAGAACTGTCCACAGGAATCTGAACGGTTTAACAGCAGCAAAAAGCACCCAAATTGTCATGTGCTACTTACCTGACTTCACTGCCAGGCTGTTTTTCTTGGTCTGGTACCTGGGGAGGAGAGCTACATGCACTGCAGATGTTCTGTCACGTCATGTCTCTCTCGGGCAGCCATGGTAACTAAAAGGAAAAAGACCACAGTGATATGTCCCAAAACAAACTTAACCAAGTTCTCTGAAGCCAGGTGAAAGTGGGATTCAAACTGTTTTTTCTTCTGTGTATTTCAGGCCAACAGCGAGAACAAGGCTCCGCATCACATACGGGAAGGTGAAGCATTAAGGCAGCTTGGCAGAAACTCAAGAGAACAGAAGAATTAAGTGTATTTTTTTTGGTGAAGTTTTGAAATCCTTGTACAAAGTTTTGGATTTGAGGTGAGTGAGTGGGGCTAATAAGGAAGTCTGAACAGAGTTTTTAGCTCTGGTATTTTCCTAAGTGCTAACAGCCGGACAGCTTGGAAGAGGACTGTAAGTGGTACATGCTGATGGTGGGATGTAAAAGAGGCCTACAGCTCTGCTGCTGTATCCTTCAAAACATGAAAGATTACATCTAGGAAAGTTATAATTGTCAGCACACATCTGCAACGTGAATAGGAGCAAGCAAATTGCCATTCTGGCTCTGACTGACTACCTGAACATACATTGTTTTCTGGTAGTTTTCAGTCAGCTGCTGTGAAGTTTCCATGCAGTTGCTGTTAGTTATGAGAGTGCTGTACACACTGACAGTGACCTAGGGCAGAAAAATAATGTTTAAGGAATCATACAATGAAAGTTGACAGTAATCCATGCCTTGAAAATTTGTGCAGGGGGGCTGGAGACACTGGGCACTGCTCTGTACTGCCCATCCCACCTCTCTGCCTCCTGTGCTTAGGCCTGACACAGTGCAGGATCCCAGACAAAGCCCTGCTTTTCCAGAACCTCTCATAAAGTGTTATGCAGAGCTAAATAAACGTCAGTGCTGGTTTATATAAATTAACTGTATGTGGAAGAAAGGAACACGATCCCTGCTGTCAGGCACCAGTCTGGGGTGCCAGGGAACATGCTGTAGCTGGGACACATCTGGGTGTCTCTAGCTGAAGCCTGACTACATTCAGGCCTGAAGCAGAGCCAGTGAGAGCTGCAAGACTGAGCTGACACTGAGAGCGCTCCCGGGGTGTCCTTGCATTGCTGGGGTGGGCACAGAGCTGCCAACAGGGCTGACCTGAGCTTGGAAACTGAAGATGCATAGCTGTGTGTAGGTGTACATCAAGGGAAAAGAAAAATGGGGACTGCCATTACAGGCAGTGCTTTGCCTTTCCTCCTTCAAATGTCTTTGGCTTTATCTATCACTGATCTGTAGGAAACAGGAGGCAATGAAGTCTTGGTATTTTCCTCACAGGCCAGGCTTGCCAGGATTTTCATTTCCAGTGATAGCCAGGACAGTGCTTCTGCCTTCTGCAGTGTGAGAGCAGCCCTGCAGCTCCCCACTGCACTGGGGTGGCCAGGACATGGTGCAGGTGTTTGGCCAACAGTGGAGGGGGGTTGAGTGCCCATTGGGCTGGGCCTGCAATCTCCCTTAGTTTGGGTGCCAAGAAGCTGCAATGCCAGGCAGTAGTTTGAGTCTGACTTGTGCCATGGGCTTTTTGCCTGTGATTGCCACTTCTAAGAGTTAAATTAAGGCTTTTTTTATACTGCTGAATTGACAGAGTTACTGCCCTTCCATTTTTCAATAAGTCTATGTCCTATACTTCCCAAATTATTACCGAGGTGTGCCTCAATCTGTGGCTCATGTGGGAGGGAGGTGTTTTAATATGTCTTTTAATAGATTTACTGTCATTTACTTACACAGTCCATTGTTGGTGTAGACATCAACAGCACTGATCTGTGTACACAACGTTGTGTAAAAAAGGCATGGCTGTCTCCAAGTCTCCACAAATGCTGCATTGGCCAATCCCTACTGGAGGGTAGTTTTGGCTGGAGCGAGGGAAGGAGAGTAAGTCTTTTTGAACTCATTTTTTAAGAAGTGACTTCCGCTGAAGATTGAGGACAGGCTAAAGTCTCCCTACATTACCAATCCTGCTCTGAGTAGGAAAAACTTACGTGCTGCTCATGACTTTAAAGATAAGTGTCTACTTGGCTAATGGTGCACTTTAGCAAGATAGAGCCTGAAAATGGAGCACTTTTCAGGTTTCCTTCATACCTGATTCTTTCTTTAAATTTTGTTCTTAAAGTCTTGCTTCATTAACGTGCAGTTAATCATTTGCCAATCAATTTAGCAGACATCTGTCGTTTTGCATATTTTCTAATGTAATAACAGCTGCAGCCATTGGACAAGACCATTTGCCAATGAGTCTGAGATAATATGATGGTGTCAGAAAAACAAACAGAGACTTCACTTTCATCCTTGAGAGGAACCTTTCAAGTGCGTCCAAGAATTCCACAGGGCAAATGCCGAGTCTCTGCATCTGTGTCTCCAAGCTATACTCAGACTTTCTTCCATTTCTTTTTGCCTCTGGGGATCCAGTAGCCACAGTGTGTCTGAAATGATCGCTTACCACCAGCATCATCTGCGTTTTGGATATCTTCAGCTCATCCCTTCCAGCAACATCTGAGGCAAGACTCTAATTAAGGACTGTTGTCTCTTCTCTTGGAGGTTAGTATTCTTGTACTTCTGTGGCCTCTGTTTTGAGACTGCCTGACTAATGTCAAGGACTGAGCAAATTACTCAGAGCTTCATGTCAGCGATGTTCCTTTTCAAAAGTTTAATTAGCAGAGAATAACACAGTTTGAAATAAATGTAGCCTAACCAAAAGCCAGCTCCTGTGAAGGGCTTAGCTTGTTAGCAGTAAGGCTCTTAGGACTATATCTCTTTTTGAATGGTGCAAGCTTAAGACAGGTTGGAGAACTCCACAATCAATGAGTCCCAAAACTGCTTTTACACACACCTGCAGACAAGCTAAAAATATAGAACATCTGGTATGTGTGTATGCATGTATAAAATGAGCTTTTTTTTTATTTTTCCTTTGCACTGAGTGCTGCTCTGTGGGCTAAACCAACATAATGTTGCTAGTGTACTTTAGAACTAAATCAGTCCAAAAGTGTGATTAATTCTTTGATCATGGAGACTTACAAGATGTGCTGTGGGACTCTGGAATTCCCATGTCTGGTACAGGGGCTACATATGTATTTTTATTGTTACCTTGTGATGCGGCGGGAATTATTGTTTGAATCCCTTCAAGTGTTCACAAACCTCATTGGAGCTGGTAAGAAAAGTTTAAAATAGATAAAAGAAAGTGCTTCTTTATGCAGTGGGTGGTGAACTTCTGGATCTTGTGGCCACAGGTGTTTGTAGAGGCAGGCAGTATGAGTAGGTGCAAAAAGGGATTAAACATTCATGGACCAAGAGTCTAGAAATGGATACTAAGAGGACTGAGCAATACACTCTATGTCTTGCTATGTACCCTACCTCCTGGTACAACAGCTTTGGGCGAGTACAACGTAAACGGAGAGTGTTGACAGAGTCTCTCTAACTAGTTTCTCCTGTTGCCACTGAGTCAGGATCCTGGGCCCAAGGATCCATAGGTCTGACCCGGGAAGCAGTTCCTAAATCCTCCTCTTCATATAACTTGTACTTGAGCAGTGCAAGTTGTCAGGTTCAGCCTTGGCTCTAGAGGCCCATTCCTTGTCGAATGTGCAGTCAGAAGGGGCCTCTCTCTGGCTGCCCTCTTCCTAGCACAGGGAGCACAGGCTGTTTCAGAACACAGCTGAGGCATGTTGGCGAGTCTCCCTGGGGAAAATGGTTACCTTGACTTTCCCAAAGCAGCTATACTTCATCATGCAAATAGCAAGGATCATTTCTCACCAAGCGTCTTACTTGCAGAGGTAATATATCTCTAGCCATTTCCATTAGTTCATTGTCCTTCCCCAGCACTGTCCTTTGGCTCAGTTGCTTGGCTTCAGAGTGAGGCAAGATGGATCTGAGTGGCATTTGGCTAACATGCTCTGAAACACTCAGTTCAGCTGAAAGTCTCTGCAAGTACCAGCTATTTCTACAGCCACTTCAGTTGGAATTAAGAGGACAAATCAAGGGCAGTAAAAGCCTAAGCAAAGAGCTCTTTTTCCCTTAGAGACAATACATGGAATTTATGAGACCCACATCTTGAATTTCATTTCCCCTCTTGAATCCCTTCAGTGCTGCAGAATACTGCTTGCTTTGAATGGGAATTTTCTTTTTGCATTCCCATCACTTCATACTGCACATTCCATGATATCCATTTCTGCAGTCTGTTTTCACTGAGCTTATGCAGTCAGAAATCTCTGTTTAGGGTCAGATCATCAGCTGACAGGCACATGCTCTCAGGCTCCAGTGGAGCTATATTGACGTTCTTTGGCTATAGAGAGTTGAGGCAGTATCTCTGGGAACACCATGTAAAGTGCTTCATATTTCTTTTGCTGGTTCAATGCTTGGAAGAAATCCAGCCAAAAAACAATGTGAATTAGAAATGGAAACTTCTTCTCTGGCCCTCTGTGCATGCTGGCTCAGTGATCACATGAATTAACTGGGCATACCTTTTGCTTAGTACAGGGCAAACATCTCCTCACATGCAACTCTGTGTTAAAATGTGAAAAACCAGTGTTGATCCTGCCTTTTTATGACCCTGTCCCCAGAGCTGCATGTACTTTATCAGAGACAGCACCTTTTAGGTGACTGTACCCCAATAAAACTCTCACAGGCTGTCCTTCTTTTCCATTAGCTTGCTCTGTTGCATTGATTTCATCATTTGTAAAGTGCAGATCGAAGGCATCTCAGCACATCTAACACACAATGCAGACCATTAAGAAGTGTGAAAGAAAAACCAGCCAGTTCATACACAAACTCAGTGTAATAAACCTAAGAACCTGGCACACAAGCAAACCCAGTAACTGTCAGAGAAACCGCTTGTGTAGTAAAAGGGCGCTTCAGATATTTAGAAAATACTGTTCCTAAAGCCTATTTAGGCACAAAGCATTCTTGTCACACTTTGCAACAGCTGTGATTAAAAACTGTTTGAGGGTAAATGTGTTTTCTGGTATTTATCAGTGGGTCATTAACCTTAACAATATCAACATTTCAATTGTCAGCAAGATTAAAAAAGCGCATTATAGCAAAATGAGCTCATTGTATGTAGAGATATTGGAGTGCTGATGAATTACTAGCTCTGCTCGGATACAGACTTCAATAAAGGTACAGCCTTCAGTGTAGTGAGAGATAGAGGATGAATTAATTGTTGTGTGAAATAAAATGCTGAAGAGTTAGCAGCAAACCAAATGAGATGGCTTAGCACCTGGAAGGACTTAGAAGTTTTGTGCACAAAACAAAGAATATACATAAGCTTTTAGTTTTTGTAGGTGATGGCAGTAATGGTGGTACAGACCTGAGTAATGAAGTCTGGGGATTCAGGCCCTTATTTACATACAGATGGGAGAAGGAGTCCAGGCAGGAAACAGGCTGATTCCACACACAGAACCGAGCAGAGGGGCACAGAAACAGGGCAGTGGGTATCAAAGAGGAGAGGACCTGACAAGCAACACTGTACTGCATCTACTTGGTCCCTTGTTCAAGGGATTCCCGAGGAGGATAACCCAAAGGACCATCTGGGCCTCTAAATTTTGGGGTTGGAAATGAGTGCACGACATGCAGAATTTAGGGCCCATATGACAGGAACTGCTAATTGCTACCTGGCAATGCAATGCAGGTATAATTGAAACCTGCTGTATAGAGAACCATGGGCACAAAACTTCTCTGAGAGGAAGTCTTCTCATTTCAAAGCCAGTGCTCCTGGGTGAATATAATGGAATGGAGAGCTCAGAGAGGAGCAGGCTGTGTAGGGCAAGTGGTGGTTCGGGTAGGAAAGATAAAGGCTGACTGCATGTTTCCTTGGTATGCTGAGGTAGAAGGGGGACCTGAACCTTGCAGTGACAAGATGTTTACCGTCCTCTCAGTGACAGAGCCATGACGAGTTTGGTTGGAAGGAAAGCCTTAGGAGGGAGCTCATTCCTGCATCACAGGGCCACATCTCCACTTGACACTTGCTTCCTGTGCAAGGGACTCTGCAGGATGCAGAGGCAGCAAACTCCAGTGCACTGCAAGGCAAGGAAGGCCAGGAAACAAAGGTCATGCCCCAAACCCAGGCCCCCCGACTGTTTTGCTCTCTAGTACAGTTCTTAAGTTATAAAAGTAAAGACACGACAGGAGCCTTTGAGAAAGGTTTTTTTTTTGTTGCTCTCTTTTCCCTCTGCTGGTTATTTTTCTAAGTGTGTGTGCACACGAGAATGTTCTTAGGGGTTCATTTATTCCTGTCAGATAACTTTCATTACTGTAATAAAATTCCACTGTCTCACAGCTTTTATTTCTGGATTCTGAGTTGTCACGCTCTTCTGAGGTTTCCCTCTGACCTCTAGGATGTGTAAGGTGAGGGAGAGACATGTCTAGCATTTGTGAATGTTTTAGAGATACTGGAATTCAAAAAGCTTGGCAGTTCCTGTCTGGTAGATCTAATTTCAAGCTCTAGTAAGACCATGGAAAGAAACTGAAGGTCAGCTCAGAAGGCAGCACTAGGAGCAGGTTGATTCTCTTTAAAGTGAAGCCTCAGTGCTGAGATGACCAGAAAGGTCAGTCACACCTGACAATTACAGATTCTCCAAAAACAGGTGGAGGTCTGACATCCGGAAGCCTCCTCCTGCTTTTCATATTTTCCTTCGGTCTGCTGCCAACATACGCACCCAGTCCCTTCTGCAACAGCAGAGACAGACTTGTTCTGCTAAGGAAACTCCAGGGACAGAGACAGGTTGGTACAAAGTTGTGGTTTTGTACAAGGAGGGCTGAAATGCTTTTTTTGGGGTTTTCCAAATGAAAACAAAAGCATATGCCAGCTCTCTGCAAGGTGTCCTGCAGATGTGTGATAGGTCTGATGCTTTTTGAGCGGTTACTGTGTAGGATTTGCCCTACCATAATCTGGGGACGTGTTCAACACTTTCCTGGCAGTCCTGGTGAGTCCCAGGAGAGGAGTGTGTGTATATTCAAGGACACGTGGCACGTGTGTGCGGGCTGTTTGTGCAGTGCAGCCAGCTGGAGCTAGAGCTCTGATGGAGCTGCTGCTCCCACTCCAGCCATGCCTGCAAACCTCAAACAAGTAGCCAGTGCTCAGAGGGAATGCACACAAGTGTCCCTACGTGCAGTGATGCCTGCTCCTCCTTTCCTGCCTCTCCTCCTGCCGCAGGCCCCTGTTGGAAAGTGGGACTGATCTCTCCTTTTCCCGTAGCAGAGGTTTCCACGTGAGACTGCTCAGGTATCTTGCACAGCACCCACTGCAAAGTAATAAACACATGCCTTGTACTGGGCTATAAGAATGAAACCTGACCTGAAAACTGGATTGCTGTGAATGAAGAAGACTTGACTTGATACTAATGTGGCTTCTGGTGAAATCTTACGCATAAAATTTAATTTGGAAATATTTTGGAATTCCTAAGTGTCTTTTGGTTGCTAACAGACAGAAGGGAAAGAAACAATTAGAAATAAAACCAGGGGGTTGATGAAGATGATATGTAGTGAAAATTACCACATCCATATGAGATCCATTATTGCCTAACATGTTTTCTGTAAATAACAGGAACACTGGTGGCATTTGAAAGCAGATACGATGCGAGAGTGGATGTGGTATAGATGCTGCTCAAGATGAAGGAAAGATAGAGCAGAAAGGATAGGCACAAAAAACGTGACCTAAATGCCACTGAATAAGAATCTGCTTGTGAAAAAAACAACATGGAGGACATCTGGGAGGAAAAATAACTGCAGACCCAGAGATTCAGTGGCATGGAGGGAAACAGATGTGCAGTCCAAAAATGATAGTGCGCTGGAAGTGAACTTGTAGTGCAGTGCAAAGTGGCAGGTAGAAGGTCAGGCAATGGTCAGCTCTGGAAGCAGGGATGCCATGTCATCAGAGCACAGAGACAACAGCCTTTCTCCAGGCGTGCCCAGGAGGGAGAACAGCAGCTATAGGATTGGTAATAGGAGAAAGTGTAGGCAACTCAGAGTAATGCCAAAGACAGGAACAGCCACTGCGATAGAAATCTAGAGTTAAAGAATAAAAACTGAAAAATGGTATATGGCTTTCGCACTAATTTTCAGCTGTAAAGAGAACTGTTTAGACTCTCTTGCCCTACACCTTTGTAATTGCAGGATAATGTTTGGAGCTTGGACATAGCCATAGACTCTCCAAAAAGGCATGGTATCAATGCCAGCACCTGCTATAAATGAAGCCACAGGAGACAACATTTTAGGTTAAGAGAAATCCATCATTTCCAAAGATTATAGGCCAAATTCTACGCTCTTCACGTCTCTGCACTTCAACTAAGGTAAATTGAGGTATTAAATGAACCATTCTGATTTATAACAGACAAAACCCTTGATGAAGGCACCATTGACAACAATTAAAAAGACTGAACAATTAACAGTATGGATAATTGAGAGTGTAGTGTCTGATTGATTTATATATAAATGCATCATTATCTGTCAAAACATTTATTGTTAGCAATACAATATTCATGGCATAGCATTGATAATGTTCTGCAAACTACCTGCTATTCAAACAGTGCCCATTTATCACCTGGCAAGATCTATTGAATCATATCTCATTAAATAGTTTGAAAATATTGTTCAATGTCCTCCATGAGGTCTGAATATCTATTTTCAAATACTCCACTAGCTTTGTTCTTTGCACATTCTGACTTACTGAAATTAGATTGCTTGAACTTGAAGACTGCCGACCTACCAATGGAAATGACTGAGGGGATCTGATATATGTAAATGTGAACACTGAACAGTTTTCTGGAAACAAAACCTATTTGAAGGAATACATTTAACAAGTATCTTGGGAAAAGTCATCTTCTCATATTTCTCTTACTATTTTTGGTTGACTTGAAACAGAGAGGAAGAAATACAAGAAGAGAAGATAATCGTGAGGTGTGAAACCGAGTTCCTCTGTGACTGTGTTTTATAAATATTTGATATAAACCTCTGCCTGAATGGAGCTTTGTTTGGGGGAATCAGGCAACAGATGTTTGGCCTTACCTGATAGCTACTTTGGCAACACGTTTTACTTCCCTGTTGTGTGTGACACGGCGCTGAGGCCGTGTTTTGTATTTATAGTCTTGTGGGGCGTCCAGGCCAGATCCAAAAGCTGCAGAAGTGACAGAAACACTTCCACTGACACAGTTGGCTCTCGTTCAGCCTTGCTCTTTCTCTGAGCAAGGAAGGGACAAATGCTGTGTTTCGCCATGTGGCTATTAGATGAAAAATACTGCTTCTCATCTTTATCATCTTTCAAATAACAGAGTGCCATCCCTACTGCAATATCATGTTTCTATATTAAGACTAAAAACTTAGGAGAGGTTTGAACTTACATCTGCATGTTTTCAAAGTAAACTTGGAAATCTGATCATTTTAACTAGAATGTAGATTTTGTAGCAGCTACTAAAATATTTGTATTGCTTTTGCATTCCCAGGTTTGAACTAATATTGTTTTAAGTACTCTGTGTTCATAACAGAGCCGGCGGTTCTTGCAAAGAGCTATGCAGTGCCAAAGAACATTTCTTAGTGCTATTTGTTAGTGTCTGCTGGCTAGTTAAGCACCACTGCAGATGTGCAATAGCCTGAATTTGCTAGAACTTAACCTCCAGAAAGAAATCCCTGCTATAAACAAAACTTGGCCAAAACAGTTGCTCACAATGAGCTATAAGCTAGTAAGGAGAGCAGTAGAGAGAGGAGAGATTTCACTATCACAAATGCAGAGTGGAAGAGGTGTTTCAGCAATGTTAAATACCTTGGAACAGGAGCTGTCATTTGACAACAATTTGACAACAATCTGTCGTACGCACACACCTGTGTGCCATACTGTACCCTAGCAAAAGACAAAAATTCCTCAGCACTTCTCTGGCCGTTCCTCCTGGAGTCCTAGCCTGCTTATGGTCTTGTGTGGGTTGTAACTTTAAAAGGAAGAGCTGGCAGCAAATGAGCCGGAGTCACTTGCAGGTTTTTTTCCTCAGAAAGCCTTCTGACCTTGAAAAGCCTTAAAGCTGCATTCCTCATGAAAAATAACTTCTGCTTAGTGCTGAGCACGTGTATTGTTGCACAGACAAATAGACAAATAACAATGTGAGTACATGCCTTGATCATTTATCCTCCTCAGAGGGCCATAAACCATGAGTAAATGCAACAAAAGCAGAAGATTAATAGTGGCTGCATAATGCTTTGCATTTTTCATAATGATTCTCTACAGATAGAATCAGTAAGTGTCACTAATTGGTAGGCACTTGTTCTGCAGGGGGGCCTAATCCTCCCTCTGGTGGAGCTGGAGGCCAGTGCCTGGTCCTGGTGTGGGGAGAGCAGGAGCAGGCTCCTCGGGAGCTGCACTTTTCCCGACGCCGTAACTCAGGCAGGGACTGTGCAATGCGGAGAAAGCCCGGCAGCCTGGCTGTGCAGGGCAGCTCCTGCAAACACACTGGTGGCTGTTCAGGCTTGGGGAGAAAGAGACGGTTGGCCCCAAGCCAGCTGCTGAATTTAACATGTATTCAGCTGAATGACTGGGCTGGCATAATAATATAATCCTGCAGTGTCCGCTGATCTCCTTCAGATCTTGTTGGCTTGTTGGCTGCCCCTGATCCTTGTTACCTGTGGATGCAGGGGTGCTGTGTGGGAAACTGCTGGAAAGATTACCTATCCAGTGTTGTCCAAACACCGTCCAAAGCAGCAAGTCCATGCAGGGGTATCTGTCCCAGGAAAAACACTTTCATCAAACTTTTATCAAATTTGCTTTGTTGCTTGAATTGTTTTTTTTTTTAAAGTCTTACATAAAGAATGAGAGCATATTGTGTCTATTCTAATACTCTAACTCTGAAATTAGAGATCTGCATGTATCCAGTATTATGCCAAGTAGAGGTACCCAGGCTTCCTCCCTGGAATGGTGCTGTGTTTGGGCAGGAAGCTCTGCCAATGCAGCTGTGCTGCTCCCAGTGCCCAGGCAGATTTGGCTCTTTCTGTGCAGTTTGGGTGTAGTGTATGGACTCAGGGAGTGACCTTACAATTGGTGCTCTGAGAGATGAGCTGGTACCACACCCAGCACTGCAGAGTCCTCCCTCAGACCTCCCACGCTGAGGTGATGATGGGCCCAAAAGCCATGAGCTCTGGTTTGCGTTGGCCGCTTGACTTCTGAAATTGCCACACACACATTGCAGGGCTGTTCCTGTTGCCAGCTCTCTGAAATGTAAAGCCCAATGATTTGGGCTATGCAGCCAGAATTTCCCCAAGTGAACTCAGAGAAAGTAATCTTACAGATTTATCTAAAAAGCTGCCTGGTGGTGTGGATCTTTTTACGTTTCCCCAAATCCAGAATACCCACATCGAACATGCTCACATTCTCTGTAATACCATTCAGTGTCTTCCTGCTCTCATGTAACTCCAGGGATCTGTCCTGCTCCAGTCTGAGAATGCCACTGGAATGGCATCTCCTCTGCACAAGGGAGGATGTGGGACAGATGGAGACAGAGGGGGAGGGTATATGTGGCTTTCCAACCTCTTTCTGTCTGTACCCCCCTTAAGGAAGTGGACTTTGTCCCTTTGTCTTCTCCCCACTCCTAGGTAAAAGCTGCTCTTAGCTTCCTGTGTCCTACAGAAACCTCAATTGTCTGTTCTCCCCAAGAAGACAGGAAAATAGGAAAAGCAGCTTGTTAAGCAAGGTAAGGCTCAGAGGAGCATCACTCCACAAATGGCTCTGGCAGAGGACAAGCCCATTAGGGAAAAGCTGTCAGTGCTTTAAGTGCCTCTGCTGACCAGGCATGTGCTCTTTTACTTGTTGTTTTACCTATTGCTGATCCTCTTCATCTCTCCCCCTTTCCTCTTTCGGCTATTTGTACTTTTGTCTCTGTGCAGTGCCTTGAACACAATATGGTTTCAGTCTGGCTTCTTGGCTCTGCTGTAACAGAGGTATTTCTGTTATAGAGAGCAGTCAAATAAAATCCAGCAGTCTTGGGATGTGAACATTTGTGGTCGGCCTCAAAACCAAAACCAAAGTAGCAGCTTTGTTCTTTTCAGGCAGATCATCAATTAGGGCCAAAATCGGTAACGTGTCAGTGTGACTTACTGACTCCAGGCTGCTTTTTAAAAAGCGTCCAAGATACATAGACCATTACTTGACATGATATAGATATTTGTACAACATTTACCCTACAATTATTGAGAAGCTTCTGAACTCTCTGGGATGTCTAACTTCAGAGCTTCCTCAGTTTACTATTTATTTATGGCAGCGGCAAGCAAACCACTATTCCTTATGCGAGGCAAAGATTTGTAAGAAAGGAATGCAGAATATCACGAAATCCCATCCGTTTAAGGAGAGTGTCTGCCTGCATGAGAATGACTGGAGCCTTCATTACTAAACTGTGCTATCAGGTACTTTTGGGGTAATCAGACATTACCACCTCCAGAAAAACTGCCTCTGAGAGGAGAGCCTGGCTGCCAGACAGGCATCTCTAAAGGGGAAGGAGCTTCTCTGCTGCAAACCAAGGAACATATGCTCTTCCCTCTGTGCTGCACTGTATGGTAATGAACAGGAGCAGGGCTTTTAGCAGAGCTGTCCTGGCACACCAACATGCATTTGCTGTTCAGTGGCCTGACACGAGTGGAAGAGGAGAGCTTGGATGGGAAGCATCTGAAAAGGTATTGACTGAGGCCACCGATGCACTGTGGATCAGAGCTTGACTATACTGCTTGGAAAAAAAATATCCTGGAAAACCCTGTTCCCTTTTCATTCAATGTCTCATATTCTGTTATTTACTAGTGCCTTCTATAATTTGCACCACTACGTGTTGAGACTTGCTGAAAATGAAAGGAGAGCTTGAGAGAGCAGATTTCAACTAGTATGTCATACCCAGGCAAGTTTCCTTGACAGGAACTTTCCAAAATTTCTGGACCTGTCTGTTCCACTCCTTTAACTTGGAAACAGTTTACAAGTGCCTGTGTACCTGCTGTAGATCCAGGGGACCGAGAACCTTCCTCTCCTTGTTGCTTGTTAAAAACTGTACCTCTGTGAGCTGAGAGCTGCATCTTTACAGTTAAAGTAATCTTTGGCCAATGGAGTTTCAGTACTCTTTCTGAAAACCTCTGCCTACAAACATGGATCTGTAAGAAGGGAACATCTGAATCCTCCTTTAGACACAAGCATAGTAGGCTCTTTTTTTAGGTAACACGCTGTGGGGGGCAGGGAAACAGCCATTATCCCGTGGTTTTAATTTGCTATGTGTCAAAGCTCTGGAGAGTCAAGGTGGCTGCTGCTGTCATTGATGGGAAAGAATTTCAGACATTGCAGGGTGATAAATCAGAAATGATACCCCATAGGTAAACGAGCCCCCAGAACTATGTGAACCCGAATATGGATGTGGTAACTCACTGGAAATCAGGATTTGACCTGAAAGCCTCAGTTGGTTGGGCTTATTATGCAATTGGAATCAGCTGGGTGAAATTGGCAGCGGGTTTGCCTTCTGAGGGGTTGTTTTCATTGCTGCATGATAGAATGCACCTGGAGCAGGAAGGAGGTTTGTCTGGCAATCAGGAGAATAGGCCACACCTGAAAACTCTGGCTTGAGTTTTCTTGCTGGGATGGCAGTGCTACATAGCAGATCAAAATGAAGGGAAGACTTGAGGCTGTGGTTCCAGTTACACGTTCCTGGGAATTCAGGGGTAAGTCTTTTCTGTAATCTGTCCTTGTCTGACTCAAGGAGAAGTGATTTATAAAAGTAGTATCATGGGGATTTTTGTGGCAAAGTGTGCACTGTACTCTGGAGGTGTTTTGTTGTCTAAAGAGGGATTTTTTGAAAGTGTATTTTTAATTACTAATTAAAACATGGCTGAAAGTAAATCTCTAGAAGTAAAAGTAGGATTAAAAGTTAGTTAGATTTTATGAAGTAATTAGAATGGCATTCATAAAGCCTGTGGCCAGATCAAAAATGCAGTTTTAGCCAAAGCACATCTGCTGTATCTTTTCTTATTAAAGAACTTTGACCTTCTACTGTGAACAACAGAAGGTTTGGCAGGTGATATGATGTGCTCTAATCACAAAAAAGTAGGAGAGAGTTGCAATAACCCTGGAGTTCATGGAGTTTTGCTTCCAGAGAGCTTGTTATGATTTTCACTTGTCCCTATAAAAACTTTGTACTGAGAGCAGATTTTGTGTGAGCTCAGAAAGAAAACAACCTAAATGGTCATGTATGCATATCTCTTTCTTCCATGGCTAACCTGGGCTCAGGCTTATCCTAAATTTACCTATTTTTACATATTTACCTCTTTTGTCTAGATTAGGCAGGAAAAAAACTGTTTCTACTTGAGGACTTGTTTTATTTTTTTTTCCTATCAAAGATACATACCACATTTTCCCACTAGCTTTGCCTCATTAAGATCCTCTCTAAAATACCACAGTGGCTGTGGACACAGTTATTTCATGCTTTCTGAAAGTTGGCCAAAGCCAGCATTAGCCTGCTGCTAAATGATGCCAGAGGTTGTCCCTGCATCTCCTGTCTGCAGTGTCATCCCAAAATGCAGTTCTCTGCAGAAGGTGGAAGTTGGTCACCTGGATCTGTGAGAGCAGCAGATGGAATCCCAGGAGCTGGAAGGGCAACATGTATTAGATGGCAGACAGGCTTCTGTGAATTTTCTTTAGAGCCTGTGAAGAAGAGGAGATGATTTTTTGGTTAGGGTTTTAGCATCAAAGCTTGGTGGGAGTGGGGTTGCTTCCAGCTGTCTCCAACAGAGATCCCATGCTTGTGCTGATTTTCATCTCTGTCTCTGTTCTGAGACATGGCCCAGCTGTGGACAAAGGTAGAAATTTGCATCTTCAAGTTAGAAAATTAAATACTTTCAGTGAAGCATAAAAAAAAATTATGTAGAGACAGGTCAGATTCTTGATCGGAACAGTCACAGGTGAGGTATCCTGTACCCTGGCACAGGGCATGGGGCTCCTTCCCCCTCTGTTCCCTCTGTGTGTTGCTAGCACAGTTGCAATTGTGAGCATGGGTTCTAATCTTTCCTTTAGAGTTCAAACCTTTACTAATGACAGCTCTCCACTCCGAGGACATCCCTAAAATGTCCTTTTGAAACATCTTATAGAGACTCTCTGAAAGGAATGATAAGCTATCCTGACAGATCAGATCTTTGGTAGAATATTGCCAATGGAAAACCCCAGGCTGTAAGCCACATCTGAAGAAAATATGGATGGTTTTCAAAAGAAAATGTGGATTTTATTTTCTTTCTATAAAGATAAGATATTGAACTAGGTAGGACCCTAAATAATGTGGTATTAAGTCATTGGAATCAGGAAAACATACTGATTTTCTTTCTTTTGTATTTTTCATGCAAAGCTTCTTATACAAGAGCTTTGCTTGGCAGCTTAGCTTTCCATGGAAATGGGGTGTGGTGACAGTACAAAGTTTCCTTGTCTTTTCCAAGTATTTATCTGGCCATGGGGGTCAAGTGCACGCCTTAGACAAAAACACATACCCACCCTTGTCAAACCATTGAGGGATGGAGCCCAGCTGTGCATCTGGGGGTTGCTTCTGCTGCAGAGTCCTCTGCTAAAGGTAAGGGAGAGAGACTACTGCTGCTCAAAGGCTTCAAAGATTACAAAACACTTGGTTTTCTTTAAAACAGTTGAATCTGATTTGACTCCCATTACTTTTTCATTCATTACCCTGGGCTGCAGGAAATGGCATGTCTTTCATTCACACTGGAGCAAAGATCTGTGTAGAGACACCTCAAGCAGGGTCTCACATGCAGCTATTCTCACCTGAAGCATGAAGATGCTCTCAGTTCATGTCCTGCAGGTACAGGCTGGCCAAAACGCACCTTTCCAGGCCTTTGCCTGAACTAAGGCAGCAGATGCTCAACCTGCAGTTAAAACTGTTGCTGGTCATGCTGTGGGACTGTTCAATGGTGGCTTTGACTCCAGTTACAGCAGTGGGAAATCAGAGGGACTAAGCATGTTTAGTGTGGAGGGTGGTTTGGTTTGTTTTCCACCATCTGCTTGGTTCCTGGTGTAGCCCTGTCACCTTTTACTGGGAGATGTCCAAAGCTGTTCTGGCTACTTTTTTGGTAGTTACAGAATTAAGCAGAGTGGGACCTCCTCCACCGCGAGTCTCTGTAGGAGTCAGGGTTGCAGAGATAGCTGTGCTGCACAGAGATGTCTCTGCTGTCATGTTGGAGGTGTCAGCACAACCCTGTGCTTGGGCCAGCTGCTCTGTCGTTCCAGGTGCTGTCAGATTGTGCCCAGGCAGGAGCAGCCCTGAGCAGTGCCCTGGTGTGTGGTGATGCCCATTCCCCAAAGCTGCGCTCGTGGATAGTGGCTGCCTCTTCAAGGATCCTGGTTAGGCAGCAGCAGCAGGGCTTAGGGACTCTGCTACCCTGAGAAATCCCATCTGGCAGTGGGATGAGCAAACACAGGGTTTTACTCCATTGTTAATAGTTCTCATAAATGAAACAGCCTGCTGGAGAATTTAAATTTCAGGTCCTTGTATTTAAAAGAAAATTCTTTCGTTTTATTCCTCTGTAGTCAAGAAAGTCAAAACAGTCCCCGCCCTGCTCTCTGCCTTCCAGGCTCTATGTGAATGGAGAGGGAAGGACAGAAACTGCTTGAAACAGACACTAATGGCACCAAAACGTGACAGAACTGACTCTGTTTGAATCCTGTTTGAAGTCCTTCAGATCTGTCATTGGGATGGCTTTCTACCATCTGCAGTCAGATCTAGCTGCAAGCACTGTTTTCCAACCCTCAGCTGTAATTTAGGCACCACCACAAAGGATGTGTGAAAGCAAAATAGGAGGGCTGTCCTTCTTCCAGAAGTGATTTCATATGTGTCTAATTACCACAAAGCATCAGAGAAAAGGGATAATATGGCTCCAACACAAAGTGCATTCGAAACACATCACGAGTCTTTGGTAACAGGTGACCACGGGGACATTGATCAGTGTTTGATTTGTTTTGCTGTTGTAGCAATGCTTTTCTGTGCTGCCCAGAACCCAGGGGTTTTTCTCTATTTTACTTTTTTTTCTTCTTTTTTAAATTAGAGAATCATCCCAGGTATCGAATGCTGAGTTATTAACCTCTTAGATGCCAAAATCACCAGGATTGTGTTTGTTTCTTTGCGAAAGCATTATCTTATGAGTTGCTTTATTTCTACCAATACATATGTCTGTCTTTGGAAGAGAACACAGTGGCTTATTACGATTTTATTTATTTATTTATTTAAAGATTAAGATGTTTTCAAAGGTGTAAACTGACTTGTCATCTTTCCCTGGCTTCATCATCGAAATTAGGGGCATGATATTTATATGGTAAAATGGCAAGGATTAAACATCACTCTTTTGAGATTACCATATTCTTCCAACAGCAGGACTTTCCCAGAATTTATTTTCATTCTATGTATTGGGGCAGGTGCATAGGTGTGAAACAAATAAATAATACGGAAGAAAGTTTCCATATAGAGAGAGAAAATACATTCTGAGATGGTTATCTTGGACAAAGTGAATTTCTGTACAGTCTCTGCAACTGCTGAATAAACTCAGCTGCAGAACCTCATAGAAGTTGTTAATCTCTCATTCTGTTTATGCTTTAATCGAAAACTTTCATTGCATATTCAGAGGTAATATCTTATGTAGCAGTGATACTGAATGTACAGCACTGTATGTTAAATCATTCATACAGGTTTAGAGATAGTTACCTTTAAAGGACAGTCTGGGTTTATTAAGGCTTTGTTTAGCATCTGGAAGCAGCTCAGGGTGAAGGGAGTTTGTTTTGCCAGCAGCAGTGTCATTAACATACAATCTGTTGGAAAATGTTTTGCTGTTCAAAATTAAATTCCAGCATATAGTTGTGGTGAAGTGGACCTGCATCATTTGTATGCATTCAAAGCTGTTCTCTTGATTATTGATTAAGGCACTGTTCTGTGAAAGTCAAGTATTCAACAGAGAACAGTCGTGCAGGGTTTCTTTCATTGGAGAAATACTATGGAGTTTTTTCTCAAGTTTACAAAGGTGAAACTGAGGCAGCACATGTTGACAGGGTTTTCATGGGTGGTCAGTGGGATCTACAGAATTAGGTGAGATAGCTGATTGTGTAAAAGCCAGAGAGAAACAGAAAGCTATTTGAAGACCTTTTCTAAAGGTTGTAAAAATCAGCCCTTGCAGTTTTAGTAGACATGTCCGAGCTGGCCTGCAGAAAATGCATTTCCAGCTCAGACTGAAAATACCACCACGGATCCAGAACTAGGCTGAGGTTCAGCCCAGCCAGTGCCTGAATAGGTAATGGAAAATCATGAAGCTCTGCTGATGGTGCTGAGGAGCACAATTCAGGCACATTTTGTGCTCTAAGTGCCTTCTGTGGATGCCCTTGCTGTGGGCAGAGATGCAGGCCTGCCGCTGGCCCCGTCTGCCCCTGCAGCGCTGTGTTTCACACCCACTGCACACAGAGGCTCCCGCAGGCTGCTGCAAACCCTCGTCCTTCCTGAGAGCGAGCAGCCCGGTTTTACTATTGCTCTGTCCTCCAAGTGATCCAAACTCTTGGAAAAAATGGGGCGGATTTTTTTTTTTTTTCATTCACTCCCTTTTGCTTTCTCTGTACTACTGAAAAGGAAGAGAATATTATGAAAGCAAATGTTTCTCATTTTGGGGTGTCAAAATTACTTTAAAAAGTAGTTGCAAAGAGTATTTCACATTTTTGCCTTACAAGTTAATCTGCTATCTCTTCTTGCTTTTTTAAACTGTTAAATACACATCAATGTGTGGACCAAGATAAAATGTATTAGTTCTTGTTATGCCTAAGTTTCTGATTTTTTTTTTTAAACACGTGTGAGTTTTGTTTCTAATTAATTGGTAACTAACCAGTCTGCTGAGGCTTCAAACGCTCAGCCAGACCCTCCCTCAAATATCATCTTTCAGCAGTCTGATCTATTCATGTGAACAAGCTTGCTGGAGTAGTCAGCCAGCAGGAAAGTCCCTTCCATCTCATATCCATGTGTGGATAGGGAAGCAGTGACTGGAGAGGACTAAGGGGATTCAGCATGGTCTGCTGTGTCTCAGAAACACTGTTTTCCTTGGAAGGAAGTATTTCTGCTGCTCGTCTTGCCAGGGAAGTGCATCCACTTAGTGAATCATGCCAAATCCTCAATGCCTTGCATTGATAGCAAACAAACAGACCAACATCAGCAGGCCCTGGGAAATGGGGGGTGACAGGCAGCCAGGCTGGGTGGTGGTACACAACGAAGGCAAGGCTCTTGTGTAACCTGAGCACGTGAGCCTGGTGTCACTCCACTGTGCAGTGAATTTCCTGGTCACTGCACAGAGCTCCCCACATGTTGTTTATCCTTCCCCTGGCCCATAGATGGGATTGTCTCATAATCAGTGACAGACGTGGGCATGGTTTTCTGTCTCTTGATCTTGGGGGGGAACCACAATGGAAGGAGAGGGGGGTGCATCGTTTCTGGAGTTAGACAGGCGATGGTTAAGCTGGATGGCTCAAATAAGATCCAGCCCAGGCGTACTGTTGACAGCACTTGGGAAAGTTCCCAGGGACAGATTCCAGCTAACCCTGGTGCAGCCTACCCGCCATAACTGCAAATCTAGCTGTTAGCAGCTCGGGATGTGTGCAGACCACTGAGCTCTCCTGTCTCCTTCATTTTTCCTCAGATGTTTATTTTAAATAGCCCTTTCCTCTACGTGTCTGGTTCCACATGTTCCCGTGTTAAAGTCAACATAAGGTTCCAAATAAATCCCTGATGCAACTGTGAGAGCTTCAGTGAACTTAGTGACAACTGTGGTGAGCTACAGAGGATGGTGACTTCATTGGAAACTACAGCAGGAGGAGGAAGCTTGGATGAAGAAAGGAGGTCTGGTTTTGAATTCTTCTCCTGTAGGCTTGGGTTGAGTATCCAGAGATCCCAAGAACACTTAATCCACATTAATTTCCAGTGTGAATTATTTCAGATGAAGGAATCTAAACTTTGGAAATGAAGTTTCATAATACGTTGTGACTCTTCATTTTTGATGTTTTCTTTTTGTAAGTGTTTAGAAGTGTGCTTAATGGACTTCACTCAATGGAGCACCCCTAGCATTGTGTACCACAGGCTCTCAAAGCCTTAGAAAGCAAGGAGGTATGTGTTTACACACACATTATACATGACATTCCTGTTGCTGGGGGCTAAGCACAGAAACATGTGCTTGTTTTGTTTAGGTATGATTTTTATCCATAGGATTTGTGGAATTCTTTCCAGGTGTTGCTCCTCCCTGAATTTATAGTTGTTGAATGTCAAATATTGGCAATCGATGACAGAGCCTTTTATTTCTTTTCAAGGTCAATCTGTGCTCTTTCTCCTGGGAAATCCCTGGAAAGAGTTTTAGGGCTATAATCTCCAAAGATGAAAATCCATTGGTTTTAATGGAGTTGTGTCAGCAGGGAACTTGCCTGTTGGATTTGGCAGAGCAATGGAGACAGCCTTATGACAGTAGCTTCTGTTGTTGTCCCTGCAGAGGGAAATGAGGACATGGATAATCCTCTTCAAAAAGGACTGGGACTCTCTCTGGATTCCCCACACAGAATTTCAGAATGAGTTTCATGCTGCATCTGTATTTCTCTGTAGCAAAGAAAAAAAAATAGTAGTTGAAGTCTGGATAACTGAAGTCACTTAAAAAAATATATTCACACAGAATCACTGGTTGGGACTCAGGAACAGAACACGAGTGGGAAATCAGGTATCAGCAGTAACTTGCTGTTACATGCAGTCTGGGGCAGAACGCTTCTCCCATGAGGAGGAGCCCAGCAGTAAACAACATCTTGGGTCTTGTGTGCTTTGGTGTTGAACCATGGTTCAACCCTAGGCTCTGACTGGAAATCTGTTTTCCAGGTGGGCTGTTGGACAGGGCAGACACCAGGCACAGGCCTGTCAGGGCAGCTCCCTCGGTGACAGGGGCCCACAGTGCCTCTCAGCTGACTCTGCTCTCTGCTGCTGCATCAAGGCTGCTCTGGTTTCCACTTGGGTTGTGTAAAATGGCTCGGGAGTGTTTCCACTGTCCTGCAGCACTGACACAGCCTCACCCTCCTGCTCCTTATCAAAGCAGGGTTTGCACACTGGGACTGATCGAAGCCTTGGGATCCCGTGTCACAGAATCGTTCTCTCTGTCCCTGCTGCAGAAACTCTGTGCGTCAGGAGAAGCACTTTAAATATCTGTTATTCTGCTTTAATGCTGACAGGTTTCTAGGGCCTTCTGAATGCCCGTGCCTTCCTCATGGGGGGAATACAGTGAACTGTGTTGTATCTCTTTATGGAGTACTCCAACTTAATCCTATACAATTTTTATGAAATAAAACTAGACCACAGTCCAGTTTAAGGTATCTGCATACATACATGTCAGTTCCTACCTGTAGGAACCCAAATATGTGTTTTGCATATAGTTTACATGTAGACATATGTACATAAAATCACACATGCACCTCGTATGGAGAGTTTGTGGATATCCATAATGTGCATGTGTTTGCCTATATAAAATACTTGAAAAAATAAATTAGAATATACTTTTGTATATATTGATTCTGTAATACCGGTAGGTTCTAAGAAGGATAAGCCCTGTCAAAATTACCTCACAAGATGTCTGGAAAAGATATCTTTTAAACATCTTCAATGTCCCACAGTATTTGCAGAAAAGCCAAATGAAGTGGTGACCTCATGCGAGTGATCCAGAAAATTGGAGATACCAGGTATAATCTGCATATGCTGTAAGTTAGTATGAATACAGTCACACATGCTTTCCATGCACGTGTGTGTGTGCACTCCTCCACACTTTTATTCTGAAGACTCAGCCATGGCTGCATGGAGCTTCTCCAGCTTCACTTTTAGTTTTCTTCTGAATACCAAGAGGGTCTCAATGAACTTTGTTTATGTTAATTGAAATAAATTCTATTTTTCCTCAGGCTCTAGATGGTTATAGACAGCAAACTGATGACCCTTCTTGTAGGAGGGACAGGGCAAAAGAGCAAACAGTGCTTGCCTCATGTTCATGTGAACTAACAGCTGCTGTACAATCCCATGAAAACTCTCAAGCCAGTAACCCCAAGCCCTATTAATCTTTCGTGCAACCAGCCACAGAAGGGTGCAGCAAAACAGCAACTGCAACCTGAGGGCATGGCCAGTGGCTTTATGTGAGTGAAAGGCTTTATGTGAGTGAAAGGAGGTACGTTTGGTAATGTTTCTGCTGCCTAGAAATTATTTGTGCCAAATATATTTTCATTAATGTTTATTTTTATAAAAAAATCCAGAAAAAAAGTAAGATTGGAGGCCTTTCAAAAAGCTGCCTTCACTTCTCTTTTCAATCCCAATTGAAGAATATTGACTTGCTCCAGTCAGAGGCTGGGAGTTGTGTATGCTTATTGCTGCATTTTCTGATAAGCTAAATCCGCTAATGGTAGGTAACGCTGGGAGAAAATTAAACACTACTTCTGTGAGAAATATAAACTCTAGCCACTGACTATATTAGCAAACACTGAATGATAATAGGCTCCCCTGCTAAAGCATCAATTAAGCTTTCAGTAAGGAGTGTTTATTGTAAATCAGGACCACAATTTTATAATGGAAAAGCACATGAGGATGTTTTTTTTTTAATTAATAGAATAATATAGTTATGCCTTAAATGAAAAAACATGTTTGCATATGTTTACTTTTACAGGAGAAACTAAGTGCAAAGTAAGTTTGAATGAGTGTGTTCAAGAGGAAAGGAGGCTTTTGTATGAATAGTCAAACAAAATTCCTCTAAAAAATTCCTATTTGTTGAGTTACTGAATGACTGTTAGAGAGCGGAGTCTGGTAAGGACTTAGATGAAACCTTCCCATAAGGAGGAAGGAGGAGAAAACAGATGCCCATTTGACTAGAAGCGTGAAAAGTGTGTACAGGGGGTCAAAGACTGTCAGGACAGAGAAGAAGATGAGATGCGTGGTCTACCAAGACACACCACCTGTCTGAAGCAGCAGAACAGATTGTAAAGCACTGGTGGGGGGGAGAAAGACATGCTAATGCTTAGTACTTTAAACAAAGAGTGTGGTGGAAGGAGCCAAAATAACAGGGAAGTCAAGCAACTGGGGAGAAAAGGTGAAGTGTTTGAGAGCTGCTTTGTTCAGCTTAACAGAGACAGAGTGAAATGAGAGCTTTACATGGGGGCAGTGCTGCTGAGCTCAGAGGGCTTGTCACAGCTCAGCAGTGCCCCTCCTGCACAGGTCCATCAGCAACTGTGTGAATGTCATCACTCGGGGACCCCGGTTCTGCCATGAACCAGGCTTTGGTTCAAACATTAAAGCTGTAGGTGTTGGAAGGCCCCAGTCTCTCTCAACAGGAATGGTGACTCTTTCAAGCTGGTGTGTGTTCGCGTTACGCTTAGGAGTACAGCTCCAAAGCAGGAGATTTACTTTTTAATCCGTCTGCTGAGGAGTACAGAGTACCTGGTTGGTAGCTGAGCAGCCTTGGTGAGCTTGTGTGGAGACCTGCCCCCAGTGTGAGCTGTGCTAGGCAGGAGGAAGGGCAAACTCCAGCCAAGTCTCCACTGCCAAGCATCGACCATCCGCTGCACAAACCGCACTGACAGCACTGCCTGGGGACTGGGAGAGGAGTTTAGGGATATTGCTTTTCCTTTTCTGGTTGTTTAAATGCACCCATGAGCCTGGTAGTTTCTGTTGTACAACGCAGATCTGGGACTGCGGATGACTCCACGTTCTTTAAAGGTTCTTTTCTCTGAAATTCCTGGTGCTCGCTCTTTACTCTAACTCCAGTTGAACTGCCTTGCCTGCCTGACTGAGGAACTAGCTGATAGCCAGAATGAACTTTGTCTGTTTAAATGCTTGTGGCTTTGGTGTATAATGTAATATGATGCTGTCCTCTGGGACATCGTGGGAAAATGTAAAAAACAATTCCATACGCATGTTTACAATATTAGAAAGGCAGCTTGATCAGGTTGGGCAGGCTTGTATTCTTTTTATAGTAGGACAAGTAAAACAAGTCTGTTTCTCAAACTCTCTGGACTAAGGATTTATTTCACATGAGTAAATATTTATGGAACTTATATTTAATGGTGTCTTCACTGCAGAAGGATAGCTTATTTTATTTTTTAATGAGGCTTCTACAAACTGAGACAGCTTGACCCAACTTTCTCCTCATTTAACCATGTATACCAGGGTAAACAAAAAAAATTCCAAAATCCACTCAGGTCTAGTAGTCTCAATCACCTAAAAAGGTTTATATGGATTCTTAGGTAGATACTCATTCAATTACACACCTGCTTTTTTGCTACATAAAGTATAATTGCATGGTCCCTGTATGCAACAGAAAATACTTTCCCAGAAGTTGCCCAGACAAGACCAACTTCTGTTTTACTGTTCTTAAAGAAAGGATGATATTCAACTGTTTCTTTTGCCAAATTATTAGTGATTTATAGGGGAAAGTGTAACTTCAGACACCTGAACTCTAGGGTGACTAAAGGTCAGCTGTGATGCCGGAGGGGCACGTGGCAGACTGTGTCCCTGCAAAGGCATCAGGGGAGGACCTCAGGCACAGCCTCACATTCTCCCTGCATGTCAGGAAGCAGTTTGCAGAGGAGTGGGATCTTGATCCTGTCAGGTGTCCCAAGCTACAAGCACATGGACCCTCTCCCAGGGAAAGCATGAAGAAAAGTGGCACGTGGGGGAAGTACAGCCAAGTTTGAGCTGTGCTCTTTCAGAGTGAACAGAAATAAGTCACAAGATCCTTGCACGCTCACGTCCCTGGTCATAAACAGTGAAATGAGACATTCGTCTGCAGACAAGAAAGAAAAAGCGATCCTCAGTGCCCTGGGCATGGGACCATTCTGGTCCTGAAAAGCTTTAAGAGGTTCCTCTTCATTCAGTCCCAGTTACTTCTGCCTATCTGAACATAAACTTCTGCAGCCTCTTCCCAGGCTTCTTGTTCCTGAAACAAAGCCGTTTCCATTTAGAGCCCTCCAAGCCCTATCCACCTTAAGCTTTTCTTTGACCTGCTGGGTCTGGACGTTTTCCCCAGAGCACACTGTCCTGCCCACCCTCCCTTTACCAGACATGGCCAACAATTAAGCTAATTAAGCTATATGCAGGATTAAGTCTATAGGGCCAGATTCACAAAAGGACTTTGGTGTTTGAAATGGGAATTAAGCTGATTATCAGCATATCACTCTCATTATACAGTCTTTGAAACCTTCATAGCCTTGTGCTTGTGCACGTTTCCTCTCGGAAAGTTCCTGTGTGCTCAGAGAGGGAACAGAATTCCCTTTATGCTCTTCCCTCAGTGAGAACTGCCCCAGGGTGAGTCCTGGGCTGGGGGTAGGCAACCCCCACCTCACCCATCCAGTCCTTAGGATCCATGAAAGGCTATCTTCCCCACATCCCTGCAATGGGCTCTCCTTGCTCCGTGTCATAGGAAAGCCTGTTTGAACCGTCTCGTTTCACACCTTTATGTACAAAGTCGTCAGAGAACAAAAGATATTTCTGTTTGGAAAGGCTCACAGAGCTTTTCTTTCATGTGTGACAGATGCTTTCAGAATCCGTTTGAGGGAATCTGCATAATTGATACACAACACCAGTGACCCAGCCTGAATGACTTAAAGTCTATTTTCATCTCGGGTGGTTCAGAAGCAGCCAGTGGAATTTGTAAGGCTCCATTAAGATGTTCAGGTCTTCGGGCTCTCTGGCAATGGGGACCATGTGAATACCTGAGGACAAATACCCTGGGTTTCATTAGCAAGATAAAATCCGCAGGGCGAAACATGGGAAATCAAATGCAATAAGGAAGCGATTGTGAGCTGGTTATGCATAATGTCAGCCACAGCGGGCTGAGGAATAATGAAAGGAGGGAAAAATGATGAGCTCTAAACTGCAACAATTGCCCTGTGAGCCTTGACTGCTGCAAGACATTTCCTTCTATCTCTCACTCCTAGAAAGGCTTAGCAAGCTTTTTAATAAAAAGCCAACATGGAGATTTTTTTTGACAATGTACGCCATTCAAAGTGTTGTTTCTGTCAGTCACATGCTGTACTACCAGCCTCTCCTTAGATTTTTTTCTTCATCAGGTGTAAAAGCTCATCCCAAAATGAGGAGAACTCATGTGGGTTAGTTTCCTCTCATTGGACAGAAAGTGCTTGAATTGCCCGGGCTGAAAGCTTGGTGATTCTGGTCTTTTTGAAGAGGCCTTTGGAAGATTTTTGAAGAGGCCAGAAGTTTCCCAAGGATGGGATTTAGATGAACACTATTTCATTTTGAAGACATTTTTCAGATCGTTACTTTGCTTATTAGTAACGATAAAAGGTTCCCTCTTTTATTCTCTGGTCTTTGTTCTCATTCTCTAAACCCCATGAATTACTATAGTGACCATGCTTTGGTTTCTAGGGTATGTAGGACTGCAGCCCTCATGGGCTACTGGAGTTCTGCTTGGGATCCACAGCAAAGTCTGGCCTACCAGAGGGTCCCCACTAGTAGAGACTTCAGCAATGTTTAGTAGCGGCTGAGTGTTCTGGAAGTAATACATCCAATCGTACAATACTCATTTCCCATACAGTGGGTTTATCCCATGTTCAGCTCCGTGAGTCACCACAAATCATTGGATCTGTTGCTCTCTGTGTCACTATGCTCCATTTAAATTTGGGGTAAAGTGTAGTATTTCTTCACCTGCCAGGAACACCAGCTTTGCACTGATGACTTTATGTTCTAGAATAATGACCAATACAAGCACTTAGTTTCCCCAACCTCCCTGTGCAGTTTCAGGTGTTTCTGCATGAATGGCTCATGCTGGACACCTTTGAGAGATGGGCTGCAAGACCAGCTGGCTCGGATGGAGCATGGCAGGTCCCAAGTCCCTGAACACATCGTGGCAGCGCGATGATCGTACCTGTTCTCTGTCAAGTATCAGCATGGTGAGCAGTGCCAGTCTCCAAGACAACATTTGTTCCCTTTCCCGCTCTAGTTGCAATAATGTTTGCAAACACAGTTGTAGATTTTCTTCTGTTCCAGTTCTCTGTGTAATGACAGAGTAAAGATGTCTCACAGAGAGACTGCATAAAAAAGCTTGGGGAAGTATGGAAATCACATTAAAAATGATCATTATCGAGAACCCATGAATAAATTGTCAGCACCATTCAGCCTAACATTATAATCACTATAAAGCATTTTAAGACACGTTGATGTTTAGTGGCTAGTGAGAGTGGAAGCTTGCAATTCAGTTCTGATAGGCACAGTAAGTGCCTCTTCACCACCTGCCCTGGTTCACAGGGGCCTGTGTTACTTGCAGCCCCCATTGCCTAAGGCACCACTGATACACTCTGCCTATGGCTGCTTCAACCAGCCAGCTGGCTTTGTACCAGCGAACCCAGCGCGAACCAGGTACGAAGCAGAGACCAGAATCCAACCAGCAAAGGCCACTGGAAGCCTGAGCTCTGAGTTTCAGGTCCTCACTTTACTCTTCCCATGGGTAAAGCCCCTCTTCTCATTCCAACCCAAGCTATTCTATGATTCCCTACAAATGGGCAAGGTGTGTTAAACTCCTACAACAAACCTTTGCAGCTCCAGCACTGGCTTCTCCACACGTTCAAAATCCTCCCACCCCACCATCCAGTGGGATGGCACACTCCAGGAACTGGGCAGGGCTGCCTTGAGTAACAAACTGGCATTTCCCAGAAGGATCAGAGTAATACTCTTCTATCTGTAGGTTACTAAAGAATCAGCTTTATTGCTTTCCACAGGATCATACATTTGGGATAATGAGACTCAGTTACAAAGCAAAGAAACTACAGAGCATGTTATCAAAGTTACTACTGCATAAGAGATACTCTTTAGCTTCTGCTGCCTTTTACTTGCTGGTGAGGAGGCTAGCTAGCTATTTGAATCTAGTCCAGGCTTAATGTGTCCTGGAGAACTCCTGCTGGAATGTCTTTCCTACTCTTGTTTGAAGTTGGGTCTGTGCTACCCAGACCACAAGATTATTTGCTCTTTTCTATAAACCAAATGGAAAGATCCAGCTTTCTTTCCTTGCCCATTCACAATTCTGTTTGGAAAGTTAGAACATCGTATGACCCTGAAGATGTTTGGGTCCTTTTGTCTCCTCCCCTAACACTTTGATGAATATGCCTATTCCTGTTCTTTTTCTAGATTACATATTGCCTTCATCTTTGTGCTCTTTCTTGTTTGTTACTGGAGCCTTCAGACGGAGTAGCAAGATTTTATAATTCTTGTATCACAATGCTTTATAATTCTACTTGCATTTTACCAAGACAAGTAAAATTTACTACTAGCAATCCTCTGAGTTAAAAACCCTATTCAGACATGAAGGAATTAAGAAATGGAGATGATGCATCTTATAATTGTCACAAGATCATATTTAGAGTCACCATAGCATGTAGTATACAGGAAAATGTGTTACTTTGGCTGAGAAACACTGCAGCTGCATAATTTTTTGTTCTAATCTGCTGCAATATTAGTCAAGGTCCTTGTATTACAAAAAATTTCACTGTGATTAAATGGAATTAGGGGATGATACAGTACTTAATGCAGAGGTAATAATACGATTTCCCTCATTAGTGCAGGACTGCTATAGCTTCTTAATTGATTTTAATCGGCATTTAATTAGAAAATGTGAATCCCCTGTGGCTAGTTCATATTTTACACTATTCCAGGTAGACTATTATTTTTTTTCTACAAGTGGCATCCCAATTTCAGGTTAGGAAAAATATGAAATCTTGTATTTGGCCTGTGACTTTTGAGGGTCTTTATGTCACAGACTTGGGCTGTTTATCAGCTCTGAGCCTCTAAAGGTCACGATCACCTGTCTCAGGAGAGAATCCCCTTTTCTGTCTCAGCTTTTCCTCTGGAGTAGAGTTTCCTAGTGCCAAAGTACCTCACAGACTGTTATAAAGCACGTATCCAAATATTTCTTAGGGAAATAATGCAAGGACTCTGTGTTCAGAACTTGTGGGAAGACGCAGACAGAAGTTTTATCATTTCTGTACGACTGAAAACACCTGTGAGCCCATATATTGAAAGGGTGGTGACAGGTACTCGGTGTAATACCATATTGTTTCAGTTCCAGAAAGAATGGCTTGAAACAGAAAGGGAGAATATCCTACTCTTTGAATGAATAGCAGAAAGAAATCCCTGTGCTAGCATGATATGAAAGTTTTATTGCATCCTGGATTTTCAATTGTGCTGTATTAAACCATATTAATATTTGGTTTTTCTAGGGCAGTCAAAAATCATTGGTAATGTTGAATTTTTCATTTACACTAGTGCCAAATGATCAGCCTTAGTGCTCCAAGGTCAGTCAATCATTCCCCTCTGGTGGAACATTTCTGCCTTTAAGGCAAATGAAACTTTTTTCTCTCTATCTCAAGTGCAGATGACTTATGGGACAAACTCACTAATAGTTCATTGTGTGTGCCATGGCTGTTGCCCTATGATCCATCAACAAACCCAAAATGAAAAGTGATTTCTCTGGAGACTCAGGATAGAGCTGCTCACAGCTTTTTTTTTGTGTACCTGAATTTGAGTAGATTCTCTATTAAGCATCCAGATGAAGCAGAGTCTCTCTACCCAGCCATGTTGTGACTTG
Source organism: Rhagologus leucostigma (assembly GCA_013397725.1). Taxonomy (NCBI): domain Eukaryota; kingdom Metazoa; phylum Chordata; class Aves; order Passeriformes; genus Rhagologus; species Rhagologus leucostigma. Next base: position 25,799 of record VZTD01000297.1, on the reverse strand, counting down.
CTAAGAAGGAGAAAGATCCCTAGAGTCTGAGCCAAAACCGGGTTTAATATATGGAGATGCTGATTCCAAGGGCATTTGGAATAGTAATCATTCCCACCACTGGAACAACATGAGCTCATGCCGAAGCAAAATTGCATTTAAACAAAATGATCTCTGGAAACATTAATCCTAACAGTCCATTTTGTAATGGAAACCTACAGGGCTATTGCCTGAATTGTGGTTTTGCTGTGAGTTGATGGACAGTGTAGATTTAACAGTCATTAGCCTCGTACAGCAAAGGAGAAGGCAGGTGTGGCTGGCCTTAAACCCTGCTTACAGCATCACTTCCAAACAAAAGCACCTGACCCTTTGGTTTCTGGCTTTGTGCGGCACAGAAGTGTAACTACAGGGATTTTTCAGTGACATTCAGTCATTTTGTCTTTCTTTTAATATTGCTGCTCTGAGATTGGTGGTATATGGAAACTTGAGTAATTATATCTGTCTGCACGGTGTATTTAGCCTTACAACACAATATTCCTCTCTTTGCTCTATGTCGTTTTTTATTGCCTGTGTTCCGAAGCCTTTGAATTTAGCTCAGACGCTAAGGCTGAAAGCTGTTGATTTCTGAAAGGTAAAAATGAACAAACAAAAACTCCTCCAAAGCTCACTAAATCAACATATTTGTTTCCAAACTGGAACCAACAAAAAGGTTGCTGAAGAGACCTGTTTCAGTCTGCTTCATATCCTTGCTTTGTGCTGTGTGCCAATCCTGCTCTCCCTCTTTTAATTTCTTTTTTAATGTGTGTCTTTGTTGCTTCTTTCCCACCTGCTATAGCATTTTTCTTCTTCCTTCTGTGTTTGTCTCCTGTACTGCCTTCAAGTTTCTCTCCTGAGGCAGCTTCCATCCTGAATATAGTATTTTTTGAGAAAATGTCTTCCCGTGAATTATCATCAGACTGGGTTCTTAGATGCCCTGTAGAGGTGGAAATCAGACATCCTACATAGTGAGCAGGATTGACCAGAAACTGTATTCTTTTTCTACTAGCATTTGACTTTTGTACTACCCCACTTAGGCTGGCAGGAATAATTACAGTGAAAGGCATGACATGAAGTGTAGTTGGATCTCAGGCTGGTTTAGGGAGGTGATCCTGTAGCTCCATTCCAGCTCCAGGTTGGTTGTTTTGGACTTCCACAGAGAGCATAACACCACTGTGAGTCCATCCCCGTGGTGCTTCAATGAGCAAGGTGCCCGAATCTGAGGTCACGTCACGTGCAGTTGTCATTGTTGGTGTCTGCAAGAGCAATTTTCATTTTGCATCTGCATTACCAGTTGTGTGTGGACATCTTAGGCATTTGAAAGCACTTTAGCACTGGTCGAATTGCGCTGTTACTGAGCGTAGCGGTAGAACTGCTCTTGACCGCACTGGAAAGAAGTCTGACAAATGCAAGGGGTTTTGAAAAGCCCAGTGAAGTGTTCTGCAGTTGTCCTGCTCTTCTGGAGGATGTTACGAGCACTCCCTAATGGCCCTTTCAGGCCTCTGCTGCACTGACAGCTGCTGCTTTTGCCAAAGCCAAGGCGGAGAGTGAGCATCGCACAGGAGCTGCACTACATGACCTAGCCCTGCTCACGCACAGATTCTACTTAACATGACACCTTCCAGATTTACTTTTAAAAGTGCTTATAAATGTAGTTTGGGAGTACATGTACTTCCAAGGGGAAGTTAGAGTCACACATCAGTTCTGTGTCGTTCTGCAGCAAAGACAACAGGCGTGAGAAGCACATGGGAAGTTGAAAAAAAATGCAGTGCTTGAATCTGCTCTTGAGACAAACTTGTGAAGTGGCTGCTCTCCATGTTTCTTAACAATGAGGATCTCTTAATACCCGAAGTGGAAAAATGCATTATGTTTTTATGTAATAAAATGTGTATATCTTTGAAAAATCTATTTATAGGCCTTGTCGATGGCAGCCGTTCAGCCCACTGCCTCACTGCTACCTGCCAATTTTCTCTTTATGCTTCTATTAACTAGAGCTTTGGGATTCACAGTTTATTCTAATTCATTCTTAATGATAGTAAGCCAAAGTCTCTTGTGTACTCAGTACTTGTGAGATACACTGAAGCACTGGAGTCAAACTCCTTATGAAGAGGGATTTTTTTTTTTTTTATTTCTCTATACTTCTGGATGATTTTTGCAGTGATACATTGTTGAGTATCAAGACCAAGACTGGTATCAGAACAGAATGTGTCAGGAAGAATAAAGTTCTGCAATCTGCATTGTCTTAAAGAACTTTGATCCTGTCCATCTATGTATAATTTCCTGGTCTCAGGAATATTCTCTAGTCTTTTAGATAGGGGCTAAATAAAGGTTTCTGTCACTTTTACTGAGGCAAACTTTATATGTTTGAGATGTGATTCCCTTAAAGGCGTTACAGACACCGATGGGAAGTCTGTAAGTGAGTTCAGCACACTTAGGGAAGGCAGAACAAGTTCATGTGGGTCAGGGAAAACTTTACTCATGAAATACCCTTTTCCTTTACGTGTCTCAGTAGCAAGTGCTGCTGCCTGCTCTGTGTGAGAGGGTAGAGGTGAGTGCATACTTGTACTATTTAGTCAATCCGTTTCAGCAAACTTGGTTTCACTTCTTCCACATGAACAGCAAGTCCAAGGAAGATGTATTTAGCAAGAGGCATCCTCCTTAGGTTAAAATTAAAAGCTATAAAAAGACCTAATGCTTTGAGTTAGGTAGACAAAACAATCCTTTATTGTCCCAATGTGGCTGAAGCATGACAGAAATGAAGGCTCAGTATGAATGAGTTAATAACAAGATCTAGTGCCTTGCCATGTTCTCGGAGCTGTTTAAGGGTATTGAAGGAGAAAATGCAATCTCAGGTCATATCATGATATTAATAGGTGCAATATGCACTGGCGTCCAAGGGAATTGTGCTGTTTGTGCCAGGACTGAAATAAAAACTTCATGGTTGTTTCTTTTGAGATAAATGCAGCAACAGAAGACTGTCAGAAAATTAACAGAAAAATTATCAGTGGTTATCAAAACTACAAGCACTTCTATCCTGACTGTATTACCCTTGAGCAGCCAGGAAAGCTATAAAAGAAAACATATTGTCTTCTATAGCTAACTGACTGCTTTAATTTCTACTTTCATTTAGAGGTAGATATTTGAAAAATATTTAGTGTTTCTAAGCTGTAAAAAACCACCACTTCAGTTAACTCCAAAGGAAGAGCAAGAACAATAGGTGAACATGCAGTGGACTCAAACAGAGAAATTAAATTGATGTCCTGGAAAAATAAACACAGATCAGGGAATCCTCTCACTGATCGGTGCCCAGAAATCACAGATGCATAAAATGCTCAAATACTCCTTTATCCCCTCCCCTCCTTTTTAACCTGAATTTTAAAAGTTCTATGTATGAGAGTATTTTTCTTCTTTCTTCATACTGAGGGTTTTTGTGGAAGTGCAGTAAAAATACGGAAAGGAAATGGAGAGTGTGCTGAGGACAAGTGACCTAATTTATGACTTTATGTCCCAAGTCTCACCAGAATGGCCAAGGATAACAGCAGCTATCTTGCTCACAGTCAGTAATTATAAGAAAGCTTGGCAGGGAGACCTGAACCTTTTTATTAGACTAAGTAATATAGCTGTGGAGAAAAGGAAAATACCTGGAGTAAATAAGAGCTTCTGCAAGTTCATTAAAAATACCTGGTTTGGACTGTTGGAAGATGTGTGTCTTCCTGACAAAACCATGCTGGTTACCATGCAAACCTTCCACACTGCCATTAATGTATGCACAGCAGCTTTGGGTAATTTATTTGTTCGTGGTCTAAGATGCAGGGCCTTGAAGGGACATGACTTCCACAAGGCACCTGAGAATTTTGGGGAACATATGGCAAACTGTGAGACAATTTGGAGTGGGTTTTGCCAGAGTCACTGGAATTGGATCAGCATGTGCCAATACACAGATTTGGGGGAGAAATAAGGAAAAGGTGGAAATGTGAGTGAAGTTGCTCTGAAAATGAGTAGTCAAAAAATGTCAAGAAAATTATTGGAGGGGAGGGGAAGAAGAGAAGGCAATGTGCTTTTTCAATGCAAAAGAAAGTTCTGAATCAATGCTGAAAAAACAAATGGCAAGGTCATTAGATTGACAATGAATAATAGAGTAGCTAAGAAGGGCAATTGTGTGCTTCCATTCTTAAGAAATCCATTTCTTCTGGCAACCAACCATCCCAACCAGAGACTGGAGCCTTATTAGAGTAGGAAATGAGTTGTTCTGCTGACTTCACGCGTGTAGTGAATTGGCTGCAGAACTTCTACAACAAAGTCCTTTTAAAACAAGTAGCAAATTACAGATGAGATTCATTAATACGCCTCATGGCATTCAGCTGTGTTAATACATACCAGAATGCACACAACATATGGAGCCTAGGTATAGATTGAGACATGTTAAATTTGACTCTCAAATTAGATTGATTATGTTAGTGTTAGACAAATATTATCTGAAGGGACACAAACACAGCAGTTGTCAAAATAGAGCACTGAGCAGAAAGATGGATGTGGCATGCCCAGGCTTAGCTGGTTCCTGTACTGAACTTTATCAGGAACTGAAGCTGTGCTGATTTCTCACTTGTGTGAAGTGATTGCTCTGTGTGATGGCAGCAAAGTCCCAAAGATCTGATTGCAAAGATTAGTAAAAGGCTCGCTGTTACTAAACTGCTGTCATTTTGCCTCCGTTCTCCACAAGCACGAAGGAAGTGTGTTTTGAGATATAATAAGAAGAGACAATTAAAACTTCTGTTTCCCCTTGCAGGGAGAGTACAGGATATGCCATAACTCTTGGTGTATCAGGTTCATGTGAGGCGATCCACCCAGAGAGGCAGATCGCCTGCTGAGAGAACTAACAAAAGACCATTCACTAACAAAGCACCAGCAATTAATCCTGGAGTTATACAGGGTTGTAGGCTAGTTAGAGGCCTGGTGTAAATGAGCATAGTCTAATGGTACCCTAATTTACACACAGGTCCTGTGGCATTTAAAGCTATTTACAGTATAAGCATTAGTTTTTATCATTTGTCCTGTCAGAGGAGAGATTCTCTTCTATATTGCAGTGTGTAAGCGCTGGTTTCAGCATGTGCTGGTTTCAGCATTTGCCGGGAGAAGAACAGTCAGGTCAGCTTTTCTGGCTGGAAACTGTTGTTCTATTGAAAGTAATTGCAGTTTTCGTGATAAAATGTTGTATGTGTTATATTAAATGTATTCCTATACTCTTGTCTCGAGCAATGGTGTAATTAAGGGATATACCAGGGATTCCCACTGTAGAAACCAACCACCTATTCTGAAGACTTTAATATAGCTGTAAAAGCTGATTATATGTTGGAGTGTGAGTGTAGAGATCTTGGAGAAAGAGCTCTTTATCGCACATAAAAGACATCTCTGTATAATGGCTTATAAACATCTTCCCTCAAAACCTGACAATATTGAAGGGAGATGATGAAGAGCTACTCAAAAATCCATTTAACTGATAAGCTGAATGCTCCTAATAAGCCAATTTCAGGCATCACAGTGAAATAAGTGAAAACACAATCTGAAGCAAGAGTCTCAGCTATAAGAAATCCTGCCCTTGCAGGACAGTTTCTACACAGTGTGTTCTTTAGAACTCGTGTCATGTTGACAATGTCAGCCCCCTCAACTGGCACCCGCTGCCGGTCTCTCAGTGCCAGGTACAGTAGGAGTAGGTGGTGTGTGCCAGAGACTCCGGGGAGGCTGATCCCGTCAGTCACTGAGAGGTTGTTCTTAAAAATGGCACAACTCAATTTAACTTCTGGACAGGAGCAGCACCTGCCTCCTGTGGGACAAGCGCGTGGCCCAAGGGGCCGTGATGCTGAGGGTCTGTCTCTGCCTGAGTTTCTCTGGACTGGAGGTTGTTCTTTGCCTATCACACAGCAACCTCATTCCTTTTCAGTGTATTCTTCAGAGATTTTTGGCAGTAGTTTATTCAGTAACTAAAATTTTCTGCTTACCAATTCAGTTTCAGAATAGGAATAGAAAACCAAACAGAGGGTACAGATGGGAACAGCAGCTGAACAGGGCAGGGTGAGCCTCAAGTGAGTGACAGTTCCTAAGCAAAATGCTCTACATTTCTTAAACTCTTGGATTTTTGCTATTCTGGCACAGCCTGTCTAGAAATAGCACTGCCTGGGATCAGCCCTCCTTGCAGCAGTGGGTGATGTGGCAGAGTGCAGCACTTGTGCAGTGAGGGGCAGCGTGAGCGCTCTGTGCACAGGGAGCCGTGCAGCCCATCCCTATGAGTGCAGGGACCTTGGGTGTGAGCCCAGGGAGCCCTGGAACCTGCAAGATCAGAGCCCAAAATTTCATGTGCCATAGCCAGGCTTTGTTTTCAAAATAAGGGGCTCTGGCTGTAAGGCTGAGCCATGTGCTGGTCTGAGTTTGAAACTGCCTGTTACTCTCCAGTTCTACATCATCTTCTTCTTGCTTCTGCCTCTTTAAGGGCAGACCCTCGGGCCATAATTTGCATATATGGTTGATGTAATTATGTATGTAAATTAGACATGCTCTTTTAACTTCATTGCTTATTTGACTACCCCATTAAAGAGATTTAAGGGCACCTCTGGTCAGTGAAGGTGACTTAAAACTAATTTGTTCCATACCAGGTGAGTACACTTTGTTTCAGCTGGGTCCTGACCAGCAGAAACATCTTAAACCATTCAAGGTTTGTTCTCAGCTTATGTCTGATGAGTCCCTTAGGGCCATTATATTTATATATATATGTATATATTCATATCCATATCTATATATAAACTCATTTTTAATCTAAGTTCACTTAGATAAAATAAAGGATTTCAAAAATTTAGAAAAGAAAGGAAAGGATAAGTTTCTTTCTTGTGAGGAGAACTGAGTCTTCCTTGAAGACTGAGCACTTTGATAATTTTCTGCAGCAGTTATCTTCAACACCAGGTTTTGGCAAAACATGATTGAATTAGAGCCTGAGGGTAAAAATTCCATTTCAGGAGTGTGTTGGAAGAAGGTGTCTGCCAGCACAAGGACAGAGACAGTATCTGCAGTGTAAAACTTTGGGAGCAGAAGGGGTAAGGTCAGAAGAAGGGGGCATGGTGGGAGACTTGACTGGTGAGGGAGCAGCAGATAGAAAGCCTTGGCCAAAGTCGCCTTTGAAGTCCATGGCAGAGCCAGTCCGGGGCCAAGGCACCTCAGTACAGGTGAGGGAGGCTGCAGGCAGAGCTGTGCACTTCACTCCCCTGGTGGGAAAGCACACCCTGTACAGGCTGAGAGTAAGGTGGATTTCTCTGATCCTAGCCCAGCATTTCAACAAAATCCTTCCCTGTCCCTGTACATTTTTTTACATATGACTTTATTTTACCCTGGCTATGGGATGAGAACACTGGCATTAAGTGCAAATGAGCATTTTCTTCCATGTGGTTGAAGACCACACAATCAAAACCAGGACCGGGGATGTTGGTGTTCTGCACAAGCTTAACTTAATCCACCCCTGAACTTCAGCTACTTGCATTGTGCCTTTCTTGTTTGTTTTTAATCACTGTGACAATTGCATTATTGTTGAAGCTGGCAGCATTTTATTTAATGAAGAGCAATCACTTAATTCATTCTCAGTTTCTAGAGCACGTATCTGTGACGGGGTAAGAGCTGGTTACGAACAGCATCATTGAGAGTGAGTGGCCCAGCTCCTCACACCATCACAGCAAAGTTCAACCTTACGGAAAGCCTGGAGCAAACTCCAGGAGAGGTAAACAACTGCTTGGGTGGAATTGCCTTTAAATGCCAGGGGCAATGGCACCCTGCAGCACAGTGCGGTGCTCCAGGACTAATCCTGTGCACGGACAGTGCAAAGGGAAGAAAGCGAGAGAACAACTGATAGTTTGAAGTAACTGAAGGAGTTTTTGAGAAAGAGTAGGGTTTTTTTTTAAAAGTAAATTAAATATGAAAATTTCTGGGTCAATAGATAGAGTGTAAGAAAATAAGGTGCTGCTCTACCCCAGTGTCTTATCAAACCAGGGTAAGCATCTTGCTTTGAGGACATGCACTGGGGGGAACTGTGGACTGTGTCCAGTTCTTCGGGCCCTGTGACTGCCGCCTCCAGTAAGCTGCACTGCAGGAGCTGCATGTCTGCTGAGCAAACGGTGCAGGAGAATGAACAAGTATTAACCTTTTTCTCAGGGGTCAGAGCGCAATCAAAATGCCCTTCCACAGAAAGTAACAGAATGAGATTAATTTTACATGCTACAGCTATGATTGTCCAAGTGTTATGGGTAAGGCAGTATAAATTCAGGCAGACAGGGTTTCATTAATTGAGGGAATTTCCAGGCTAATTTCTAGGTGTTCAGGGACCTGACCTATTTCAATTTGAATAATAGCTGATGACAGAGTTCGATATGCACCAGCCTTCTATTTAAAGAGAGGGGAGAGAATTGTTTTGGGTTGGGGTTTCTTAATTAGTATTCCACAAATACGGCATTGTTTTGCTAAACGCAGCTAGCACGTATTTCCTTGTCCAATTTAAACTTAAAGGAAAATCAGTGCATTTAACTTGGCTCTATGTAAAAGATTTTTAGAAAAAAGCCAAAAAGCAAAACTAAAACACAATCTTGTGCTACACCTGGTTATTGATTTAGGTTTTAATCTGAATTAGAGGGAAAAAATAAACCAGAAAAACTCTCAGATACTCTTTAAACTCTTCCTTTGGTAATTAGACTCTAATTTCAAGTTTCATTTAGTTAACGGACAACTATGTTGGCCATTATCTTTATCTAAAGTGGATGCTAATTAATGCTAAATTACACTTCCTAAGGTGCTACATGTTATACCCACCTGACTACCACCAGTCACTCACCATTCACTGTGTCATTAAGAGGGAAACAATGAAAGAGAGGATGACCAGAAGCCAGGGAAGACAATTCTACTATCAGCTCTGGTCTTCCAATTATTTACTGTAATTTGAAGTTACTCGCTGAGTTTTCAAATTTCAGCTATAATTTTTAACTGTAGGGTTTTTAGCCTATTTAGAAAGAAATAATCTCTAAACCTCTGAGGAATCAGTTAATTTTTAATGCTCTTTTACTCTGACGTCAAAATTTCATGAGTAGGTAACAAAGAAATGCGTTTAGCTCACAAATTCCTGGAAGCACAGCACAGTATGGAATACACACCTCTAATACTGGATTAATTCAGCTGTTTGCAATGTCACTTTTAAGTTAATACAGAACATTATGCTTGCCTAAGGTAACAGTGGCACTGAGCAGCTGCCTCCTGGTAACTGTTGTTTGTATTTCATTACGGTCCTGAGTGCCTGACAAAGATACTTCTGGTCCTGCACGCTGTGCAAATACTTAGAAGAGGAAAGACCCCATCTCTGGGATGTTTGCAGTCTCCTAGATGTAATCAAAAGGCAATCCACTGACTCTGTAGATTGCTGTAATAAGCTTTAAGTAGAGGGAGGGTGCTTTGAATGTGTAGTCTCTCACTTAAAAGCAGGTTTAGCCTTTAGTAGGGTACTGCCTGGCAGAGGCAGATATCCATTATATCACTTAGATTCCCTGCTGACTGGTTTCCATCCATTCCCATTTCTCTGCTCTGACTCCTCCTGGCTGTAGGGGGAATACAGTATTTCTCACTGCCTGGCCCAAAATTTTGGCATAAATACTCCTGAGAGTTTGGGATGCAGCGTGCAGCAAGCTTTAGAGGCAAACTTGTGCTAACAGCAGTCCGACTGCTAACAGTCAGAGCAGTAGTAAAACGAGGCAGCCCCAAATGTCAGATTAATGACAGATATGCACTGGACAACCCAGTGGATATTGGCTCCTGAGAGCAACTCCTGTTCTCTGTGCCATCATCTCAGAAACTGCTGAGCACAGACATCTGTGAATGGCATTTGTCCATCTCGGGGCAAAGCGCGCCCCGTTCTCACAGACTGCATCACACACGGTACCTGTGGCTGGGGAATGCTGGCCCTGTGATGCTCAGTACTTCCCACGGTTCTTCCCAAGATACATTGTCTCGGCATTTGTGAAATACTAAGTTTATAAAAAATAGTGACTTCTTGTTCAAGAAATAGCATTAAGCCCTCCCGTGTCATTTTATTGGTGTTCGTTCTCATAAAGGCTAATAATCTTGTTTAGTTCCTTGTCTCTGCTGTGAAGTACATTTGCAGCTTCTTTAATCTTTTCAGGATAAGCAAGCCAGCCAGAGGCTAAATAATTACTGACAGCTGCTAGGTACTGTCTATCCTATTAGATGTGTTAATCAAATTTTGTAACTGTATAGAAACATCAGCATTAGCAGAGCAAGGTAGCTTTGTCTTTTTTTCACCAGATTCATCCAGAACGGTGTATTCTGCGCATTTTTTCTACACAGTTTCTCAGAATCACATTGGAAGGGACCTTAAAGATCATCCACTCCCAAGCCCTCTGCCACGGGCAGGGAAGGGACCCTTCCACTGTACCAGCTTACTCAGAGCCCCATCCATCCTTGCTCCCACCAGTGCTCTTGGGCTTCTGGTGTCCTCTGAGTCCCCATGCCATCCCCAAACTGACCGTGATTCCTGCAGCACAGGAGTGGGACCCAGAGTGGTTCCATCTGCAAAAGGAGTAAGAATGACATATCCCCTTATTCATGCAGCATCTCCCAATACAGTAAGTGTAAAATTAGATTTTGGATGTAGGACACAGCAGAGATTAATATTATGGGTTCTGGCCAGAAAAATGTACTCTAGGCAGATGCGGTCTAATGGGTTTAGTAGAAGCATGCTGTGCATGTGTAGGTATATCACCAGGCCAAGTCCCTCGTGCTGTAACTGCTGCTTTCAAAAGCTAATGAGACAAAAATGTTAATTTAATGACCCATCTCCAGGAGTTCTCACAGAGTTCCCTCTCCCTTGAGATTTGGGAGTGAATTGAGATTTAAGGTCAGGCTGCTGTGGAAGCCTTATGTGTTGGACTGGAGTAGAGAAGAACAAAGCCAGTGCTTACAGTGGGTGGCTACTATTTATATGCAGTGACTAAAATAGGTCCTCTCTGCATTTGTCCTGGTGTCCCCAGGCAGGTAAGAGCACAAAGGGCCTGGGCCCTGAGCTGTCTCCATGGTCAGATTCCTGTGCACAGAGGGAGCTGCCCCAAGGAGTCCCTCAGCCCCGTCCCTGACAGCCCAGTGGGGGCTTGGGGCCACAGCCTCAAACCTTTCCTGACACACTAATGAGCCTTCAACAGGCCAGCAAAACTGATGTGCTGCTCTCTCTGCCCGGTTCCTCCCTACCATCACATTCAGTCAGATTTTCTCAGACCCACTGGCCTTCCTTGAGGTCCTCCCCTTACCCCCAGTCTTATCTCTGTTGCTTTAGCTTTAGGAAATAAGTACAAGCCTAATGGCTATCAAATAATCCCAGAAAAACTGAGGTTCCTCTGAGTAGTGGGTCAAAACTAGTCATATTTCTATACCAGAGATCACAGAAAGGAGTAAAACCAAAATACCTGTTTATTTCTATTTCATCTCAAGGAACACTGAACGTGAAATCAGATCTCAGGGGGAAAACCTGGTCACTGCCACTTGTCCCGCTGTCACTTGTCAATTTTGAGCTGTTCCTGCAGCATCTCTGTGCCTCGCTGTGTCAGTTTTGCTGTGCTCCTTGTCAGCTTCACAATAAGGAGCAATGGAAAAAATTGGCAACCAGCACACGGGAATCAGAGGTGGAATAAATTGATAAGGAGTGGTTAGAGAGGCATGAAGGCCTTGGAGCTCAAGAATACTGAAAATCCAGCAAGGAATTACAGATGTATTTTAGGCATGCAGTTAAAAACCACATGAGCTCTAAGACATCAGGAATGGTTCTGAGTTAGAACAAAAGGTGAAGAACCTGTAAACATTGCCAAAAAAAGGTAAAATATAAGAGATGGTGTTAAACTCCAGCAAAAGGAAGCCAGAAGAGGCAGAAATTATGGTAATCAAACTGAAAAACAGATCGCAAGTTTTTGGTCTTCTGCTCTGGTTAGTACTGAAGCAGGAGCTGTGGGATGCCAGGAAGTTTTGTAGAATAACTGCTGTGTGTCTGTCTGTGATTCCAGAGACATGGACAAAATTTTGGGGAGCCAGTGGGTTTTGAGTACACAGTTTGAGCACATACCAAGCTCATACTCAGTAGAACTGTTCTGAAGGCTCAGTAGGCAATCTCTGCTGCACCCTTGTCTTGTGTGGATCAGCCACTGTCATGGCATCGCTCCCAGGAAAAGGAGAGGTTTGGTGTGCTCCAAAAAGGGGAAAAATGTTTTAAAGATCTCCACCTACCCAAAAGGCAATAGGCATAGGTTTCAGAAGAAAAAATCTCATGCACTTGACAAGACAGTCACGGTAATTCAGTGTGTTCACTGTATGAAGAGGGACATTTGGGGGCAGAAGGAATTCTGTAGCCCACCATCCCACACAGCTCTGGCCACTGCACTGGAAGATTCTGGCACTGCTCTCCCAGCATCTGTTGGAACCAATGTATTTTTAGTTGTATGTCTGCTGGGGATTCTAAGATTTCAAGAAATGGAAATTTTAACACATCCCTGAATGGGCTGCTCTCATATCTACTTCCCTGGTGGTTAAAAAAAGAAGAATCTCATCTCATCTGAATCGCTGCCATTCAGAGGTTTTTGTCATGCCTGTATCTCTCAGGTAATGAGGATCCTTCTTTGCTTTGAGGAATTCCCTCTCCACACACACACTTAGCACTAAACTCACTCTTTAACAGCCTTGGGGATTTATAATGGTTGCCCCATGCTTCTCACTGTAGGATTCTTTTCTTACCAATTGCTTATCATTTTCCCAAAGTGGAACCATTAGGTTCATTTTCCAGTCAGGGTTATTTTCCTTCCAAGGTAAGGAAATACTTGTAGTGGTTTTTTGTTTTGGTTTGGTTGGGTTTTTTTTCTTGTAAGTTTCAGCCAAAATGATCCAGTATGTGGATCATCAGTATAAGGAGGGGGAAGCACAACTTTTGGTTTATTTGTTTTTACCAGTTAAAAAAAACCCCAAAAAACCCACCAACAACAAAAAAAAACCCAGCCTGGATGAGTATTTGGTATCTTTGTTGTGGAAATAAATTCTGTGATGCTTTGAAGTGCTCTGATACCATCTTGCCACTTAAAAAAAACCCAATAAAAATTAAGTGTTCTGTCTTCATAGCTGGGCTTGGTGAAAGTACAGCAAACAAGGCAGTGTCTAGGGCCCTGCTCGGAAGAACAGCGTTAAAGCAGAATGTTGAATAATGCCCCAATGAGTGTGCCCTGGTATGCCCTGTCCCTTTTATGCCCCAGCTGAAGGAGGCGATGAATACACCCAAACATACACAGCTGAAGGCCACGGCAGAATGCACTGCAGAGCTCCAAGGTGTAACCATTCTGGCATTCTCAGAGTGTCTCCATTTGGCCCTTTAAATGGCCTTGTTTACATGTTGTGTTTTGCATGTAACGAGCCACGGGTTCACTTTATTTAGTCTGTCAGGGTCAGGCAGGTTTCCAGCCTCTGAGCCAGAGCTGTAGCTCTCCCCCATTCCCCCTCGGTCTTGCCAGCGTCCTTTCTCTGAAGGAGGGTATGGAGTTCCAGTAATGCTCGCACAAATAGTTGCTCTGTAATTGCCGTCATTCCCGTGGTATGTTTTACTGGCAAACATCAAGTGTGTCTGAGGCCTGCTCTCGATGCCAAGGGCTTTTTAAGATGTGCTGAGCACCTCTCTGCCTCTCTGAGTTCAGCTGGCGTTGACAGCTCTAAATACCTTGCAAGAGTAAGCACTTGGCATATAGGGCAAGTGAGACAATCAGCATTTTATGCATGTCAGGATGTGATCATGCTTGTTTTAATCCACTCTCCAGTAAGCTTCCTTGTAGAAAAACAGCTCTTGCACTTAATAAAGCCTGTGCCATCAACCAAACAGCAGCAGCAGCAAGTGTAATTACAGACTGTTTATGAGAAGGCTTTTCATGAGAGAGTTATCTTTTGCTTTAGCCATGTTCGTAGCCTATTAAATTTTAGATGACTCAAATAAGATTTTCTTTCTTGTTCACGTAAAAATGTGCCCCATCTTTTCATGCAGGTAATTGCATTACCTAAACACATGGGCTCTTCACACATTTTGTCAGAGAGGCACTCCCGATGCCAGGTCGGTGTCCCAGTGTCTGTGCGTGGAACAGATTTTTTGACAGTTAGTGCATCACACTGACCACAGGATGAGCATTCCAGGATTTTGGAATACTGTAATATGGTGTTCCCACCATAAGGACGGGGAAAAAGGGTTGAGGGCTCTGTTAATGGGGGTTTCACCCATTTTCTGCTGACAAAGCATGTGCGGTATTGATAGAAGAGGAGGAGGAAAGGAATGACCGTCTGAAGTGAAAATGTGAGGACACAGAACTATTCAATCCCAAATCATGTAATCTGTACCTAAAACAAGCATTTCGTGTTGGAACACCACACAAAAGTGCTCCAATGATGTTCCACACACCAAGTCTTTCCGTGTTAGCAACAGACCCTTGTGATCGGTGAAAAATAAATAGATTTTTCACTTTAGTTCTCCTTGGCACCAGAGAATCATTTGTATCGCCCCACCATGGCAAGGCTGTGCTAGCAACCCTGGCTGTGCGTAGAGAGCATTTTGTTATTTATCACCTTAAAGTGTGTTCTTCTCTGGAGAACTGCTGCTTTTAATGATAGATATTTGGTGATGTGAATGTAAAATACATCACAGTTTCGGGTATCTTTTTAATTTTATGGATGGCGCAGCTTAAAACCAGGTACATCAAATAAAATAACTACTGCTGAGAGTGAATAAAAGTTGGCAGGTATGGCAGTTTAAAATAGCCCTATTTTCACCCTAAATATAGCCTGGTTTAATTGAAATCTAGTGGTAGCTATGAGACAGCTGCTATATCAAAGACCAGCGACAGCCTGCTGAGGTTAAAAGAATACAGGCTGCCTGTGTCTCTGCTGAGATAAAGTGGCATCACAGAGAGCAGAGCAGCAGTTAGATTGATGAAAAGTTAAGTTTTTAAAGCACTGATTTGTAAAGTCCTTATGAGTTTTATTTATAGTTTGTTTGTCTCTGTCCTCCTAATAAAACAGGTTTCGTTCTGAAACCAGAAATGCGATGCAGATCCCCAGCTGATGTTAACTGATTTAGCTCAGCTGGGAAGGAAGCCACTGGTACAGCACGTCAGTCAGGTGCCCCCCCCTGAAATTCTGCCAGTGTAGGAGCAATAACGATAGAATTTCGAGTTTTTTCCATGAGAGGGTTTCTTAGAAATGGGTATTTCAGCTTCATGAGGTCAGCCTAAAACCACCACATGGTTTAGGGGAGAAGGGTACATTAAGGCACAATCTGATGCTTCCATGTCATTAAGTAAGTGATCTAACAGTGATGATGTTGGTACGCCACTCTAACAGCATCATGTACAGAAAGACCAGAGACTTAATTCTAGGAAGGAGTTGTGTCCACAGTCACAGGTGAAAAGTGGACATTTTTTATTATCCCACTGCTTTCAATATTCTCTAATTAACAAGCACTTCTTTTAATTCCTATGCTTTCTGGTTATTATTATTTTTTCAGCCTCGTACAGTCCAAACCCCAGTCTCTCAGACTTATCCTCCCTGGTAGCTATTGACATTCTTTTTACTTGCTAGTACTTAATTAATATTTGCCATGTTCTTACTAAGGTAAGTCCATACTTTCTCATTATATGAAATTAAAAGTAGATGAGCTTAGTTCCCAAATAAGAGAAGCTTTAGAAAGATATAGAGCACCCTCACATATGGATTTTTCTTTTGATTTTGATTCTCAGGAGAGCCCTTAAGACCTTCTATCATGGCTGTCAATCAAATAAATTGATGAATCATTGAGTCAGAGCTATGGCTACAAGCAGTCCTGCATAGCAAGTTCTGAGGTGAGTTCCTGACTTTCTTGATTACTGCATGCAGACAAAACCTCTTCATGGCTGTGGGTCACTGCTGAGGGAATTCAAAACAAGGGAAATGAAACCTCATCCACCTCAGGTTTTGTGATTGCTCTTAGGAAGATGTGAGTTCAGTTCCCCTTGTGAGCCTCCTGTTCCCAGGACTGGCAGGACCAGGAGGAGCTTTACAAAGGCAAAGCAATCTGCCCAAACAGGAAGAAAAGCATCCTAAAGCAGCCCCTCTAGTTGAGTACAGGACAAAACCAGCAGGCAGGGAAAGCAGGGAGATTCATGGAGTGTGGGAGAAGAGAAAGATTACGTACAGTGTTACTGGAGGGTTTGCACAGACGTGCTGAGAGGTTTCATCAGGATGGATGAGTGAAGTGTTCTTATGAACTTTCCTGGGTAGCTGTAACTTGTGTTTTTTGTTGGCATCATTATATGTATGTGGCATAAAAAAATACCAATTTGGGAAGGGGACCACACCAAAGACATTAACAAATGGGTTTTTGTACCTGTTACTGCCCCAAAGTGTTCCTAAGTATCACATGGCACAGCATACGTCTCTGCAGTGCCCTGAGAGTGAAGACTGCCCAGCCATTCACAGGAGACTCCTGGCACACTGCAGGACAGGACAAAGGGTAGGAGTCTGTCCTCAGCATCCCCCTCCAGGCATGCAGGAGCCCTGGTCCCGGGAATGATGTGCTGCTCTGGAGGCATCTAAGTGCACAAAGAGCCTCTCTGGGAGGCTGAGTTCTTCATGCTGTTCTTCGTGCAGCTGTAATTTGAAACGGTTTCAGATAATCACATTAGTAAATTGAGAGTCTGCAAAGTGCACGTGAGAGGGGGGCAGAGCACAGGGCTGACTTTGGCAATGGCCACTAGTGAAGAGCACACAACAGTGCTTCCACACTGACCCTCTGAGCTTCCAGCACTCTGTGCCTCAGGATCTCTCCAGCCGAGAGTCATATCTGGGGTAAACAGCAACGTGACATTCCCATTGATGTTAAGGGGAGTTTGAGCAAGGAGGTTCCAGTCATCCCGACTGAGCTGACAAAGATAATTTTGCAGTTTTACCTCTGCATTTGGCTATCTCCAATTTTGTTTTTCATATACAAAAGCAGTGGTTAAAAGGATGGCATCAAAACTTTCAAATCCATATGAACAGAAAGCTTAATCAAACCCCATAAATGGAGAAAAAGAGGACTTTCTCCAGCAGGCTATGCTGAATCTCTTGAAGAGTGAAGAGTACATTCATTATGCTTCTTTTTTGAAAGGAAGGATTTTCATCTCCTTTTCAATAGATAGCTTTGAACAGTTCATTTCACAAAACATTAGGAAGGAAAGATTTGGGGAAAATTGTATTTCTCTGCCTTAAAATTGAGTTATGGCAGGGTGTTTGCCAGCTCATTTTTCTTGTTTGTGTGAAACAGACATTTGTGAGTCGTGGAAAATGAGCAATAGGAGGAGGGAGGAAATTGTCCAAGCCTACGTAAGAAGGTTAGATAGTATAGTGGTATAATTTATAAGGATTTACAGACACCGCTGTGCTTCCATACCCAAGAAGGCCATTGTGGACACACTGCACGGTGTTTTTGCCTTGTGACCCATCAAATCAGTGGCAGCCATTGATGGGTCAGCTTTTGTCTGCCTTGAGGTCATGGGAGCAGCTATTA
Organism: Rhagologus leucostigma; assembly: GCA_013397725.1. Lineage (NCBI taxonomy): Eukaryota > Metazoa > Chordata > Aves > Passeriformes > Rhagologus > Rhagologus leucostigma. Next base: position 8,164 of record VZTD01000297.1, on the reverse strand, counting down.
AATGAACAGCTCTAAATTCTGGTACTGGCATTGGTAATTGAACCTGAGCTATCAGGCTGATGCCAATCACATGGATGTTGGAGCCTGCAGCGTGTATGAGGACGGGGTGTCACAGTGCAAAGCAGGTTACAAGTTTATTACAGCCAAGTACTTCATGAGCTTCTTATATCAAGAGAGTCAGGAAGGAGTCTCCTGTTTCCACCAGGCTGGAGTTAGGAAGGACAGGCAGTCAGAGATTTCCAAAACCTCTCTCCTGTGACACTGGGTAAGCGTCCTTCTCAGCAGAGAACTCTGGGTACGCTGGTATCCAGTACAAGTCCTTCCTTGGCTAAGCACATCCATGCAGGTTCTAATAGTGTGGTAAATTCTTCTCACTGCTCAGTAAGCTTTACAGGTGACTTATACTTGGTTACCTCAGACTTTATGGACCTTGTTAATGTTATAAAAACAAGAAAGCACAGAAATTCAGCATTTTATTATGCAAGTTTGGGAGGACGGCAAGGATAAAATGCAGTGTTTCATTGTAGCAGCTTGTCTTTATTTTCTTAATATCTGAAAACATGAAAGAGTAATTTCTTCTCTTATCAATTGCATGTTCCATTAGGAAACCACTTTGTCTTTTTCATTTTGAGCAGCTATAGTTATTGAAAGCACTCTGTGCCTAATTGGTTTAATAACAAATTCTCATACTTAAGATATAGGGACTATATATATTGCATCAACAAATAATATTTGTTAGCTGCTGCACTGGAAGGAAGAGGGAACACAGCACACTGGGCCTCCTCTGTTTTTGCAAACTCATTTTGATATCCCACATTAACATTTCCAAATTTCTTTATAAAGGAAAGGATGCTCTGTTTCACTTGGAAACTGAAAGAGTCTCCATCAGACTGTAATTAGTTTTATATTCACCTAATATTGGGAAGAAATAACAGAGTCCTCTTTTGGGGAAGAAAAAAAAGGAATACTTTGTGAGCTAGTAGTCATTGAAAGGACTCAAAGCCAAAATATCTGGCCCTGATTTTAGTCTCAAACCTGAATCTGTGTTAAAGTCTGTTGAAGGTGCAAACATCAGTCACATCAGAACACTATGGACGCAAGTTTATTATATTGTAAGCTTTTTCTGGTTTATCTTTTCCTTTAAATCTGACAGGGGAAAAATAGGGGAGACTGGAAAAAGGAAAAGAACAGTGTGGATAGAGGAGAACATAGCAGCCACAAATAATCCAATATTTCATAATTTAATTTCACACTCACTAGGCTGCAGAGTCCCCACTAGACTGTGGGGAGAATAATCTAAGAAGGGTATTGGCTTGACAATGGTAACGTCAGAGCTTAAACAGAGGTCTGGCAGCTTTCTAAAAGTAAATGTGTGTCCTTCCTTCTCCCTCTATTTCTCTATTCAATATAGATTAAAGTGACCTCTGGAGATAAACTCTACTGAACCCCCCCAAGTAGTTCTGCAGTGCAGTTTTTATTTGTACAGTATGTGAAAGAAGAGTTCAGATTAAATTCCTGGCCTTTCAGAAAAGTTTTCTCTTTCTTAAAAAAAAGGAAACAAAAAGAAAAAAGGGTATTTTATTTTAAAGCCAAAGCCTCTTTCATGGTCCCATGATCTCATGAGTTCTTTGGCTGGCCTGTGACCTTTCAACCTTGCACTACATGTTTCTTTTCTAAATTAGCTAGTGTTGAGACATCAATGGAGGAATATCAATGTTATTATAAAAGGCATCATTCTCTCCCAAAAATGTCAGTGTGAGTGAGTCATTGCACCTAACTGCTTAGCTTTTGTAAGGCAGCAAGGAAGATTTGAAAGTGTGCTCCAGGGTCCCCCAGTCCACCAACTTCTATTTAAAATGCTTTAAAAAGCGATGTCCCTGGCATCTGCTACAATAGAGGCGAGGGAACTACGCTTTGCTCCTTTAGCCACAGAAGAAAAGTCCTTCCTAAAGCAAAACTATGTATGTGATGTGAAAATACATAACTATTACAAACAATTTATGTTGAAGGCTATGCTCAAAAGTAGCTCTGTAAAAACAACCTACCAACAAACTGAAAACCTGGTGGGAAAGAATTGAGTGTCCTGGTGAGTTCCATAATTTCTAACACCCCATGTCTCTGCATCTCCTTGTATTCATGCTCTCTGGTTTCTAGCAGGTTGAGGAAATGAAATCAGATTAAGAGCTCTATTTTTAATCTTAAGAAGATGGGTTTGTGTTGTCTGGCATCTTGAAAAATCCAACTCTGGATGTTTATGTGGCGCTGACCAAAGGAACAGTAACATTACATGAGGATGTTTAATTATAAGGGTACTTAATCTTCAGCCAGGATGAACTGCTGTACCCGCACTGGCATCACGCTGTCTTCCAAGGGCTTGGTCCTGCAGCACCTTTAAAATGACGTAGCCATAGCAGATGCATTCACTGTCTTTGTGTTACAAAATGCACAGATCTTAAAATTAAAACCACATTGGCCCAAATCCATTCCAGCTGTAACTCTGCTCATGTACAGTTATATCAGAAGTGAAGCTGACACACATTAAACGTGTGTGTCACCTGGTAATTATCTTACTAACAGTGCAGAGAAAAAGGCATGGGAAGGACACGTTTCCAGACTCCAGGTCAGATTTTCTCCCCCATGTGTGGAAAGCTGCCCAACATTTGCTGTGAGCTGTCCTGCCAGCTATCTGGTGATAACCCAGGCTTACCTGCTCCTCTGGCTGACACCCGCTCGGCGCTGGGTGTTTCCTGTAGCACAGACATAGCCTGGAGTGGGAGAGCCTCTGCTCCCAGCTGGAGGTGTTGGGTGCTTTTAACTACAGTGCTGTCAGTGTTTCCTCACAGTCAGTGTCCCTAGAAAAACAGGTTATGTTGTACCTAACTGAATGTGAGGGGGAAAAAATAAACACTTGAGCCAAACACAAGATAATTGTATTAATTCATCTAAGTGCTTTTGTCTGTAGTGTTTAATGTAGCAACAGCTGAGGATAAAGTGCCAGCTGAGAAGTTCCATTAGGGATGCCAGATGCCCATATTGTGACTCTACACGTCTCCTTCTTGGTGGCTGTAACTTTTTCTTCTCAAAGAAGTCTGGGATGCTTATCCCACACCCATTTGCCTTGGACCAGTGCTCAGGAACACGCTGTTGATCTGGCGTTCCTAGAACAGAGTGTGTTCCTGCTCACGTTTTTCTTAGGCCAGTGCCACAGACAGATGACAATGAGAGTGAGGCGAGATTTCTACCTGAAAAATCTCTTTCAAAACCAGTTAGGTTCAGCATATAACCTCTTGAATTATAAGAGGAAGTCATCTGATTGCAACTTTTGCAGGAAGTGGGAGGAATCGTCTGTACATCACTATAGGGGCATGCTGAAAGGACACATTTCTCATCTAGTTTTGGGAGCAATTTTGAGCCATTTCCTACCATCACATCAAGTTCTGCTTATCAAACATAAACCAGATTCAAGTGCCATGTCCGTATTCTTTGTTCACTGCTGCATATATTTTGGAGAGTGGGAAAAGCTTTACTGAAAGTGTCCAGAAAGGATGAAATGTACTTCCTGGGGCAGACCCAATTAGCAGCAGTTTCTCTAACAAGTTTATGGCATTTATTTATTTTTTGGCCTTTAAGACTTCTTTCTACTGAGAAATCTCTGACTCATAGATAATACAAGTACAGTCTAGCAGAGTGGAGTCATTGCTAAGAGGTCATTAAGCAATACGTTCCTTTAAGTTGCTGCTGTAAAATTGGGTGGTTCAATTCAAAACACAGCACAGAGTGGTGATTACCTGCATCAGCCAGATTCTCTGTCTGAAATTCCTTAGTTGTTCCCAATATTCCTAGTACTAGCCCAACTGGGGAAATAACAGCATTCCATTTAAAGGGAATTGGTCTGTTCCACCAAAGGCTCAAACAGCAGCTTGGCCCAGCCTTGGCGTACACTGCTGCACTTGTCCTCTGCGCAGCCCCTCTTCCTCTATTCCTCGGCTGCCAGAATTGTGATTGTCCTTGCCCTGGGCCCTCAGTCTGGCTCCCTCAAGACCTGGGAAGGGTCCCCAACTCTGCACGTCTACTGAACGCTATCCTTGGTTAATTAATCTGGGCACACAAATCCCAAAAGGTCTTAGTATTTTGGGAAGGCAAATGGTGTCTTACAAAGTCAACTGAGATCAAGCTGGATTTGTCAGTTGTACGTAGATGCCCCAGCAATTCAAAAGGATTGATCTGATATTTTTGGTGATCAAAACAACCAGACACGTGCTGTTTGCGCATGTCAGAAAAGCTTCTTGGGGGAATGTGAGCAGAGGGGAGGAGAAGATGCCGGATTTCCAATGAAGGGAGAGCCAGTGAAGAAATAAGTAGCTGCAGATAGCAAGGTGTAATCTAGTAAATCCTCTGAATAACTTAATTAGATTTGATTCACCAAAACACATGTCCAGCTTCTGCTGAACACCAGCCAGTGTTGGGGGGCAGGGACCAGCAGGGGCTTTCATGAATCCTGCAAGAAACAGCTATTGCAGAGATTAAAGGAATTGGGCAGAAGAGGTACTAAGATACTCCTGCTTTAATGAAGATTCTTGATCTAAAGGTGCCAGATTTGCTGATGCTGCCAGAGAATCAAAAGTATCATAAAAGTGGCTAAGGGAAAGGGGCAAAGGGTTTCATTGCATGAGGCTGGTAAGAGCGAGGAAGCTGTAGCCCAGTTAGGCTTTGCCCTTCTCTCTTCCTTCCCCACTCCCCATTCTGTGTGAACTTTGCGCTGGCTGCATGGGGAAAAAAGTAGAAACACTACTGAATTCAAGTGAGAATGCACTGTTCTTTTATGTGGCATCAAAGATACAATGCAATTTGATATGGTTATCTGGGTTTTTTCCTGTTTTGGTTTTGCTGTCAAACTCCAGGTTGCTGTAACTGTAGCTCAGCATAGGTCCATTTTGGAACCAGCTGGAAGTCTGGTGGGCGTAATTGCATTGCTATCTGTACAGTTCTTGACTTGCATCAAGGTGAAAAAGGCATGTCCACTGCATTGCAAAGGTTTCGGAAAGTGCTAGAGAAACAAAGACACCACTGTGAAAATTGAGGTTGTAGAAAGCTTCTCTGTTCACTTCCTGTTTTTAAAGGGTAGCTTTCCCCACTTGCGCCAGACGATTTGGCTCTTCTTCATCATTCTTGCTTCATAATGCTTGGATCAGCTTTTCAGTGGGCAGTGCTTTTTGTCGGGACTGTCAAGAGGTGATCTCCAGAGCGGGATGGATTTTCTGTCTTCCTCTGGCTATCTTGCTGGCTGGCTGTGTGCTTTTTGCCTCCTCGGCATTTTGTCTACTCATCTTTGTGTTTTACTCTGCCTTTTCTTATCTTTCCCAGTTCTAGCTCTTTATGCCTGTTTTTGGACAATCTTTTGTTTACTTTTTGCCAAGTCCCATTCTTTTAGCTGAGGATGTTCAGAAACTGGATCTGGTCCTCAGATATATACAATCCAATTTATAATGGATGCCAAAAATACATTTTCATCATGACACTTTGAAGATGTTTATTTCAATTTGCTTAAAATGTACCTAGGTCAAATCCTGCATGTGCATACCAACTTAACAGCAAAATGAGACGTGCCTCACCATTTAAGATTTGTTTGCTCAGGACTGGATCCTGTACAGACTTGCAGATATCTTCTCTGTTGAAGAGCTCGTATCGGCTTGGGTGTATTTTAAATTTGTCTACTTATAAGCGTCTCATTATGATAGTATGTGAGTGTCTCAAAGGCAGGTGGTTAGATAAGAAACACTCTTACCACTGTTTAGGAGATAAATGACCTGCTGATGGTCACTTAATCATGGAGGTTTGCAGCAGAACTTGTAGTTCAGCTGTAGCTTCTGAGAAGAGCCTGGGAGTGTGATCTGTGCTGGGGCTGGCAGCCTGGTGTCTCACCAGGGAACAGCAGAGTGCATGTGAATAAGCAGTGCGTGCTGCGGTCTCCCAGGATTTTATCAGGAATGACATGACTTTAGTCCCTGCCGCAGGCACTGTCACCCATCTGGGGGAAGTGAGATGTACATGAAAAAGGGAAATACTTTGGCCTGTGAAATGATCTATAGCTCAGGGGATGGTTCCAAGGCCAGAACCCAAGGGTTTCAGTCCCAATTCTTTCTCTGCCAGCAGTTGGTGTTTCAGTGCACTTCAGCAGCTGTATGAGTGCAGAGAGCTTTGTACTGCAACCTTGGGGTGCAGCCATGGCTCACAGAGAGCTTTCCCAAAGTCACTACAGGCAGAGCTGAAAGCAAGCACTCTACATACAACAGCGACAAGTATCCAATCCCAGGCTTTGAGAAGGAAAAGAGGAAATTAGGTACTGCTTTGGTCCCCTGTGTCACCTATCCCAAGTAATTCTGTGGCAGCTGCACCAGATAAAAGGTTTATGACTCTGCCTTTCTTCTCTATCAAGTACTTTGTCTCTTTGGAGTTTGCATTCCTGGAGTTCATTCCCCTCAACAGACCCAAGTGAGACTGTTGTTACCCGTGTGTCTGCAAGTATTTGATTTTCACTTTGATTTTCCAAGAGGAGGAACAAGATCCTGGTGTTCCTCCAGTCATGGCAATGTATGTACAGATTCCTCTGCTGCTTGTTTCTTCTGCTGTTATTGTAGTCGGATCAGTTAGATGAGATCTCTGACATAGGTCTTCGAGTGATTTGTTCAAAGCCTGGGGAGAGGAAAGGGCTATGGCTATAAAATTAAAACAAATCCCCAGGAGTACAGGCTGAAATAACCTCGTGCCACATAACCCACGTGGTAACCTCTTAAGTGTGCAGTACTGTTGCAATTTACAAAAGCCTTCTCATTTAAAAACAGGGTAGGTCAGACTTCAGGCATGGCAGATTTTCCCCCACGTATTTCCAGAACAACAGTATTTCCACACTCCAGAAAGCTCCCAAAGCAAGCTCCAAGCTGAGGTGTACCAAGTTTTTGGGACTCCGTAAGCCTTGGGTTTCTAAACTCTGCATCACTGAGAGATGATGCAAGAGGCCAAAAGGCACAATGTCATCTGTGAAAGAATTAAGATTTGGACCATATGGGGTGTATCTGACTCATAGCTATTAGCTTTTGGTGGTAATGATGTGTCACCTTAGTCATGATCTTCATTACAAAATTCTCCCTGTCTTTGCAGGGATTTTCCCTGTCCTCTTAATCTGCTTTGTCGTATCTCATAGATGAATCTAATTAAGAAGATTTAATAGGAAATCATTAGGTGATTTCATAGGAAAACAAGAACTTTTCCTTACTACCATCCTTCCATTCCCTGTGCCTCCTACTTTGCAGTCACTTCTCCCTTACTCATTCCTCAGGAGAACAAGCAGTTCTGAAGCAATGAGATGAATGACACGAGTTTCCCATGTATTTTTGCATGTCCGGGTGACTGACTAGTCCAAAAGCTACAATCTCTGATAAATTTTGCTAGGTTTTTGCAGGGCACAGTGATGGTGTTTATGTGTGGGGTTTCTGCTATCTTGTAAGGTTTAAGCCCACCCAAGTGCTCCAGCTGAGGCATGGGCAGACTTCCCTCCCCTTTTTTCAGAGAGAACAACTGCTCTCCAAAGGCTCAGGAGTGATCGTTGGGTCTTCGGTCTGTCGTGAAACGTTAGATGCTGGCCAAGAGCCTGCAAGCTCATTTGGGGGAAGCACACGGGCATTGCCTTGACACACAGGTGATCACAGATGCCTCAGTTCTGTGGGAAGCAGCTTAAAACGCGGCTGGCAGAGCTGCAGAGTACCCGTTTCAGGAGCTGGCAGGCTGTTGTAGGAAGTAAACTCCAAAGCTAAGAATCTGTCGTAGGAAATTGCCTCTCTTCCCACATCTGCTCTTAAAGGGGCACTCTTAGCCTCCCCAGGACCTTGCTGGGACTCTCCGGCTCTCAGCTGAACTGCTTTCTCCTCGCCGGTCTAAGTGTGGAACGATTTAAGTCTTCTACACGGCTCTTTTCCCACCACGCTGGGGGAACTCGGGCTCCTCCGGTTAAGCACCCGGGCCACGCCGCAGACAAAGAAGGGTTCGATGCGCGTTGTCACCGCGTCCTTCCCGAAGGACGGCGTGCGGCCCCCCGAGTGCCGTCCGCGCTGCGGGGCCGCGTGAGCCCTGCCCGGCCGGGGGCTGGCGGTCGGGGACGCTCCCGGCC